>CM030183.1:15759750-15764750 GCA_017639675.1 Aplochiton taeniatus
TCCTTAGAATGGAGGCCTCAGTGCCGGGCCTCTCCAGCAGCAGGTGGCGGCTTGTAAACAAGAGCGGCGCAGCTGGCGAGACCTGGAGCGGCTCCAACTGCCGTGCGGCGGGGGCCCGGGCTCCTAACGCTCCTCTGTTTGGCTGGCGGGGGCCTCTGCGCCCGGACACTCACTCCTGCCAGGAGACAGCTGGCCCGGGGGCCCCTGTCTTCTCGCTCTCCTCCCCGCCCTCTCATGGGACCTCCAGGGGTTACCGTCGCCCCAAAATGAGGTGGCTAGTTGTCTGGTGGAAGAGCCACCCAACCCCCCCGCCCCCCCACGCCCCCGTCCTCCTCCTCCTCCCCCCTGCAGAGACCTGCTGCCGTTCTGATGAGGAACCAGATGCCGGGCGGCGCCATCGGTCCAGAGGAGCGTCTTGTGAACCTCTTCTTCTCCCTTCCCCTCCGGAGTCCCTCTAATTAGGGGGACAGGTGTTGGTTCCACCAGGCACCAGGTGTTGCCAGGGAGACCGTGGCGCGGAGGCTGGACGGGGCAGAGCAGGGGGCGCAGCCGTTAATTTGAGGCAACCGGAGGCAGGCCGCCGCTGACAAAAATGAGAGGGGCCGTTGTCAAGAGCAGAAACCACGGAAGAGACCCACCGAGGCCCGGGGGGGGGGGGCTGCTAGGGGGCTGGGAGGGATTGTGTGGGACCCGAGCTATCCGAGGACTGCTGGACTTTTACTGCGGCCAGTCAGAGTTAGGATGTTTAAAGGGCGGCCGGGAGTTTGCAGCAGCGGAGGTAGATGAGTGTGGGAACCTCGGCGCCAGGCCCACACCTAATCCTCAGTGGACAGAGTCCAAAGTGCTGACTGTGTGTGTGTGTGTGTGTGTGTGTGTGTGTGTGTGCCAGGCCCTATCTCTCACCTTCCTTCGCTCTGGCTCATAATCAGCAAACGCTCATTGATTTCCATCAACAAGCTCTGCGGCAATTAACCAGAAAGATCACAATGGAGGCATGGCGGATGGAAGGAGAGAAAGGCCAAGGACCAGAGGAGACAGGACAAAGAGAGAAGGTGGCGGAGGGTTGGCGGGATATAGCAACGCTGACTTTTAGAATTAAATAATTGCCAAACTTTTCGAAAAACACTCAAAATCCACCAAGCACGCAGTCTTTCAATATTCACCTGTGGGATCCCCCAAAGGGTTGAGAGGGGAACGGGCTTCTAGCTCGTTGCTAGCGAAACGCGACTTTAACACGCTGTGTTGTTCATGAAACTAGAGCGAGCTTTCTCGGAGGAGTGGTCTGAACAAACCGGCCGGGCACCAGCAAACCAGGCCTGGTGCCACGTGTGCAGCGGCCCCTTCCATAGTTGGGTCTTTTCAGAAGGGCCGCTGTGGAGGAGGGGCCTGTGGGGGGGCGACCCCTTCAGTTCGCCTGCTGAAGGATTCATTGGCCTCTTATCTGACGCAAAGCGCTTCTTCTCTTGTAACACACAAAAACCCACGCTGGTAAATGTTTTAGGACAGGGGTTTTGTTTTTTCTTTGCTGAACGCCACCCCGTAAAGACATGACCACAGGCCTGAGGTTTGGGGATACCCAGTTGGACGTACAAGACCCCTTTACAGGGAGGACCCCAGCTGGTAGGAAAAGTGTGGAAAAGACCAGCACAGGTGGGCACTGTAGAGGAGCACAGCTCCTGTCATCCAGCCAGCAGCAGGAGGGAAAACCTAGTAGGTTTTTTCAGCAGCGCGTGGCTGTAACCCACGGCTAGCAGCGCTTGTTCTGAGCCACCGAGCCAGTAGCCCTGTGCCCTCTCCACCTGGCCTAACTATAAATCGGGCGCTAGTCATTTATAACGCTGTTAGTGCGTCATTAGGGGCGGGTCAGGCAGCCTCCCTCCCTCCCGCACAGCGCCTGGCCCGGGGCGGAGCAGCTGGGTCATCTCCCCACTCCACACTCTGTCAGCCAAATGACCGCTGGCCACCGTGGCCCCCTGCAGCGGGAATGAGCTGTGAGCTGACCCACTGCCCCCCTCCCGTCCCCTCCTGTCTCCCACAGCCATAAAGAACTTCATTACCCAGGACCCCCCGTCGGGCGTGGAGGAATTCAGGGGCAGAATGGATGGGGTGGCGGAGAGAAGTGGGGGGAAGGGCGGCTGGACGGGGGGGAGATTTACAGTCACGCACATTTGAGATGCTCGCAGCCAGTGCTTTAGTGAGGTTCCTCCGGTCGATGCCGACCTCATTTCCTCCTCCCCCCCGGGGAGAGGCCCTGACTTGCTGGAGGACTCGGTGGTCACGAGGAGAGGGACGCTGCAAGGATGTGAGACGAGGCCGCTGTTTTTCTTTATGTAAGGCTAAGGGAGCTTAGCTTATGTTTCACTTGGTATGGCGTTGCTTCGAAGAGCGGGGCCGACTGTTTAGGACAAGAGCTCCCTCTTAAAGCGCAAGTCCAAGTGAAGCACGTCCTCCATCGGGAGAAGGAGCGTCACGTTTTTGGACTCTCTCCACCAGCCACCTGACATAAATCAGCCTCCCTCTATACCAGCACCAGTTTTCCCAGCATCCGGCCATGCAACCCAAAGCGCTTTTCAATCAATTACAGCAGATTACAAGGAATTGTGATTTTTATTACAGGTGCAATCTTTTGGCTCCCTCGCATTTTACTTCCACACAATTTCCATTCATAACCAGAGATTACTGGGGGATTATTTAAAATAATTAGGGCACGTCCAATTACCATCCCTCCACCCCACCCCAACCCCCCTTCACTCATTTAAAAAACGTCAATTACTGTCCTCATTACAGCTCTGTCACTGTTGCTAAACAGCTTGTTTTTGTGTACCTCATCTTCAGCAAAAAAAAAGGTATGAGTGTGTGTTCACGGTACTGTTTAAGGCCGCTCATTAAACTGTGTGTGAGTGTGTGAGAGAGAGAGAGAGTGCCTGTGGGTGTGTGTGCGCGCGACCCAACGCACACAAAAATACTCAGACAGTTTACTTTTCTCTTCTCCCCCTGGTCCGGGCGACTCCCCTGGTGGCTGACTATCGGGCCGAGCCTGGCGGCGAGCAGAGGACCCACACCGATGCCCCTAGTGGGAGACAGGCACCCAGGACGGCACACCCCCACACAAGGCCCCGCTGACAACAATCATCAGACCCAGTCATCCCTGCCACCGCTCCGCAGACAGAGACAACGGTGTGATGAGACACAAACACGGAGGAGGAGGTGTTCAGGGTCGACAGGGAGGGAAGCGGCGCCGCGCTGGGTTTCGAGCTGAGTGCCCACTTCTGGCACGCCGGGTGGGCGGACATCCTCGAAAACTTTTCAGGCACGGCCACATCGAGTGCGTCAGCAGCAGCAGCAGCAGCAGCCACCCCCTCGCCGTCAACCCCGCCTCCCCCCTTCCCCCGCCGCTCTCCACTGTCCCCGCGGCAGCCGTTGCCATGTGGAAATCTGGACCGGTCGGCATGGAATAGCAGAGGCTCCTGGTGCGGGGGTTGCCATGGCGACGGCGATCCGGGGGCTACTTGAGGAGGATCACTTGGGTAGGAGTAAGGTATTCCACTAATCCCCCCCCCCCCATTACAGTCTAACACAGGGCGAATCTTAAACGAGGGGCTCGTCCCATTCGATCACACGTTCCTACCTCGCCCGGAAAAAGAGGGGCCCCTCGACAGCGGCGGCCCGCCACAGGACGAATCTCCAGCGTTTCAGAGACGTTGCCCTTTGACGGACGGCCGCAAGCACAGAGCCAAGATGCGGTGCCGTGTGTCAGCCCGGGAACAACAGCTGCTGGGGTTCACGTGGGCCGTGCGCACGCTTCCATCCCCTCTGTAATAACCAGGAGCCCCGGGAGACGGCACTACAGCCCTAACCGCCGTGCGCGTCTCCACAATCACACCTTATTCATCCCGGTAATCACCGGATTCATCTTCATAATGACCCCGCCAAGCTGGGGAGCCCCGGCGCGTCATCACAGAACACACGCCGACACACACACACACAACCACACACACATTCTGGCTCGGTGGATCCTGGAGAGGGTGACTAGAGGCTGAGTGAGAGTGTTTCCCTGCTCTGCCGGGTTAGGCAGTGACGCACGCGAGGGACGGAGCGCGAGGAACCGAACCTTTCCCTGCCGCTGTTTCTCTGGTGCTCCCTGTCCGTGGCGACGCCGTGTTTCAGCTGGACGACATAAAGCCAGAGAGCGCTCGGTGGACATCGGAGCACCAACGGTCCGAGGGACTGACAAGAGGCGAGGCCGTGGTCTGAGCTGCCAGGCCTCAGTGGGGGCACGCTCCGTCTGCTGGCAGGGCTGATCCGAGGCCCGTCTTACGGTAGGAGTAAGGTGTGCTGGGTAGCTGTGCGGGGTGGGACGGGGGCCTCCAGGCAGGGCTGGGTCCATCTGTCTGTCTGTCTGTCTGTCTGTCTGTCTGTCTGTCTGTCTGTCTGCTCCACTGGAGACGTGTCGATGGAGGTAGAGCCGGGGAGGGAGCCACAGATCTCTTATGATCCGCTGCCAGAGGAGAGTCCTCCTGCAGGGAGTCTTGACCCTCTCCATCACCCTCTCTCTCTCTCTGTCTCTTCATCACCTTCTCTCTCTCTCTCTCTCTGTCTCTGTCTCTCTCTCTCTCTTTCCTGCAGTGGCTCTGCTCCAGCCTTCTCCCCGACACACAACCCGCTCGTTATTTATAGGCCCCAAGACCTCTCCGGTTTAGTTTATTTGCTCCCTCTCTCTCTCTCTCTCTCTCTCTCTCTCTCTCTCTCTCTCTCTCTCTCTCTCTCTCTCTCTCTCTCTCTCTCTCTCTCTCTCTCTCTCTCTCTCTCCTCTACATCTTATTTCCCATGTGTTGCTTTAGACGTAGTGTCCAGCCCCACGTCCTTCCTAGCTGCCCCAGGGAGAGACAGCCAGGGCTGTGGTTGGGGGGGGGGGGGGTCGGGGAGTCCTCGTAGGCCCTGACTCTAGATGAACACACTGTGGCACAGGGAAAGGGGAGGTGGAGGAGGGGGGGTAGCGG
>CM030183.1:15779750-15784750 GCA_017639675.1 Aplochiton taeniatus
TATTTACAGCTGAATGACTCCCCCATCTTATTTTTTAAAGGCCCGATTTCCCGCAGGAAGCCCTTCGAATTGCTATTCAAATGACTCTGACCCCAATGTGCAAATACCCCCCCCCCCCTTGTTTGCCTCATCAGGGCCTGAGACCATTCATAAATCGCAAATGACAAATCCATGTTTGTTTCCTGATTTTTTGGGCCTAAATTCACGGGCAGAGGCCCGTTGTGGCCTCTAAAGCAGAGACTCTTTGGCATGTTGATCATTCAGCTTGGATCAAGGTGTTGGGTTTGGATTAGTTCTAGACTGTGGGCCATATTATCTGTAAATTATACCGTGGCTTGCCATGGCACTTCAGCTTTGAAAATAGACTGCACGGAGATTATTATTGAGATAGAAAGTCAAGTAATCACAAAGCGATTTGTTTAAGAACAATAGCAATGTTTGCCTAAGCTATTGTGACCATAATTACAGCCTCACTATAGAGCTAATGAACGTATCATTTTGATATGTGGCCGTGTCCTTTGAGTATTACACACCACGTGCGTTTGGCTCAAACAGACGGACAGACTCAGGAGTTTTTTTGGAGGTGTGTTTTGCGCCACGTTTGTCGGGGGAACCTTGGGCAAACCAAGAGCAGCTGCTGGAGCTGCCCTGCCAGATGTGGCCAAAGTCACCCACCCTACCCACGGCCAAAGGTGGCCGGCCGAACTGAACCGAGGTGGTCAACTAAACAAGATGGCCGGGGGTTAGTGGCTGCACATTTTGTTTGGTTGCTGTGGATGAAATGAAAAATGAATTCCAAATATGACATGACATTTCTGTAGCGTATTAAAATAAGGAGTTGCTCCCTCCTCCCCTCCCCCAGCTGACAAACAGTAGGGAATGTGTGTGTGTGTGTGTGGGGGGGGGGGGGGGGTTGACCTCAGTAATGGCTGCTACTTAACACACACAACCCAGGGCCCCGCGCCACCGGGAAACGCAGAGCCAAGACGGAGAGCCGATTTGTAACGCTTGGTGACCTCACAAGGTTACGGTGCCGCACCACACGCGTCAGAGCCCTGCTGCGCATCCGCTGGACCACGGGACGCCTCCATTTGACGAGGCAAGCCGTGGGAGGTGGCTTTTGAACCTGCGCTCCGGAGGTGAGCGTGTTTGACACCTCTGAAAGCGCAGGCAGCGGCCGGGTCAGGAGTGACTTGACAAGCACTGTCACAGCCCGCCACCATCACGGCACCACACGGATCCCTCCGGAAAGAGTTAGGCCCTGCCAATGGAAAGAGATTGCACATCCCTGGCTTCTTCCATAGGTGCCTTCCAATGAGAACAACCTACTTAGGCAATGAGACAATTGTCATCAAAAACCATAGGTTTCTACAAACAAATAGCCAAATGGAGAATTGGGACCTTATGTCACTCGTGTAACATGAAAAAAAATATATGACTTTGAATCTGACATTGGGTGAAAGGGTTATGATTTAAGATAATAGCAACCTTTATTTATTTAATAAGGGACCAAATTGACTTGGTGTCATTGTATTGGTATTTGCCCCATAATCATGAGGAACGAGGCACCATCAGCAAACTTTTCTTACCTTCCAAGCAACATGTTCTCCATAAGCCTGAATGGGTCATAACCTCTTCGTTCTTCTTACTGGTCTCGTTCTCGCTGTTCGACTTGGACTTGCACGTGCCGCGCGAGTACAGCCAGTAGTCCGTGCCAACCGCGATGGTCATGAGACTGAAGGCAGCAAATGCGCCCACCGTGGTCAATAGCATCTGAACTCCGCGGTCAAACAGACCCATGTTTCCGCATTCCATGAAAGGGGGACCCCCTTTCCTCTTGATATATAGGAAATAAATATTTGAAAATTTACGGGACCAAACCAAACTAAAAAAATGGGAAATATTTGAGCGAAAGGAGGGGGAAGACGGAGGATGCGGTAGGAACCTTATGGTTGCGTTTGGCTGATGACTGGATATGAGAAATTGGGCTTTCTTGCAAACTAGTCGAAGGAGGAAGAGGCACGGTGTCTCTCCCTCCTGTTGGTTTATGATTTGACACCCCGCAGAGAAGAATACTAGAAGAATTGGAAGGACAATCTTCAAATGCACAAGCCTATTGCTGCTATGAGCCTATGCGTGCAACACTATCATTACCCAAACAACTGAATGAATAACCTAATAAATGGTTTAGGCCTGCAATAGGCTGTATACTACACTAAATAGATTATGAAACGTAGCCTCACTAATATTAGGCCGAATGCAATTTTGGGACAACTATCATCAGACTGTAGGCCTGTAAAAATAGGACGCCTGTATACACTTGAATTGATAAATAGGCACTGTTCTATGGATAGCGTTTAAATAAAATAAGCTTCAATTGATGTATAAGAAAACATGGGGAACACGACAGACTAATGGTAGGCTTAGAGAACAACAGTATTATATTGCCTGATAACTCAATAATTCTATAACATAGAAAATGTATTACAATAATTATTAGCTAGTCATAAAAGCTGAATTTATAAGCCTACGTGTCAATATGCTTTAGATTATCAATATGTTTTAGGGTACCTTCAATTCCACGCTATTCTGTATTTTTTTGTGTAATTCTTCGCAAGTGGGAAAGCAAGGAGAGGATATGGGAAGGAAATGTAGGATATGGGAAATCTACCATACCAATGAGACAGCTAAATAAAGATAAATAAAATGACGAATTTAAGTTCAGTAAAGAGAAACAAAAAACAACCCTCGGGATGTATATATCTAAAGGGGAATGAAGTAAAATATTGTTGGACTATCAATTTCTCAAATCAACCCAGCGATGGAGTGGAGAATTCAATATTAACGAATAAATAAAATAATTAGCAAACAAACGGATAAATCAAATCTAAATCAAACCAAACAACAGCTAGATTTCCTTTTTCCTAAAATTTTGATCCCCAGTTTCCATATGTAGCCCTTAGCTCTGAGAAGGTTTCCGCCGAAAATGGGGATCTGCAGTTGGAAGAGGTTCCGTCGACGATCCGGAGAGAGAGGGGAGCATCCAGGAAGAGAAGCCGACCATTACTCGACATATGGCCAGGCAGAGAAGATTGAAGACATTGGGATGGCACCAGAACTGATCCCTTGCTGTATCGCTGTTGATGCTGTTGCTTGGGTATCCAAATTGACGGTGGCAATATCACACCCAGAACCGGAACCAGAATCGTCCCGCTTGCACAGCCCTTGCGCCATGTAATTAAATAAAATTAAGATTAAACATCGAGTTACAAATCAAAGGAAAAAGGACACTAACGGTTGCACTCCTTCCTCTTCTCTTTTCGCGGTAAGATGACAGCGGAGGTTTTGGGTGTAGGAGTGTGCTTGAAAAAAAATATTACACAATCAGGAACCGACTGCACGCCACACCAAACCAACTGCTCAGATCCAAAGGCTGGTATGGGTGCAGATCTGAGCCCATGTAGTCAGGATGTCAGTGTCAGCGCATTGCCTACGTCTTATTTAACCTTTCTCCTAGCCTATATGCATGGTTAATCAGGGCGCTGAATAGTCAACTGTAACATATCGACTCCTTCCCGTGCAAAGGACATGCAACGTTCGTTTTGAAGATGTAAAATGTTCTATTACAATTTCTGGAGTGAAAAGATAAGGTTCGATGGCAGCTTTGTATTTGAAGTGTGTGTGGTTGTGCACACGGGCGTGTGTTTAAGATTGTTACAGAATCAAGAAAATTGTGGTTAGAGGTGGATGAAGGATTAGACATTACTATGTGCTCTTCCGGAGTTGGCCCTAAGCAACAACGATCAGGGTACTTCTAAAATGCATTGTGTCATTCTTTAGTGGACCTGAGCATTTCTAGTCTACTCACCATGGGTGCTTTGTGTTGAGATATTTGCTATGAGTATCTGAAGGATGTTGGACATGATGATGGTCGTGTATTAGAAGCCTCATGGCAGTTTTCGTGTTGGCTAGCACCAAGCAATTGAAATAATGCTAACCATAAATAATCAACGGCTTAATTCAATTATAGCTGATGGAGAACTAAAAGCACGTTGAATTAAATCCTCAAACGATGATTACCGAACACATTTGCCAGTGGTGTGGGGTCAAAAACATAAAAGCAATGATCAACTAAAATGTGACTGTTTTAAGAGTCAAATCTGAAATATGTTACTTTCTGGTAGGATTCAGAGACTAGAGTAGCCTCTACAGCGGAAAAAGCTCGAATTGTTTGCCTGTTTTCTTAAGTGTGAGGGTCCGCTCTTGTGGTGCTGAAAGGACAGCTCCCCTTACGGTCCTTGCGCGGTGAGTGAGGTTTGTCGCCCCCTGGCGCCGAAGAACTGCAAACGATTCATGTGGGGGCCGACTCCTAACAAAGTTGTATCAAAGTAGAAGAGTTTGTCGGCATTTTAAACAGATCAGCTTAGCTGGCCCACTCTGTCACCTTTGTTTTGCCTGGCCTGTGTCCATCACTCACTTATTATTATTACAAAATGATTTACCCAACCATTGCCTGCACACACGATTTAGGACTCAACCATGTCACGGTGCATGCTCCCAGCCCGTTGGCTAGGGACTTAACGATTTCTACAAGACTCAATTGAACAACTACACGTGGGTGACGGGGTTGATAGTTGGCAGGCTATCTGGGACCAAACTAAAACAGTGTGAGAGAGAGAGAGAGAGAGAGAAAGAGAAAGAAAGAGAGAGAGAGAGAGAGAGAGAGAGAGAGAGAGAGAGAGAGAGAGAGAGAGAGAATCGAAAGAGAGATGCGCAGAGGAAGCAGTGTTTTGAATGGCCATTTTAAACAAGGAGCCAGCCTGCAGTGTCTTTCCCACCAATTGGCCTAACATAGGGGACCCGTGGGAGCCACCACTAGACTTAATATCCCTTTACTTTGGATATAATAAACAGAACACTTAGCTTAATAAGGTGAGCAGAACCCCTGACCTGGCACACACCAGCATCACCCATCTACCCGTGGGCTGTGGATACAAAGA
>CM030183.1:15787250-15879750 GCA_017639675.1 Aplochiton taeniatus
CATTCTAATTAGAGGTTCGGCCTCCCTAACTCCCCAGCAATAGAGAATGGGCAAGGAGAGGGGGACAAAGCACACACAGAACAGGTTCACCAACAGGGTTTACCAATAGCGTAGAGAAACAAACACAGTTGTCAAACTCAAATTGACTCTGTCAAGGCAATCAGCCCCAAATCAGCACAGGACTCAGATTAAATCATAAAGGATACCTCCCACACCATAGATCCCATTGCATCATTCCTATCTTGTTGCAGCTTCTCAGACCTGATCTGAGAGCTATACGTGGTGAGCAGCAAACTATTGCAACAACATGTGTGTGTGTGTGTGTGTGTGTGGAGAGCATATTGAGATCAGTAGGGAGGATTCGGCGACGACCCAGCTGTGACAGAGGCAGAAATACAGATGTGCTGACTGCTCTGTTTCCATGGAAACGGAACTTAGCACTGCCCCCCCACACACACACACACACACACCACTCAACAGTGCCCTATGGCTTACACATCCCACTGCCCTGTCCACATGTGCGTTTTTTTTGTGCTATGAATGCAAGATAATTTAGATGTATTTCATTAAAAATTGTCATTTCCCACAAATGAAGGGCAATGGTGTGCTGGACATGAAAGATTTATACTCATTCAGCTAAAAGGATTTAAAAATAAATGTGACGAAAATGTAGATCCAAAGGAAAAAATGTATTATATATTTATTTTGATGTTAATCACAGAGCTAGTTTTGCTTTTAATTATTTATTTATTTTACTGAAAATATTGGACTGTGTTTGTAATAAAAACATGTCCCCATGTAGTGAACCAGGTGGAGGCAGGTAGAGCCCTGGGAGGAGATGGTGGGCCTGCCAACATCAGGTTAAAGCAGGCGAGGGGAATCAGATTGTGCTTGCCTCAGTGGTATTGAAAAACTTGACCTTCTCATCCCCAGCGCTTTTCCAATCCAATCCACTTAGCTTAGCAATGTGTCACCACCGGAGCGGAGTGGCGCGAACATGCTGGGGAATCCCAATGTGAGCAAGGGGCCAATATGTCATAGCTTTATGGGGCTGGGCTGGTGAGTAGGGGTTGAGTCAAATTAAGACAAGTGGTCTGGGGGACCTCTTCAAGAATAGAAAATATATACATGAATATATACATGGCATTCTGGTTTCAAACCCAGACGTATTTTGATGGTTATAATGAATACACAGAATATGTAGTGGTTATGTGGGTATTCTTCTGTTGAACAAATGCTGAAGTACAACAGTTAAAAATTGTAAGGCATTGTGATAGTGAGAAGTCATAATAAATGTTGGAAATAGTGTAATGAGGTGAGGTAAATTTGGGAAGAGGTGAAGACATTCTGTTCAAAAATATGTGGAGAGATTATGGGGTTATCACGATGAAGGGGAGCAGAACGTCTTTTGATCCTTTTCAAATTTGAGCAGGAAGAGTTATGAAAATGGGCATGTAACTTTCACTTGCGAGATTAACTTTAGATGTATGCCATGTATGGAATGATGTTCAGGAAGTAAAAGTGAAGGAAAGGGATGAAAGGCTTTTTCTTTTTTTGGGGGGGAGGGGGGACTCAGTAGGCAGGTGATGTGATCCTTGAGAGAGAGAGAGAGAGAGAGAGAGAGAGAGAGAGAGAGAGAGAGAGAGAGAGAGAGAGAGAGAGAGGATAAAACATGAAGAAGACGTGATAAAAGATCCGAGAGAAGGCGGGGCAACAATGACACAGCAAATGTATTCCTCATTTGAGGAATGCACTGTTAATGCACTGTGCTGCTGCTTTTCAGAGGAGGCTAAAGAGGATATAGGCATGGGCAGATGCTGTAAGATGATTATGGAGACACACTGTCAATACCCGCTACTCAATACGGTGTTAACAGGAGAATTCCAAAGCTGGAAAGATGAAGGAAAGGAGCTGGCAGGTTGTCACATATACATTGCTTGGATAGAAAGAGGTTGTTTCAGTATTTTTGTCGTTTGAGAATTGGAATGTGTTCACTATGAGGGAAAGGCTGTTAAAACAGAGAGAAAAGTCTGCCTTTGTACTGCAAAACATCTATACAAATACAAATAATAATGAGTTATCACGAAGAGTGCAGCTGTTTAGTTTCCAATTTGAGATAACAACTGCTGTCTTCGATAAGAAGAAAAAAGGAGTCCACTGTCCTTCTAGAATTCCCACAATACGCATCTTCCGACCCAGCCCGGTCACATCCTGTAGACCTAAATTTCCTTGCACAATATTCCATATACCTTTCATCGTTAAAGCTTACGGAGCCCCTACGGAGCCTCTAAAGGTCCATGGGACATTCCCTCTCAATACTTATTGCGTTCCCTTGCAAAACTATGACTAAGCGGGAATAAAGTCTCGGCCTGCTTTTAGTTGACTCGTCGCATTCTTTTTCCATCTCAAGCGGCAGTCTGAAAAAGTCACCTGGGATATTTTCACCCCTCTAATCTAACAGTGTAGAAGTAATAGGTGGGCAATTTGGCTGGTGGGTAGCCCAGAAGTTAGAGATGGTTGCCAGGTTGAATCCCTGCTATCATCTCTCTCTCTCTCTCTCTCTCTCTCTCTCTCTCTCTCTCTCTCTCTCTCTCTCTCTCTCTCTCTCTCTCTCTCTCTCTCTCTCTCCCAGAGATTCCTGTTTGTGTACATGATCCCTAACCAAAAAAAAGCATAATAAACAAAAGTTGTTAAACTAACATTTAGTACCCATGTATTCCAATCCATACACAAGTTAGAGCAGGTTATGCTTTTGAGTGTGTGATTTTTTTCACGTGCAGTGTGCCTGTTACTTGCTTTGCCTTGCCCTGTGTGTGTGTGCAGTCAGAGCCACCAATGTTCATAGTTGTCATAGCATCACCCTTCCCCCTCGGCATGCCCTAAGAGAGGCTCTGTGTTGCATTTTTATCTCGCCTAGGGCACCAAAATCGCCAGGAACGGCCCTGACACTATCAGTCTTTCTCTCAGGGGACTGCCATTGTACGGAAGCGTATAGGCTGCTTGCAAATGACGTCACAAACTGGTGCGCTTTCCAGATGGGGGTGCAGGCAACTCTGAAGTCCAAGCCAGAAAAGAAAAACTAACAGTATCACGTTATATAACGTGAAAGGTTTATTGTTGTAGATCTCTTCCACAATATTACATGATATTTTCACTTGTTGTTATAACATAAAATGTTTCAGGTTAGAACGTGATACGTTTTCCGTTGTAACGTGATAACTTACGTTGTTATAACCTTACTCTCACCCAGCACAGCAGATTAAGTCATCAAGCTGTATCTCTTGAGAGCAGAAATACTTACAGAATTACATCAAGAGCTCTGGAGACATTATGTCAAATGCTAGTTTTGAACATAATTTTTATTTGTGGGGATATTATCAAAAACGAATCACTATCATCACGTTACTTTTTCTGATCTGTGATGGGAAAAATTATGTCTGAATAGGTTTAACATAACTTTTAGCCCACTTAGAAGCATCAGCACACTTAGAAGTTCCAAAACGGACCCGACATTTGTGATTATGGAGTGGCTAACAACCTTTTGTCATGTTGACAATATAAAGTGAATATAAAATTGTATTCACTGCTGATACCAAAGAAATTTGTCAACTCTTGTGTTTCCAACGTGGATTGGTTATAAAAGTTATTTACATTTTTAATTTAAAATGTTTTGATTTAATTTGGGAGAACATTATTTAATGAAACTACTTAAAGCCTAATTTACTGACACATTTTTGTAAACAAAAATATAAGAAAATGTAAAAATGTATCATTTTAGAGACCAAGTGATTTATTTTTCATTATTTTCATTAACATACAACAAAAGAGAGAGTTCTTGATTCTTGCCATGGTGATGCCAGTAATTGCAAAAGGCCAAGTTCCAGTTCACTTCACTACCAGCGACAGGGATCCACAAGACCAACTTATCTGGTTATAATGTGAAATTTTCCAAGTTAAAACGTTTATTTTTCTAGCATGGCATGCCGTTCTGTTGATATTAATAACAGAATAATAATTGTTAGTACCACAACTAGAGATCAGACTAGACATCAGTCCCATCTGGTACACGACCAAATTATTTCAAATCAAAAGGGCTCTGTAACCCTCATCCTACCAACTGGGCTCCCCACAGACCAGGAATACTTTTTGCAATATTTTACAGGTGCTTTATTCAATTTTTTCCAATTTTCCATGACTTCATCAATCAATTTGTTGCCAATGGCGTAATTTCATTGTTTTCTGTTTCTGTTTTAATTTGTGCTTTCTAAAAATACTATTGTATTCGGGTCCCCGGGGACCCCTTTCAAAAGCACCAAATTCCACCTAAGCAGGTTTTAATAAATAGAACTATTAGAATAGATAACTTAGAACCGCCGATAATGTAGTACCTCCTAGAACAGCCATGGCGTCATTTTGACGTCGCATCACTATTAAACAATTTAAATGTTAATGAACTACGACCAAAGAAACATATAGGGCTATAGATGGCATGTGTCATACCTCAGTTATACATATTAGTTAGCCTAATTGCAATTGCAAAAATAGAAATTAACAAGACTGATAATCCGCACAAAATGTCTGAATATAGGCTAACAAGCGAAAATCCAACATTCTTCTTGGCGTTTTTAAGCACTACTCGCAATCAGCACAAACACTGCATACTTTGACAGTCCACTGACCACACACAGGTCGTCGGCACTGAAGCACGTTCTGTTTTGCTTGAGCTGACGCTTCACGCCACACTGCCTTCTCGTTTCCTGAGGCTGTGTTGCAAGGGGCAGTGGCACAGTCTCGGTGGCCTTATTTGTTTTCATGTGTTCGCTGCGCAACTCTTTGCGCAATTCCAGCATGAATTCTCGCCTAGCGATCTTCGCTTTGGTGCAGCTCCGGTAAAGGACTCACTCGTTGATGCAAGCCATGTCCAGCATGTTATAAAACACGGCAACTGGCCAATGCCTAGGTCAATCGAATGTTGCTATTTGCTAAACACAAATTTCCGCTCTAATTCGAATTCTAAGCTAATAAATATAATTATAATTGGCAAGACAATGAAGGGTAAAACCATAGACATAGAACACTAGATGGCTGTTTCTTGCAGTAATTTATTATTTGGGTCCCCAGGGACCTCATTTGTATGATAAATATGTTGTTCGGCTGGAGTTTAATATGAGTGAGATCTTGCCTGCAAAGGCCTCGCCCATTCATAAGTAACGCCTCGTTCAGAGGAAAACAAAAGTGAACTTACTCGAGGACCTGCGTAGGAGGAATTTGCTTTCCCCTTTCTTGACTGAACACAGGTAAGCCGAAACAAGTATATGACATTGTTATTCATGTATAGGTATGTGAAATGGGACCTTCCTCGTAATTCTCTGGCCACGTAGGCCTATGTGTAATGTGGAGTCAGAACCGGGTTACCACTTATAGAATGGTGAAATTAGCTGGGCTAATAGCCTACTATCCAATAGCGGACCACAGCTCTAGATCCAAGCCATAAGAGAGACCAGTCTGAACCCGCGGCTAGTCTAGAACTGCGGTTTGGAATTGGAAATGTTTCTCAGCTGGGCCGCTTCACTCATTATCACAGCTGTGCCGCGCCTGCCAGAAAATAGGCTACATTACGAGTGGAGACAGAAGTTATCAATCAGAAACTTCGCATAAACCCTTCAAAGTGGGTGTGTTTGGAAAAAATAACATGAGTGGAACACTAAAATTGCTTCTATTAGCTACAATGTACAATGAAAGTTAGAGAATTTCCAAAAGGTGAATAATGAAGTAAAGAGGGTCTGCAAAATGTAGCTTTTGTTTGCATAGAGATTATCTTTGAAATAGCTTTCATTTTGTTTAAGCTTTCATTATTCCTTATTTTACTCTACAGGCTATACTCCATGTTAATTTGCTGCGCATACTCTATAGGAAAGAACAACTGTGTTGAAAACTTCTATCTGTGATGTCACGGTGAGTAAACTTATTAAGAAAGTCCGTTTTGAGTAACTGTAATATTTCAGCTCGTGACAGTAGAGGGCGATTATGTGAAGCCTACTGGTTGTCTATCCGTCTATTCGCATGTCAGCTGGGTTTGGTGAATGCCTACTTTATTGTAAATCCCGTTTGATCCTTTGAAAGTATCCCTTTCTTAGCTGCTTTTTTAAAACCATAACCCATGTTAATAAAGCTGTTGGACCATATACTTTCAGAAAGTAGAATAAGCTAGATGTTTTGTATTGAAACTATTAATAGTGATTATTTTTTTCTAATACAGAGAGGAACTGAAACTGGCCTTGTGCCAATATATTTTGGACACCCACATCCACATTGACAATGTGAGAGAGTTCTGCGACAGGCTCTCAAAATGGATTAATAATCGGAAAATGGAACGAGATATGATGGGGGACATCAAGCATCGAGCAGACCAAATCGATCTAAAGATCGACCACGTACTCAACTCTCAGGAGAAAGCCACGGCTCTAGGGCAATACCTAAAGAACATCTTCACTCCTCAACAGATCGAGAACAACCAACGTGAAGAGCTGCTGGAGGAGCTGTCTGCCGTGCTGAAGGATACACTGGGAGGCCTGGAGGAGCTTCACTCCCTCCTAGATGCTGTGGAGAAGCTGGCGGTCACCTCAGTGCTTGTGTTTGAAGAAGGAACCCCATTTTCATGTCTGCCTGAGGTGATGAGTCCATTGGACGTCCAAGCTGTTATCAACGCTGCTAGGCTGGCACTTCCTCTTCTCATTACCTTGAAGCGAGAGGCAGAAGTTTTCTTTCTTCCTAGCCTCCACAATGTGCCCATACTAGCCCTCAAGCTGGATACGTACATCTCCTCCACCCAAGATATTTGTAAGAGGATGGAGGAAAGGTAAACAAACAAAAAAAATGTATGTTATGTTTTCATGTTAGCGCACCTTGAACAGAATCAACTAACTACTAAGTAGAAAGAAAATATGAACTTGACCGACTCAAAATGCGACACAAGGGAATTTGCGCGGTTGAATTTGATTGTAATCCTTTCCTGCTTTAGTCTCTGTTTGGAGAAGAAGAAGAACAACAATTTTACGGTCTGCTTCAGTGAGGATTTGAGTGAAGAATCTGCTCAAAATCTACTCCTCCATATGAAACACCTGAGTGATTTAAGGTCAGCGTTACTGGCTGGGGATTCAGTTGGAATCAACTCAATTGTTCAAAGTATAGTAGTAGTAATAATAATGATGATAATGATAATAATAATAATAATAATCATGTATTATTATGTTTGCACAGAAGTGTAGTAGACACAATGAATACAATACAGTTGTCATTAGATCTGCTTTTCTTTGTTCCATGTCAGGATGGACCAGCACTTCAGACTGGCGTTTATGTTCCAAGAAGACTGCAAGCATTTCATTAGCCTGTTCAGCCAGTGCCAGCCCAAAATGCTGCAGTTTCTGACCGAGTTGGAAGAGAGGGCTGTTCAGCTAGACAGAATGAATACGGGGGCCAAGATCTCCAGTGTGGCAGGCAGCTCTGTAGGAGTCCTTGGTGGGGTCCTTTCCATTGCGGGACTTGCTCTGATCCCAGTGACGCTCGGGGCATCTCTAGCACTTACCATCACTGGTGTGAGCCTGGGGGTCACCAGTGGAGTCAACAGTGCAGTCACCACCGCCACTGAGATGACAGTCAATATCAACCAGCAAAAGAAAGTCAAAGAAATATTCACAAAGTTCAAGGAGCACATGCAGAGACTCCAGGAGTGCTTGGACCAAGTAGCCAACAGACCGTGTCCCACACTTGAAAGAGATGATATTGAAATTGTTGTGGGAGCAGGAAAAATTGTTGCCAAAGTTGGTACTGTTGGAAAAAGTATTGATGCCATTGCTGACATGGCCTCTTCAGTGAAGCTGTTGAAAAGTGAAGATGTAATTGCTGGAGTCACTAAAGTGGCCCTTCAGGAAGGGAAAGCAGGCCGGAACCTGCCCAAACTAGCATCAGACATCCCCGATTTTGGACAGGCTGCCGTCAAGGGGCCTCTTGCCCTCTCCAACTCAGCTCGTGCTGGCCTCATCACAGTCAACGCTCTCTTCATTGGCTTGGATGTCTTCTTCATCTGCAAAGACAGCATGAGCCTAGCTAAAGGAAAGAAGAGTGAGACCTCCCAGCTCATCCGTGACCGAGCAGCACTCTGGCACTCTGAGATAGACGCGTGGCAGCGGATGAGAGACTCCTTATGCGAAGGCATGCTAACATCAGGGGAGAACCAGGGCCTCCTGGAGAAGCCGCTTTCACTGGAGGTGGAAGGGAAGAAAAAACAAACGGGGTAAAAGTGTTGCTTAACCCTGGAGCTCAGAGCCAATGCTTTAACCAAGGCAGGGACGTCCACTGTCCAGAATCCGTTTAGTGACATACGATTTTTAGCTGTGACCATCAAGCCCCCGCACGCTCAACACTCGTTCATCTGGTACTCCCTTTGATTTCTTAAATGGGTTAAATCAGTCAAGATGGTCAAATTTTAATAGATATAATTTTAAAATGTTTTTTAAAATTAGTGTGTGTGACTTTTTACGTTTAAATAATTTCTGTTGTTCAATTATATCCAACAAAAGCAGATCCTTTTGAATACTTGAATACTTGTTATTAACTGTGCTTTTGCGCAATGTCATTTAAGATTTTAAAGTCCTGAATACTTGCGTGGGAAATAGCTAGCTAGATTTTTTATAATATACAGTATATATGTCAATGGAACCACTTTAAGCACCAATTATATATGTATCAATTCTATTTTACAAAGTTATCTGAATGTGAAATCACACAAATGCATATTTACATCAACTATATGCAAATGCATAGTAATTTCTTAAGAACATGTTTTTTTTCACATAGCAACTGACTCCACTATGTGTTTACCCAACTTGATTATCAGAAGTCATGGGAGGGCTACTCACATGAGACTTTCTAGGTATTCTACAGTGTATTTACATTTGCCTCTGGCTCGTAATAATACAAATATTTTGCCTGACAAGAACAGGAGTTGTCTTACTCTTCTGTGTATGTACAGAAGGTGTGCCTAAATATCTGGTCAGACAGGGGCCTGGAGTTAAGGATGTTATTGAACTTTCACCAAATGTTTAGCATATAGGATATTGAACTGTGGCAAAGACATACAAACTACATTCAATATCAATCCTTGTCCAAAGCCTGATTTCACTCTACACTCTAAGGTATTTTGATGTATATATAAGTTTCCTTTATAACTGGCCATTTTGTCCCTGACTAGATTGCAAATTCTCTTTGCTTCCATGTTTATAAAACTACAAAGTTGCACACTATTACATTGCAGTAAGCCAAAAAATCTTCTGTAACAAAATCTTTATTTTGAAATTCTTAATGAAAATAAACAATGCTGCATACTAATCACAACAGAAAGTTACATGTTATTGGGTCTTGCAACTCCGAGTGACACTTCCTTTGAGCTCTGACCAGCTTAGATGAGGGGTCGATGTGAGGTCATGATTGGTTTCGGGTCCTGTTGGGAACACAAAGTACACACACTTGTAAGGCGACTCATAATCTCACGATAAATAAGGATCGATATTGCAAATGGAATTTTCATATTGGCTTCACGCGAGTTCTCCAGGAACAGGTATTGAAACATGCGCTAAACTTTAACTCACTCTCTTGAGATATCTCCTGTCTAAGGCTCCCAACTGGCTGTTGTACAGTGAACTCCTGTAAGTCCCCCTCTCCTTCCTCTTCTGTGTCTTCATCCGTCTCCAGCTCCCTAAGAGCCTCCCTGACCCTCTTCAGTTGCGCCTCTCTCTCTCTCTCCTCTTGCTCCCGCTTCTTTTCCTGCTCTTCCTCCTTGACCTTGGCTTCTTCGAGGATCTTCTTGCTGGGCAGCACCGCTCCTCTGTTAGCCGCCACCATGTCTGCCAGCTTCTCCAGCAGCTCGTCCACGTCATTGTGTCCCTTTCGGGAACCACCGTAGAGGGCATGGAAGCGGCCGCCGCACCGGTCCACGAGCGCCTGGAGCTCCTCGCTCTCCTCCACCTCCTCCCTCAGGCTGGCGTCACTGAGCCGCCTACCCCTGACAGTGAACAGCACCAGAGTGTGGCCCCACGCCTGTTCCCCTATCAACTCCACGTGCTCCTCGGCTACCCGGCGCTCGCGCTCGGAGAAGGTAAAGGAGAGGGGCACGACCAGAAGCAGGGCGTGCGGACCAGGCTGGCACATTGAAACCGCCCGGACGATTTCCATGCGGATGTTCTTTGAAGATCCCTGGGTGGGGAACCACTCCCAGCCCGGTGTGTCCACCACCGTCACCGGCCTCCCGGCTACTGCGCCTTGCCTCAGGGTCGCTTCCTTGGTGCGCACCCCGACTGCGTCAAACACTCCTTTGCGCAGGATGGCATTACACACTGCGCTCTTTCCAACCTCCCTCTCTCCAATCAAGATCATTCGAATCGCTGAACTATCGGAGAGACTGGCAGCTTCACCTGTCAGATTTATTGGCATCAGAGATTTACGGGCAAATGGGATACAAAAGGTTATACATGCTAAATAAATTGTGAATCAATTGCTAAATAAGTGTTGCATCGTGAAAAACGCAGTTGTTTTAAGCTCAATTTCGATTCCCTTATGTATAATTTATGTTTACTTCCTAGTCAGCATTTGTTTGTGTATATTTATCTATGCTACCGTCTCAACTGTACCATTATTATTCTACTGACCTGATTGGCAGGCAGATGCAGTGCTATTGTCCACCATCTTGTGAAAAAATTTCTCTTTAGCGAAATGCAACAGTGTCCTGTGACCATCTTTTTAAATGTGTACTGTGAATCACCTGTTCTGTCCACACCTCAATCCAAGGGTGACCTTTTAGCTGTCTGTTTGCGTAGCTTACTGTGTGAAAGCCTCCTCTGACTAATCTTTACAACCTTTTATACCATCAACTGTGGTCCAAAGTGCAACATCAGACTGCTTCGTCAAACTGCAGTTGTACTTAGCAGTGCATTGACTTCCAAGGGTTGATAAGCAGGCTAATAGTAGCTAATAGCTAATAAAGTGCTTTCAGCTCCTCACCATCTCCTGTTATACTTCTCTTTCTCCACATGGTGACCACTGCTTAGGGGGCCCATTATGCAGCCTAACAGTTCACCAGCTGAGGGCCTTCTTACATGTGCTGGTTGCTCTAATGGCTGAGTGTCATTGGATTATGTCTGTTAACACACTATATAACTGTAAACTTAGGGTGTTGTGAGGCCACCTGGCACCTACTACATGTGGATGTATCTCTCCAAACCACCTAGTGGCAGTAACGCTCAATAGATATGAAGTCTACTACACGTGTAAATCATGAATCAGAAGTGTACAGTGGTGCAGTTCCAAAGTCTACTTCATTTTTGTCGGGGTCTCTTGCTCTCCGACGAAGGGCAGACATTGTGAGAATAATTAGATATTTTCTGTGATAAGGGTCCCATGGAGAAGATTACTGATTACCTTTGTAGGTACAAGAACTACAACTTTGCCATTGGTGTCACTACTGCCGAGCATATTGATTCACTGCAAACTTTTGAGATTCGGGACAGCGATGTCTTTCTCATCACGTATCCAAAGTCAGGTGAGACATGTTTGTATGACAGGCAATCCTACTCTGACTTGGTCCTGGGACACACTAGTCGCCTTTGGAAACTGCACCACTCAGATTTCACATCCTTTTTATGTGGTACTTGCTGGTCAAACTTCATGGATTCAAAAAGCAGGTCTGCCAAGACTGATAATATCTCGCCATTCATTTCCCATACATTGACATAGGAACTGTATGGACTCAGCAAATCATCACCTCCATCTATGAGCTAGGGGATAATGTTGTGGATTATCCCAACAACCTGGAGAGAATGCCCTGGTTGGAATACCGGGAGGGCCGTTCAGACTACTCCTTACGGCCCTCCCCGAGGTTGTTTGCCTCTCACCTCACCCCTGCTCTCATGCCTCCTGGCCTGAAGGACAAGAGGGCCAAGGTAAGCTAAAGATAAGGACCCCAAACCAACATCTGACATTAAGCATAATATTACCATCAGAGAACAATATAATCGGTATCACAGTAAGTGTTGCATGTTTTAAAAAGGTTAAACATGCACTATCTACTATCTCTCTGTGTGTGTACTGTTTTTCTCGTCTCTTTGTAGATTATCTATGTCATGCGGAACCCAAAGGACAACATTGTTTCGTATTATCATTTCTGCTGTGTCTGGTCCTTTCTTGAGACTCCCAAAAGCTTTGAGGACTTCCTGGAGCAGTATCTGGCAGGAAATGGTAAGGCCGTCTTTACCAGGCTTTCCATTGGCATTCCCTTTTACTTTAAATTGCATTATTTGTCTTCATCGCAGTTGGTGCAGAATCCTGGTTTGATCACATCAGAGAGTGGCACACTAAAAGAGACCAATACAACATCCTCTTCCTGACATATGAGGATATGATTATGGTAAGACAATACAATATAGGGCATAAACAATAAATAAAACAAAAGCATTGAAGATTTACAATATGCATACAGTTCTTGAGATCAAAGGTCTTTTTTTGCGCCATATTTTTAAGGATCTGAAGACTGCAGTGATAAAGATCTGCAGCTTTCTAGAGAAAGATCTCGGTGAGGCAGCCATTGATCACATAGTGGACAAAGCCACTTTCAAGAACATGAGACAGGACCCCAAGGCCAATTATGAATTTGTATCGGCAGACGTGCTCAAGGCACCCTTTATGCGCAAAGGTACCCATTGTATAACTTACTGTTTGTGCTTGTAGTATAACTAATTTTAAGCTTTTCTAACCTTAGTTAACCCATTTTTGGTTCCATGACAGGCACCATTGGTGACTGGAAGAACACCTACACAGTGGCTCAAAGTGAGAGGTTTAACCAGATCTTTCAGGAAAGAATGGGGGACTTACCTTTGGAGTTTATCTGGGACATTGACGCAGCCACCTGACAAGATACCCCCCGGATATTATACAAGCTGACTTTGTACCAGTCCTCTCCAGATATCTTTCATATGTTCAGCAGTTTGTCCTGCTTTGTCTTTGTCATGATAGATGCATTGTTTTGTTTTACAGTCTGTTATTCTTATACAAAGGAATGGGTACTTTGAACCATAGCCTCCTTTGAATAATAAAAATGTGTAAATAGTCCAACTTATGTATTGTTGGTTATCTTGTCTATATGTGAAATACACACACACACACACACACACACAAACACACACATATATTTTAATATATAATCGCTGTAATTAGTTTGTAATCAATTCACCACTCATACTGTGTGTGGAATAATTACAATAGGTTTCTAACGGACCAACGTGTATTGTTAGGCAGAGGAAAATGAAGCAGTTGACACCAGTAAGCCCATCTTTCAGATCTTTAATAAACGTCAGAGGTGTGTCGTGGTCTTTAATAAACATCAGGTGTGTTTGAGTGGTGCAGGCCACTTTGGTCGTCTCAGTTTTCTTCCTCTGAACACAGAAAAGATAAGGAAAAAAGGATGCAAATGAGTAAATCAGATTAACCTAATTCCTCCCCCCCCCTCAGAAGGGTAAATATTCATAAATGACACATTTAAACCAAACCCAAACCATATATCCCAAAAAATGACAAATAAGGTAAATGAGTAATAATATAAAATGGTGCAGCAATATAACTAATGCAAAAACCCTGTTGCCACGGGGTACCAATTGCGTTGCACGGGGACAAACACATCCTGTTCTTACCCTCCTCCTCTTCCTCCTCTTCGTCGTCCTCCTCTTCCTCGTCTTCGTCGGAGCTGAAGGTTCCATCTGGCAGGCTGTACACGCGGATCACTTGCTGTCGACGCAAAAGACCCAGAAAAAGACGGTGAGCACTCCCGACAGTTTTACCCGCCGTCGAATGTCCGCCTGTGGGGGGGGGTGGGAGCTCACCTTGTTGGGGTCTTTGAGGATGAGGTATTTGCCCTCCTCCAGTTTCCGGCAGATGTCGATGACGCAGCGCAGGATGCCCCAGGCGTTCTCCATGCTCAGGTTGATCTGGCTGGCGAACTCGTTGGGCTTGAACTGCTGCGTGCCCAGGATCACGTGGCGGGCGGAGTCCTTCACGTGGTAACGGGACACGTACCTGGAGCAAAGACGGGGGGCGGCCATTGACACAGGCTGGAACGACGGGGGCGGGGCCACGCTGGGCCAATAGGGAACTAGCGTTTCCAGAAGGCCACTAAGACAGGGAAGGAACCGCCGACTCACCCCAGCTTCAGGTACTCGGAGCCGGCCAGCATGGCGCAGCAGGTCCAGCGGGCCAGCTTGTAGCTGTTGTTTTTCAGCTCCGTGGCCAGGACCGCGCCCCTCTGCGAGTCCAGCTTCTGACGCCAGTCCACGCCGTTGCAGTGCTGAGGGGAGGGCCCAGGAAAAGAGTTTGTCAAGAACGACAGAGAGCAGGGCAGACACACACAACCCAACACAACTAAACCATGCCATTGGTCATAGGCCTGTCAACAGGACAAAGCAGCACATAGAGGCTTCTCTCTGGCCCGTCTCGTACCCTGGAGTCCCACTCGTTGAGGGTCTTGATGTTGATGAAGGACACTTCCCCGTTGGCCCCGGTCATCACTCCGTCGTGCTCACAGCGCACGATCAGGTCAATGTCCTCCCCCAACTTCCAGCGACGGTACCTGTAAGCACACACACAAACATACTGTCATAGAACAGCATACATAAATATATACACATGTATGTATGTATGTATGTATGTATGTATATATATATGTGTATATATATATATATATATATATATATATATATATATATATATATATATATATATATATATATATATATATATATATATATATATATATATATATATATATATATATATATATATATATATATATATATATATATATATATATACATACACATATATAGACACACACACACACACACACACACACACACACACACACACACACACACACACACACACACGTATTTCACATGAAGACAAGATAACTTACAATCCCAACAATACACAAGTTGGACGATTTACATATTCTTTTTATTATTCAAAGCAGGCTACGGTTCAAAGTAACCATTCCTTTGAATAACAGCCTGTAAAACACAATGCAGTACTAAGAATAACCAGAGGGGGGCAGTGCTCACCTGTAGGCAACAGAGGCCACCTCACTCTTGTCCATGTCCTCCTCCACAAACGGATTGGGGTTGGGGAACTTGTGCCGCTCTTGACCCTAGGGGAAAACAACGACATCGCCGTCAACAAAAACTCTCAAAACCGACCCACCTAAACACCGGTGGGGTACAGAAAGTGCACGGGGTTTAAAAATGTGCCGTGTGGACGGAGGACGACTTGCCATGCGCAAACACTGCTGGCTGAAGTTATGGTTGATGTAGGTGGCCTCCATGGCCAGGTTGCGGGGGGAGTTGAAGGAGTTGCCCTCATCCTGAGGCGGCTCGTTGGCCGTCTCGCTCACCGTCAACAGATCTGAAAGCCGCCGCGGGGTAAATAAATCCCGTTAATATTGAAAGAAAGAGAAACCGGCCGCGTCTCAAACAAACATGAGGAGACCTCGGCTGATTGGCGGAGCGTTGGAAACAGTTCATCAAAGCCTTCCCGGGAAGGTGAGGCTCGGGCGTTCAGGCATTCTGCCGACGGCCTACCAAAGTCAGAGTTGTCCCTCTTGTCGAAGAAGAGCTTGTTGCCCACTCGCTGCACGATGATGTCCCAGGAGTTCACCGAGCGTGTGCAGCACATCAAGGTGGCCAGGATGGCATCCGTGGCAAACACGTTGCCCTGGGTCTTCGCCAGCTAGACAGAGGGGAAGGCGACCGTATTAGACGACGGAGGAAAAAGCAGCGGTCGCTCCGGGCGGCCCACGGCGCCGGTCGGATTTCATCGTTTCCCACACACAAAGAGTAGGACAACAACCTGAACACAACAGGCCCATTATGAATGAACGCATCGAGAAGGCTGGGTGTTGCGGGCGCACACACGTACCTTGCGGATGACGGGGTCATCGGTGGTGGTGACCGTGTGGAAGATCCTCTTGATACTCTTGAGTGACTTCTCGTTGCGCGTGGTGACACGGTCAAAGGCCTTGTCGTAGTACTCCAGGGCGCCGCAGCACTCACTGGGGAAAACAGCGGCAAAGAGGCACTTCAGTCAGGCCGCTTGGCTGAGACAGTGACTCATAGTCCATCAAAAGGCAGACATGTCTGTGTCTGTGTGAGATGCTTCACTCACATGTCAGTAGGGTCCTCCACCTCCATGTATCTCATCTTCATCAGCCGGGGGAAGTCCATCTCCTCCTTCACCTCCCAGTCACTGCGCACCTCCACAGACGAGTCTCTGGGTTTCAGCTGGAGCGTTGGCGAGGGCGATGAGGAGAGAGCACCAAAAAGCAGTGTGAAAGGGCACGCCAAGCTAAACAACACAACACTCAAACGCGCTAAAGGCATGGTGGAATACCTGGGACTTTTGGTCCCACTTCTGGCGGACGCCAAACTGCTTTTGGAACTTCTTCTGCAGGCGCATACGATCCCTAGACAGAGACGTGGGACGATGGATTAGGGTTCAGAGGAGGACGGTAACGGCGGAAAGTCACGTTCGCTGCGCTAACACAGGCCGGGGCCTCACCTCTCCTTCTGCTTGGCACTCTTAGGCAGGGTCTGCATGTTGAACTGGGTCAGGTTCCGGCGATCCTTGTCCCGGCGCAAGTTCCTCTGCAAAGAAATGGTTCACCAACCCATGAGGACGTGCAGTGACTCTCAAACAGGCGTCAGAACTGTGCGAGTGGTGACGGAACTCTGCGTTTCTTTGCAGAGAGCCGACTAGGTGACGGAGGGGGGGGACGACTTGTACCTGAGCAAACCTCATGCGGTTCCTCTGGTAGGCCGTCTTCTGCGTCTTGGCTGTGTCCACCAGCTGGAAGCTCGTCTCGTCTTCCTCATGAAAGTAGGCATACTGGCTACCTCCCCCAAACTGAGAGGAATACTTGTCTGTAACAACACATTGCGCTCCATTAAAACATTGCATGCACAATTGTATTCTACAAAGATGTTAGACGTGGAGTGTGTGTGAACATTTATTCAAAGGAAGAGCTCACTTGTATATCTCTTGTCCTGATAGGTTGCCCCTGTCCAGTCAGCCACCTAGAAGCAAAGGGAAAATGAGTGCAGCACATGAATGCACCAAAACAACCTTGGGGATCATGGCCCAATGTGAATGTGAGGGCTGAGAACCAAGGAAGGGCCGTGTACCTTTCCTAAGCGGTCCCCTTTGCTGAAGGGTTGGTAGGGCATGTCTTTAAACTTATCTGGGACCGCACAGGGGCCCCATCCTGAGGGGTTGTCCTGGATCACAGGGGCGTTGAACTTCGCCATGACCTCTTAAAGGACAAACAGGACAGACCAAAGGTTATACAGTAGCACACGTTTCCATTAAATACTAAATATTAAAGTAGTACAGTACTAATGAGGTGAATCTAACAAGTTCACATGAGTGAAAAATCAGGGTCTCAGACAATAAACAGCACATTTTTCTGCAGCGATGCAATTGCAATCCATGCGCACCAATCAGATTGCGCAGTGGGCTAGTCATCAGTGACCCTTTATCACACAAGTTACCATCACAGTAGGCAGGACACCTGGCACCTTGGTGAAGTTATTACGTCAATAGATCGCTGTGTGGCCCAGTTTTAATTAATAAATGCAAAATGGCAGGCGTTTCGTAGATTGTGTATGCAGCCATTGGTCGCCTTACATAGTCGATGTCATATCTGTGGCGAAATATGAGCAGGGCCCAGCAAGACCGAGGACCTAGGCTAGTGAAATTAAATGAGTCCAACGCCAAAGGTAACGTTAGTGGTGTTTCAAATGACTGCTACACAGGCTAGCACAGTCGTTACAATAGTAAATAGTGAAGCCAAAGACTAACATTAGCTAACTAGCTAGCGTTACTACACTAAAGCCTTAACGTAACCCTAAATTCACTAGAAAGACTGAGACGAAGGGTAAATTGCGTTGGTGGTTTATTGGTCAAGTGTTTAAGTCACGTCAGCTAATGTCTGACGCTGCTTGGGCTATGCATCGGATGTAGTTAGAGGTTAAGGACATTAGATTAGCCTATACAGTACGTCTCAATTTAGCCAAGTTTAGCGTGCTAGCTAGCCACCTCATCACGTTCATCTGAATGCCAGGTGGTCGCGTCAGCGAAGTTAGCACGAAGCTAATTGAATTGAGGAAGCGGGCCTCATCCTCACCAACAGATACCGTTCAATCAAAGCATTTTACGGTTTAATATGGAGCTACATTTCATGTATAATTATATACTTTGTTCACATCTTACCTATCTGTTTATGACACCGTATGTTGAGGTTTATCTCAACCGCACGGTAATCACAAATTTTCTCGTTCAAGCGCCGGTCTGAAAGGAAGTGACAAAATGCCGTAAACCTGTTGATTTTCGTGCTGCGAAAAGGAGTTTTTTTTTGCGACAATGCTTATATATCGACAGTTATTTTTTATTTTCTTCCATTTTGCACTTTTTTAAATGGATAAATAGAATATGCATGATAAGTTATTTTACCAACAATTAAAACTCTAAACACAAATATATTAACGAAAATTTGATTTTACAAGTGTGCAACAAATTACCAAAACAAAAAGTTCAATTTGTTTTTCCAATCGAAATCAAGCAAATTTTCTACAAATACACAGATAGACATACACGTGTGAGGAAAATATTCTATGTCAATTTACATTGGGGAAGAAAACTACCTCAAGCCAATTTACAGTTTCACCAACCTGAATCATAGGCCTACTTTGTAAATTGACAATCATTTAAAAATAAACAGGATACAGTGGTTTAATATCAAGGGTATTATGTCTTATATCCAATATGAACACTATAAAAACAAACTATATTTTGAAAGGATTTGGGTTGATGGCAATGAGCCATTGGGGTTTTCAGGTGAGCACCTTCCATCCTGGATTTTTCGATAAATTGAGCCCATGACACCTCCAGATGCATGGCTCAACGAAAAGGAGGCCTCAGAGCCGCTCACAGCACAGCCAGATAATTAAAATAAAAAAAATAAAGACTATTTATTAAACTGTGTGATATCCCTTCTCTGTCCCTATTCCTGCACGCTCTTTTCAGCAGCTCTAAGTGGTCAACCAGGCTGTAACAATACAATTTTTGACATAATGCTGATACTGTTCCAGTTCCCCAGACTAATCTGATTCACACAACCTTTAGCAGTAAGTGGTGCCTTTCAAACAACGGTGCCAACCCTCAAGAATAGGCCGAAGTGGGTGCCGTATTTTGCTAAAATCATCGATCTCAGATTTTCACGTTGCTCTCAGCCTGCAGTGCTGAAACTTCAACAATGTTATACCACCATAACAACCACATTTTTGTCCAACAGTTTATCCCCTGCATTCTCTTTCTCTACACACGCAAGATTAAACAGACAACCATTGCATGTGCGGAGGGGATCAAATGATCAAGATTGATACATTGAGTTGTGGTGTTTGGACCAATTATCATCTTATACTGCACTCATAGGGATATATGAAAAGGTGTCTTTAGAAAATCGATAACCAACTCAATTCGACAGGAATTGGTGATCTAATTAGTGTGCCCTCTAACATGGATCAGGTGTCTTGGTTTTGGCACCCGATACAAAAGGCGCCGCAGGATTAGGCCTATTGCAATGTGTAGCCTAATTTGTAATTTAGGAGCAATTAAAATTCAGACACCTCTGTTAATATCTTGTATGCAAAATCTATTGCTAATTATGCTTTCATATCCTGAGTCAATAAGTGTCAAGGCATATGTAGCCTATACTGTTTTCCCTACACCAGAGAACAAATTCAATTTTGAAAACCTTTAAAATATTTGATTTAATTGACTATATTAAAAAAGTGCAAGAACTTCTGCAAGTTGTAATGTTGCATGAACGCCTTCAGGGTGTTTGATACTCTTTTTTTTCAATCAGCAGTTTGTGACAAGGTGAACACAGCCAGACAAAAATACCAAGGTTGTTTCTATGTTTATTCATAGTGTAATTTTCTGATTTACCTCTGGCCAAGGATGAATTTAGTCCGCATGTTCATTTGCATTTTGCTGAGCAAGCTGCTAAAAGCAGCAAGAGAATAAAGGATATAATATAAAATATCGTGGGCTCAATTCAACTAAACATCTAGGAAGGAAGGTGCCCACTTGAAAACCCCAAATATTGGTTTCTAAATTGTTAATTTCGGAGGATGGCTTATGGAGATCATACTAACGTATACTGAGTATTTTTAAATGGATTGACAAAGATTCTAATTTTCCTTTTAAACTGTGTTGACAATCATTCATGAATAATGATGCTTATAATTTGTTAAAATTACCATGCATTAGGGTATGCAGGCAAAGCTATTTTAAACAGGCATAGCTATTGATTGTGTGTCAGTTATTTATAAGCCATGTTCAAAATATTTAATTCATGACTATTTCTCTCTGATCATTTATATGAAAACATTTGTAATGGCTGAGTAGAGGTGAATGTCCAACATCAAATACGTTTGTGATGTCTTTGAAACGAGCACTCAACATTTTAAATTTTTGTTAATTGTGTGACAAAATAATATGGAAAGTGATATAATATCAGCTGTGTTGTTTGTGAGATCTATTGTTTGTCTGTTACAGTTGATACCAACTCTTAAACGGATCGGTATCGATTAAAGAGTTTTAGAATGGAGCGAGTGAGATAAGGTCAGCTGACAGCCTGTAAAAAGAGCAACAAGCCATGCGCCTCTAATTGACATAACAACTCAGCCTGCATGCAGAGTAGATGGAGGATGATCAATCTATCAGCATACTGACAAGTTTGGGAAAAGGGGCACACATGCAGCTTCTCACACAGCTAAAAAAAAAAAACGATAAGATCTGACGAGGACGAATCAACATCAACAGATTGAAATCCTGTGTGGACTCAGCATCAGGTCGGTTAAAAGCATCAAGCAGAAGAGAAACTGTGGATGCACATGCCCAAATACTGTTCCCAGTTTTGATCTTACATGTCTTACCCACAAGACAAGATTATCAGCCTGTCAAAAGCCTACTTGTGCGATCAAGTGCCTCTACTGAACAGCAATATGTTTCCATGAAGGCCATTGGCAGAGCAACTGGACACTCCAACCAGAGCAAGCTTTCACTCTCCAAAGACGAAATGCACAGCTTGCCCTTCAGACACAGTATAATCTATTCTGCCCTTTTGTTTCCTCTAAACCTCCTCCCTTATTCCTCACGCTCTCCCCCGTCGCCGCTCCATCCACCCACTTACCTGCCTTTCTCTCTTGTCTAATAATTGCATGCTCAACAAACTTTCCTTTTAATCTCTCCTTAAACCAGAATATTGGTTTCTTAGCAACAAGACTCAGCCTTGGAGAATAGTGCTGCTTGGTTTTGCAAGGTCGAGACCCTTTGTGCAGGCACTTTATATGTATGCATACAGTATTTGCTGTAAATACCCTCAATAAGCCCGTGGTTCACTATTCATATTCTTGACATTTTAAGTTGTGTTTTGCTCATGATCTGTGTTGGCTTTGTGGTCATTTGGGCATTACTTAAAACGGGAAGGTGTGTAGGGAAACTGTGACCATTATCACTTGATCTGTACAGGAAGGGGGCCTGCACCTTTTACGTACATCTAAGAGCACATATAGGCCGTTATGCCTGGCACATCTCTTAGAGGGCCTGAGCAAGAAAATCCAGAACACTGAAAATAGGATTTGACGACTAAAATAGTTGCCTGTGCCATGGTTGTGAGAACATAGAGCTATTCATATGGAAATTCCATTCCAGAAGAGTTGATTGTTTCTTTGTCATCATTTGGCTAAAGTCCGCAGCTCAGAAGCAGAAAAGAGTGAAATAAAAATAAGAGAACAGCAAATGATGTTAATGTATTCCTATTTACAACAGTATTTCCAGAAGTACTGTATATCCTGACATCACATATTACGTCTGGCCAATTAAAAAAAGTATCACAGATCTACTGAATCTTTGTCTTAAATACTCAAACAACTTAATGATTATATAAAAAAACGTACAATTGCATCTAGTATGTTTCTAAGTTTGTAAGTGTTGCCTGCTGCACAAAAGGTTTTTGATCTATGTAATCCATGGAGATTATTATGATTATGATTTAATAATGTCTCGATATGTTACTTACAAGAAGACTTGGTGCATATCAAGTTGCATAAATACAGAAATGTTCTATGTGACCCTTGGCCAACATTTAAAAATGTGCATGATGAAACTTTTTGGGGGATTTGAGATGTGCAGACTGTTCATATATATTACCCTGTAATAAATATTTTTCACAAAGATTTGTTTGTGCCTTTCTGTTTGTAAAACTTCAATTTGCACCTGGATGCTAGGGCTAATCTAGCGACTGGATAAGATCCAATCTATTGAAAGAAAATCACTGACAGCTGCTACTTATTAAGCCAACCATGTAGCTCTCTGCTTGCCTGTATACCAATCCTCTGTAGTTCAGATTCCTGGAGCTGTTTTTCTCTCCATCCTTACCTTGCTGTTTATCTCTTCCTTATATTATTTTAATTGGCAATTCAATTTATTTTGTGATATCAACAGCTTCAAGAACTCAGGTACTAGCAATGCAACTCTTTTCATCTCCAATCTCTAATGTGCACTTTCCTTTCAACCTGGATCACCCTTTGATGTCTGTGAAATAATTATTTTGAAAGTGTTATAGATTGAGTCAGTCAGGTTAACACACGTGCGCCCCTTAGCAAGGAACCAGCCCACTATATGGCATTTCTGCAGTAAATATACAGTATATTATTGTTGGTGAAGCGGAAACATGATTATGTACTTAACTTAAAACATTCTATCATTCAAATATATTGAAACATTCTGGCCAGCCCATGCATTCTGAATCCCAGTGATACATCTAGTCGGAAGAACTGTACAGGCCTAAATTAGGCATCATTGTCACATCCCCTTTGCAAAATGTAACACATTTGCTTTCACGTCATTTCACTGTGCCTACAATCAGACGGCTTGATGGGCCTGCATGCTGATCTTTCCATACTGCTTCTCCTAACTTGTGACTTTATATTTCCAATTATTTCAGAACATGATGTTACTTTTGTGTCTTTTTTTGGGCAATGTGAAAGATCTAGATGAGGATTGTCCCCTTGGCCCTGCACACAATATGATATAAAATGTGAAGGGTTCAGTAAAATGTAATTACTTTGCATTTCTCTCAGTAATTAATCCACACAAAAAAGTCCTCAATGTCTGTGATCCACTTTTTAGCATATGGATGTTGTGTTGTCATAAACAGGGAGGCCAGATGGCAGTTAATAGTAGACATAGGAAGCTGAGGCTGGAAATAGTTTCAGAAAGTGTGTCCTTGAAACACTGTGGCATAGATTGAGTGCAGACCCAGATGATACTCCAAAACAAAGTGGTTTTAGAGGCGTAACGTCTTCTGTTGCGGACAGGGTAGAAATAGAGAGAAAAGAAGACGTAGTTAGGCTATCTGAATATACACTTTGATATACAAGCCGCTCCGTTTGACAGATAGTAAAACAACGACATAAAAAACAATAGACGGTTGTTTTAAGAGAGCGTCATTTATTGTATTTTTGTATTTAATGGCATGTTCATGAAAATGTTGTTTCCTGGGGAGGCACACAACACTGAAACTGCATGAAGTACAATAAACAGGAGGCCTACAAGGCAGAATCTACATTTCATAAGAGGACATTTTCTAATCCATAATCCATCTATGTTCCCATTGTGTTTTTAAATTATCCGACTTTATCGCTCTTTTAGTACTGCATTTAACAAGTTCCCAGGCAGTCCAATGCGGGATTGGCCTTACATTCACAATGACATTCCATTATCATGAAGGCTTCTTGGAATGTTCTTGATTTGCTATTGAACTGTCCGTTTTACATGCAATACTGCAGAGCTTTTCTGTCATTTTCTAATTAGGCTGCTAGGCCATTGTTCTTAGTTCTATTTAGAGTTGATGACAAAAGAGACATGATCCTGCAATTAAAAGTATGTAATAATTAAATATATATTTAAAAAAAAACGGTTCAGATTTTTTAAAGATATTACCATAAACACCATCATAAATGGTGCAAATTAGTGATCCTCATGACCAGTTTAAAAAACTGAATACATAATGGCAGCAGGTGGCTGACATTTACCTTTTCATGGACCTGTGTTTTAAATTTTGACCAATGTAGTTTAACGTGGGCTCGAAACCGGCACACTAGTCTCAGCATCATGTCACACGGCCAATCCTGAGTGCATCACGCTGATAGCAGGTTTTTAATACGGTGGAATATTTAAACACACATTTATACACAGCCTTACACAACACACACTGCCAGTGCTTGAGCTCAGAATACTAAAAAGATACCTCCACCATCCCAGACTGCACCACTAGGCCTGACCGTGTTAACGTCAATGGGGGGTTTAATTATAATTAGCGCTTCCTGCTCATGCATGTTAAGTTATTAGCCATCCAATGTCGCACAGGCAAATCCAAATGTTATGTCATCTCATTGCATAAATCGTTCAATCTTGAGACGTGTACGCTCCTGACTGAAATATATTATATATATAATATCATTAAATTACTGAAGTTATTTTTAATTTTTCTTGAAATGAAATCATAAATCACTTGAATCAAATGTTTTGGAAACGCATTCACTTGAAAGTAAGTTTGATACATTTGATGGAATTTCTTTCCCATCCAATGAAATATTTGCCTTTTTTCAATTGATAAGTAATGTATATTTCTCTCCTTATATATATCAATAACTGTAAAGCAAAATGGAAAAGGTTGAAGTTAAGTTAAGGGAAAACATTTTTGGATGAGCCATAGTTTGCTCGATCCAGCTAATGTGTATTCCTTTTAGGCATCTTTGCACTATTTTGTTGAAGTTATAGTATAATTGATAAAGATCAATTTTTCCAACACTGACACCTGTTAGGTCAGCCCAGCTGCCTTTTATTGGGGCAATTTGGGACTGTAAATGCTACCACTATTGCTGCTGTCCATCTGTTTCCAATCGAATGGCAGGTACACTCTACTAAGGTAAGATGGCAGACCTTTTTCCTCATAAACTATATTTCGCCTCAATGAATTTGTATCTAAATATCCAACATTTTGAACTAGTTTCCATTAGCTTACGGCCATAGGCTAGGCTATTTTTAGCCTACACAATATCTAACTCAGTATTGGACGTACAGACATAAACTTGATGCCAATCATCTCGTCTGACTAGGGGTAAGTTGGGGCATGTTTTATTTCCCAAAATGTTGAACTACCCCTTTAAAAACCCTTCAGCTTGGTGAAAGATAAAACGTCAGCCTGTAGTGCAGTGAGATTGAACGATTAAAACCTGAGCCAAGCAGCAAATGTGGGCAAGTTAAAGAACCTGAAATTGAATGGTATCCAACAGAGTGTAGGCTTGGTGTGCTCTTAACCTTGAGCTCCTGCAAGTGTTTGCACAAGGTTTCCATAGAAGTCCCTGCCAAAAAGAATGAATTATATCAGTATTAAGATAAGTCCCCTGCACGTCGTGTTTGCCTCTTAGTGTTCATGGCGTTCCTGGGGGAGGGCCAGCGGAGGGATCGTGTCCAGATACGACCAGCCCCCAAATCCGGAGATCAGCTGACCTCCACCTCCAAGCCTACAGTAAGCACGGTCGATCGTAACTGAAATGGTATTACGCAACATGGACCAAACTCCAAATACAACATTAACACTCACATAGGCTTAAACTAAGGTAAACCAGGGACTTCTGGAGGATGCCAAATACACCATACAAAAATACGTCACCGTACTACTTTAAGACACTATATACAAGTATATGATCAAAGTAAGTGTTATGCAACCTGCAAGTGCCAGGAAAGTGTCTTAGAAGCATGCCACTTATGGTTTTCCATTTTATTTGTGTTATATGCACATTATGAAAACTATGTAAGTGCGCTCTAGAGACAGGTAATGGTGAGTCCAAAACATTGTTAAAGTCTATTAAATGTGCTTCAAATGTTGCATGGTTTATATGAATGTGGGTGGGGAACTAAAGGAAGTGTAGGGACTGCTAGATAGGGTTACTATTTCACAACATCACAATGGCACATATGGTGAAAGTCAATCAGTAACACATGATCCACAAGCTGTTTACTGCTGTCTTTAACTACAAACAACAACTCTATTTATTTTTTACATTCAGTTAACCTCGGTGAGATGCGATTACTTTGCCATAAATAACAAAAATATGTTTTTGCATTATGAAAAATACCTACAATTCAATTTCATGTTCATACGCAAATGACAGTCATATACACCATAATATCGTTGTTTTCTTTTTACCTAAAATCTATTAAAGTCATGGCCTGGCCATAATCTAATCTGCTTTATATGCAACTTAATTATAGGCCTTGTCTTTTCATGTGTTCAAGTAATGAGTGGTCCTTCAGTTAAGTCTTTGTTTAAATAATTCTTGATAATTTCAACTTCTACTTAGTCGGCCAGATCCAACGAAATAGTTTAAGCTATGAGACATTCGGTAAATAAATCTCTCAAAGCACTCCTTCTAAAGAACAAGGTCATACTCCTAGTCTTCTGTGCCATCGATCTTTGGAGTAGGAATAACACGCTAGGTCTCATGCCAGGAGTGGGGCACAGCATGTGCAGTTAAGAACAACAGAAATGGATTAATTGTCACATTTTTCAGTGAAAAGGGCCAATATCCACCCATTACATCTGATAAATATGAACAAATACAGTTGCGAAACAAAAAAAAATCCTAAATAATTTGTGTAGTATGGCTGAACGATAATTCCATGGTTTGGTACACTGTTCCTTCATATCCGCACCATCAACCTAAGCTGCTCCATTTAGTCTATACACTAGATATGGAGGAGTTAAAGAAAAGTTTGACCTTCAGCTGGCTTCTTTATCAATAGTTCTGGGCCGTGAATGGAGAGCCTTAGCCTTAAATATGGTGGGTTAACATAAAGAAGCATTGACCAGTGGTATACAGTATATTCAATATTACAAGTAACTTATCTCAAGTGAGGTACTTTTGTCCACTGGTTCTTCTGGCAGCTGTTTAATGCACCCATTTGTGGCTCCATTAACAGGGGATGGTACAGCACATGCAGGCCCAGAGCCTGGGTCTTTCACGCTGCCATTCCCAGCTTTGGCTTTTCCTTCTGGCGAGGCCAACAAATGGGCTCCCGGGGCTGCTCCGTTCTCGAAGAACAGGCCGCTGCGGCAGCTCTGTGGCAGCCTGCCTCTGTTGCCGTTCTGGGCAATTTTGCAAATCTCCGTCATCTCTGTTACTTCTTCTCTGTCCTCCTCCTCCTCCTCCTCCTCCTCGTCTTCGCGCACCGCCCTCCGCAGGCTCTCCCGGGGCATCAGCACCCTCCGGCGCTCCTCCTGCAGCTGCTGCTGGCGCTCCGACGGCTCGTGGTTTTCCACCTTGCGGGTGGAGCGGCACAGGGCCTTCCGGAATCCCCGTTTAAAGTTATCCGACAGGAAGCCATAGACAATGGGGTTGGCGCAGCTATTCGCATAGCCCAGCACCACCACAAAGTAGTAGAGGCCCTGGTACTCTGGAGGCAGAGACACCAGCAGGTTGATGATGTTGAGGGCATAGAAGGGCAGCCAACAGAATACAAAAACCGCCACCACGATCACCACCATGCGCGTGACCTTACGCTCCGACTTCCTGCGCTTGGTGGAGGTGGCGTGCACCTTCTTCCCCGAGCTACGGATCTTGAAGACGATGAGCAGGTAGCAGAGGCAGATGATGAGCAGAGGGCAGACGAAGCCCACGGTGAAGGTGTAGATGATGAAGGCAGCCTGCCAGATGTTGGCCGGCTGGGGCCAGGCGATGTTGCAGGTGCCGCCTTCTCTCTGGATGTTGGCGAAGATCACCACCGGCAGCACCACCAGGAAGGAGGCCGCCCACACCGTGCAGTTCACCAGCTTGGCCATGCGGGGGCGCCGCCACTTGGGGGAGCTGATAGGGTGCACCACAGCCATGTAGCGGTCGATGCTCATGACGGTCAGGCAGAAGATGGAGGTGAACTGGTTGATGGAGTCCACAGTCATCACCAGCCGGCACATGAAGGAGCCAAAGGGCCAGAACTGGAGGGTGTTCTGGACAGCCAGAAAGGGCAGGCCTAGCATGAACAGCTCATCAGCAATGGCCAGGTTCAGAATGTAGATGTTGGTGACCGACTCAGTCTTGGAGTAATGCAGCACGATGTGAATGACCAGTGAGTTGCCGCCCAGCCCGATGACACAGACGAAGATGTAGATGAGGGGGATGAGCACGCCAGCCACGCTGGGGCCTGTGGGTGCCGGGGGGCCCGTGGCGTTGGTGGGGTCGGTGCAGTTGAACAGGGTCTCGTTGCAGAGGGTTTCGTTGAAGGCGAACAGAGATAGCAGTGGGAGGCCAGAGGAGGGGAGGCTGACGTTCCCCCACATCTCGCCTGCCATTGCGGAGAGGTCCCCTGACAGGTCGTCCATGGAGGCGCCGTGTGGGGCCGTTTGCATTTCTCCGTTCCCCCGCATACGTCCTGTGGGACACAAACAAAATAAACTGAGTGAAAAATATATATATATTCATATTTTGGGTCGATTTCTTCCCTACAGGAAGACAGGCAAGACGGTGATGACCACCGTTTATTCCAAGACCTGTTGAAGTCAAGATAGTGGCGTTTGACAGTTTTGTCTCAGACATATTAACGGCTTAATGACAATTATCATCAAAGCGTTGGCGTATGGGAACCACTTTGATTCATGTTAATTCTTTGATCCGGTCACGTCCTTGTTCGGTAAATCCTCCAGGCTGTTAAGAAAAGGTTAGTGTCACCGGGTGTAGACCTTTGTGACCGAATTCATACTGAAAGGCTCTCCCAAAACAATCGGTGTTGAGAAAAGAAGAGAAAGGAATAGATGATAAGCAGAAAATGGGGTGGGTAAACAGACGTCCACATGAGTCAGACAGGAAACAATTAAGCCGAGTTAAGGAGGGGATGAACGGTGAGGGGGATTGACTTTGGTTTCCTTTTGTGCCCATTGACACCTCAGGCAAATTAAACAGTGGGTGTTCCCACACACAGGCAGCACTGGGGCTAATAATTGACATTTTATTAGTAACCAGGCACTCTGCAGCATGGAAAACAACACTGGCATATCAAATATGTGTTTTCCTGTGTGAATGCAAATATGAGTGTGTGCACAATTTGAGTGAGAGGAGAGCAGGCTCCAGCAAGCTGAAACGCTTTAAAGTGGCCTCTACATGCGGCGATGAAGTCTCAGACAGGGTAAACATCTAGTGCTGCTGACGTCTCTGGAACAAATCAGCAGCTGGCGCTCTACAGCCTCTGCTCAGCATACACATAGTTTTATTTGAAACCAGTCTACTATCAAAACGAAAAATCGACTGGGCCTGATTTGTTGATCATTATAGTTAATTTAGGGTCAATTTTGTGTTTGTCCAACGGTTCTTATTAGTTTGTTTCTGCTTGTCCTGTGAGACTAAGGTGGGTCATGTAAGTGATAGTGACAGATCGGAATATTATATATTTTTTAAACAATTCTAATAATGCTCCATTTTTGTTTGAAGCATGACATTTAAAACAATACAGTTACACATATCAATACTAATATTTGAACCTACCGACTCCATACTTAACTCAAAACACCCTTCATGTTCTCAATGAGTGACACACAAGTGCAGTTTTCTTTTCAATTTAAAATGACCATAAAAACTAAACTAAAAAACTTTAGCGAGATTAGCTGTTATCACTTTGAAATATCAATGAAAAAAATATATTTTATCCGCTCTGTTTTGTCTTCATTAAGTTGGAAACCACGCTACTGAAACAAAGCTCCATCAGAGAGAATAGCACAGATGTGCCTTGTGCTCATTGATGGAGCTCATGAAACGCCTCAGCAGAAAGGTTATCGGCACTTCAGTGAGAGCCTCAGAAGAGTAAAGAAAAGAAACTTTCAGAGCCTATGGCTGTTCTCAGTTAATGTACATCTGGCTGTAAAACGGAGGAGATAAATTCAATCAAATTTTTCCAGCATCTCCTTTATTCCAGCTCCCATTTCAAATAATTGATTTCCCCCGTTAACCCTGCTTTTTTTCATTATTCTCACGGAATGCATCGAATTAAAAAAATGCATTAACCCACCCCAACCCTACAACTAGAGATTCTCTGAGCTTCCTGGCACTGGTCACATCAATCAGAGAGAAACAAATAACAAGTGCACATGACAGGGAAACCAGATTAGATTTATTTCCTTATTGTGGAAATTGCTGTTTCTGGCAACCATTTATCAGCTGGTAAGTAGGAAAAGGAAAATGTCCCCTGTTCTTACAAACCGAAACCAAGAACCAAGAGAGGAGTAGAAGAGAATTGCACGATGTACCTTACATGTCATCGTTGATGCAACTACTGTTGAGGGGATTACATAAAATCATTTGAAAACTTTAGCTTTGTGTACATCTGCAGCAGATCTTAGGGATAATTTATGGTTATTTTTACCCATGCTGAGGTCAGAGCTTTATCATGAATGCTTTGCTGGTTCTTATCTGCGGAGTGTTCTTTCTATTGTAATCTGCTTTAATGATCACATTGTCCACTCTTAAGCAGGAGCTATAGGCTGGCCATGTCTTTCTAAACCACCTCCACAGGGACAAGCTTTTCAATTTACAAATTGAGATTCAGAGCCACTAACACTGTCACACGGGAAAACAAAACTTGTCTTTTAATCAATATCCTTTCTTGCGTTTTCCCAAGGGAACTATTTATCTGCAGAAAACAATGTGTATGTATAGGCTGATTAAAGCCAGCGGAGCAGTGCTTTCCACAATGAGCCACAAAACGGGCACCATTAAAGCTGCATACTCAGCCTATTAATATTTCACAACATGGGCAAGCGAGGATAGAGAATAACAGCTTTAAAAATAAATGACAACCTGCTTGTCACGTTAGATGTTACCGTAGTGAACGGTTGAAAATGAACAGTTTGTGTTGCTCTTGTGCTGTAGGTTACATTCCACAATTGCCTCAGATCTAGCTCGACTCCCTTTCATACCTGTCTGATTTGATGCTCTCTGATTGAGTCATAGGCAGCATGAGCTCTCACACTTTTCTGTCTATTCAACATACAATAGCGATCACACATATTCAATTTTCCTTTAAAATTGTAAATTAAGGAGAGGAAAGGGTCCTAACATCAACAAATGAAACAGGGATTTGTATTTACTCACGTTTTCTTACTCACTGACTGGACCTTTTATGACTTTTGAAAGACAAGCCTTATCAGAAACATTATCATTTTATCAAAATATCAAGGGTTAGTTATTGTTTTTCATGGCTTTAAAAAAGCACAACTTCTCATCAATTTATCATCTTTGGCTCCCCATGAGACTGAATTGAGTACATAGAGTGAAATGATAAGTAAAGTAACTTTCTGATTTATTGTCTCACCCTCCTAATGAAATAGACAGATTTAACATGAGAATAATTTCACACAAGAATGCTGTCAACATGCTTTTCTTTATTAAGAGCTACTATCAGCACTTGGTCCTTGAACATAAAATTCGTATTCTGATTGCAATGCTGGCATTTTAAAGTTTCGTTTTGGAAGCAAATCAATTTCATCCTTGAAGCAAAAGCAATCTAAAAAAACCCAAGTTAATCATAATTACAGATTTATTCTGTTTGTCAAATCAAATGTTACCCTCCCACAAACATCGCAAAAGTGGCCAACTTCTTATTTTTGCTTGTTTACGCTAGAAGATCCAGACTTAAATGATTTGTAATGTTGTTAATTGATGCAGACTCAATGCAGTACAACTCCTAAGCTCAGTAACTTTCTTCTCACTGCTATGCAGTATAATAGCAACAAGCTAAGTTACAGAGCACATGCATAAAAGACGGACTTACAGTGAGAATCAACAATCTTCTGACACATTTTACAGATTTCTGCCAGAAATGGACCCAACCTACTTCTCAGAGGATGATGCTCTTACATGTCCTTAGCTAACTGTAGTAGAGCTCAGTGTCTACTTTCCCTAAGCATGCATTAATAAGTGGTAGTGGATAGATCTTAATGATCACCCTTGATAAACCATAAAAGTATGCGTTGAGTTAAGGTGTCTGGGACAGGTTCAGTGCCCATGCGTCGTTACTGCTCCGATAATAAATATCCAGGACATTTTCTAAATAATACTTCAGGTCTACCTCGCCTACAAATGAGATACCATCAGATACCTTACTGTAAGGACAGGAAGATGGCTTTGTGGACTCAAGCTTTTCTACAAAGAGGCTGCCAGAGCCAGGAAAGGAAATCATAAGTCATGGGTGTGTCGTTGTGGTAGTAGCAGAAATCCAAAGATCCAAACAGTCAACAACTGCTGAGCTGCTACACACCGTTTCAAGGTCAGAATCTGACAGCCACGTGACCCTCACCTTAAAGGTATGCTCACTTTTAGAACAGTGCCTCGTCTTTTAGACGTTGCGGTCTAGCCTTCACATTAGAGGAATGCTAAAAAGACAGAAGAAAAATGATGGAATTGCTGTGCCAGCTTTCATAACTGAAGCAAATAGATGAACCTTCAAAGGGGTATATGCCTTTATACATATTAGAAAGTGTACGCTGTTCAGATGTGTCTGTTTGGGTAGTGAGTGCAGAGTGCATTGAGAAAGCCAAGGCCAGTTCAAGAATGCAGAAAGAACATGTTCAAGAGACGAAAACTCAGCTAATCAGTTCGCTGTGTATTTCAAACGTACAATGGACAGACACCACATTCTTTCACACATCTCACCTAACCTTTGTGTGCCCAAAAGCTGACATCATTTGATAAGCAAATGCTTGCTTGCGTTCAGGGGTGACTATGATTATTTTGTAGGTATTGCAAGTGTTTTATCACTATTTAAATCTTCTTGAAAAAGATTCCTTATAAAAGAAAAACAAGAAACAAAAACATTTGCATCTTGTAAAGTGTCCTTGGGTTTTAGAAAGGCGCTCTTAAATTAAAGTTATTATTATTATTATTATTATTATGATTATTATATTAACAACATGAGTGCATGCAGCATGAGCACTAAGCTAGCTATCGTTCTTCTGGGACCAAAACATTGGAGGACCAGATTCATTTTTGTTGGGAGGTTCATGTTCATAATTTGAGTTTAGTATGAAAGTGCATTTTGTGTGGGAAGCAACAGTTAAAATGAACGGATATTCTAAAAGAATTAAATTGGGTTTGGTGCGTGTACGTGTGTGTGTGTACTCTTTTGACCTCGCGAATGGTCTATAAGTAAATGATGGAGTATGATGGTGAACGCGTCGGTGGGGCGAGCGTGCGGGCAAGCTGCGCCGTAATGAGATCACAAATTCCCCATCGGAAAGAATCCAGGGACCTCCGAGATTCAAACCAGGCATGCATCCTTAAATAAATGATGGCCCGATGACCCAGCATGTCAACAAATTAATATTTCATGAATTAATATTTTTATTCTCTATGAAGCCAGCATGGTGCCCGCCATCCCGTTGGTGCTGATCCGTGTTGTGGAGAAGACAGATGGATAGACCCTCTCCTCAAGCCTCACTGAGTTGCAGCACTGAAGTGCTATAGAGCCAGATGGCCTTGGTGTAACACGTCGGTTTTGGAGGCTGCTGTCCAGTCATCTACAGTGGGATGGGTTCTTTATTTGGAGGAGCCCTTTGATCTCTGGTCTTGTTTGCATCAGTCCCCAAAGCTAAGAGCTGGGCATCCCTTTATCAGGTGAAAAAGAGTGATACATCAGTCGCTGCTGCTTGCTTGTCTATTTAATGTCCTGTGGATGTGGGTCAGGTCAACCCTGAGCTCTTTACCTTGTCATGGCAGAACTAAAGAAGTGGAGGGAAAGGTATTTTTCAGAAAAGGAGAGGAGGCTGTGTTTATTTGTAGAGGGCTAGTTTTGTACAAAGGTGCTGTTCAAAATCAGCATAATGTTTGGCTGCTGAGCTGTGTTGGACTCCTGTGGGAGTAACCGAACATTGTGTTTGTCTCTTTGTCAGCCTGCAGGCTTTCTTCGAAAAGCAACTCGGCGATTAATGAAGATGTTGCTCTTCAAGGAAGGTGAAGGATCTTTCCAGCTGGTTGTGCATGGATGCCCATCCTATTTGGCGGTGCGCATAATTAATACATTTTTTAAATTCAAGGTCACAGTTCAGTGTTGATTAAAATATGGAAAAATTGGCCTTTTCCAGGAAACTTAAATGCCCCACTAAAATTTATTAGGTGAAACAAGGCAGCTCTAAAAAAAAACGATAAAGGTTTGGTTTAAAAAAAAATAATAATAATAGTAAAAAGAACCTTTTACAAAAAATAAACAAAAAAATCTTAGCCAATTTATAAGCAAATATATGGGCCTATCACAGATAGATCGGTATTGGACAAAGAAATAGCCCCCTCCACCCTGGACGGGTTTTGCTCCTGATATCGGTATCGGCATCGGCCCTAAAAATCCTGTATCGGATGAACTCTAGATTTTTGTAAAGAATAAGATATTGACAAGTTCACACATGCACAAACTCCCACATGGTTACACAAGGCAAGGGGGAGAATTTTTTTTTCTTCCCAATCTATAACTGTGTCATCTGTGTAATATTACTAATGAATCAATCAAGGTCAACGTTGCTGATACTGTAGTCATGGTAATATAAACCCAGGAAAGGGATATCATTAAACAAGCTGAACAGCTGAATTGAAAAGTGATTTGTTTAATGGGAGTCATGCATATTGCCTTCAAAGCATGTGGAGAGTAGTAAAATATATCTAAACAGCATATGTGTTTATTATATATAGAACAAAAGACAAAGTTAGTCGTTTGGGTGGTCCAGGAGATGTTTTCTTGAAACGTTCATAGATCCCCAAATACTCCTCATTAGAATTTGGAGTCATTATAGTTGTGCCAGGTCTTATTAGGAAAGGCTATGAGCAGTGCGGGTTGGCCCAGAGGCTATATGAAAAAGATTGCTCTAGACTGGGAGACCCCGAGAAGTCGATCATGCCGAGGTTACCAAAGCTGCCGTTTTGACGAGCTGTTCAGCTCTACACAATTATACCAAGCGTTCTGTTAATCACTCACTTGATGCTCTCACAAAAGTGAATAGCCTTTTCCCCCCGGGATAACACGTGGAGACTTCACAGATTTCCTATAATCATTGCAGTAATAATAGCCTCATGTGTAATAGTCTCGTTAAGAATAAGTCCGCAGAAGGAATTTAAGGCAAGGCGACGTTAATGCTTCATAATTGGCTGTAAACGACCTTACATTTAAGTATACTATGTAAATACAACTCTTCTAAAACAAATGACCGAACACAGTGTATCAAGGCTTGAAAATGTGTTATTCAATTAGCCTCTCATAGGTATATTTACATAGGCTCGTTCAGTAAGGTACAATAACCTGTAATTTCCATAATATAAACCAACTTACCTTTTTGGCTACTTTCTAAAACGATATTCCCAAAGTCCAGACATTTGGAAGTTGAAGTGGCACAAAGTTCGGATTTTTAAGACTAATTGAATTGTCCTGGTTAGGCGCTTAAACCTTTCGGTTTCGTAGAGGCTTCTAGCTCACTTTTTCCACCTGACTCTGTCTCACGTCTAAACTCTACAGTGATAGCCACGAACATAACATTACTGTTCTTACCATCTCTTGCTTGTAACTAGGTAACAGACGGGTCTCCAGCTCTCAGACGCCCTAGGGAGCGAAGTAGGAGGTGTTGAAATAGATCGTGTGTGTGTTTGTGTTTGTGCTCGCGCGCGAGAGAGGGAGGAAGAACGAGAGAGAAAGATATGAAATGATGAGGATATCAAGCTGCTTTTATGGAATATTTTGACTTCACCATCACTGCTTAGGGGCACATGCATAAAGTAAAACAAAAGTTACTCAGCATCTTCTTATGAACTACTTTGTTTATTCAAGTGTGAGTCCAATCAATAGCTCATTACCTGCATTTTCATTCACATAGGTACATTTAACGTTCTCCTTGGTACTCTCAGGGCAAATGTTGCCCAAAAATAATCAGTTCCAAAATTCTATAAATAATCACAGTTGAATACACTTGATTAAGTATGACTAACATTAGGCTATTTCAACTTTTTTGGTTGCAAAGGTGACTCCTACAAAAGTTTTGCATTATATGCAGATCTCTGTCTTCGTGTAGCCTCCTTCCGCAACTTTAGATAATACCATTGCTTTACTTTTCCTCCTGCTTAAATTGTTCAATCTCATGCTAACCTTGTTTATATCCACTTCTTGCATTGAATAGACTCCCGCTCTCAGGGAATGCCCATCATTCCTAGGCCAGTCACTTCTCCATTTCGTATAATTTGCCAACATCAAATCTGGTAGAAAGTGACATCCCAAATAGAAACTACAGCAACAGAGAAAGAAAGAGAACAAAACAACAAGTTTAGGAAAGTGAAAATAGGATAGGGGTGCCAATTCTGGCCACCACTGTGCACCACACGCAATAGATCGGCCCTGTCACTGTTTGCTGGTATGGCAATTCGTTTTCTGTTTAGGGCCTATTGGATATTTAGTGAGAGAGGTTTGGAGGTCATCATTGTGGCCTATTTCAGAACCAGGTCTGAGATGCAGAGACACATCTGCTGCTGCCCTCATTAGTTTGTTTGTCTCTCTAAAATGCCTTTTTGTTGTTCTCTCACTCGTGCTACACATCTTGAATGCCATATTGACACTCATAAATACTCACTCAAACAACTGCTGCTTCTCTAAATTCGCAAGAACCTGAGGGAAATATTACAATGAACTCCTCCTATGCCTGTGATTGCTTTGGCATCTTTGGCATCTGTCCGATATTGAAAAGAAAAAAAATCTTAAGGCTTATTCTCATCACTTACACCCAGCCCACAAGCTGGCAAACCGATGGAATGTTTGGGAAAACATTAACACAAGCTCGTGGGACAACAAAAAGACAAGCATTCATTTTTCACATTCATACGCCATATCCCACTCTAATGTGGGATCCAGCTGGCCAAATAAGGTGTGAAGCCTGACCATATTTGTGGTCTACTTTGAGCACTTGGCAGCGCTCTCACTTTCATCCTGGATGTGAGAGAGCACAGCTGGTGCCCACGGTCTCTTTTATTCGCTGTGAGTGCCCCTTGCCCTACCTCGTCTTGAGCAGCTCCCCACCTGCTTCGGCGGCTGGCCTTCATCTCGGAGTGGAGTGACATTTGTCCTTCTAGCCACTGGACCCTCGCCTGGTCACAGAGCTGGGTGAAAACATTTGCGGTGAGGGCTATGATGGATGTCTTCTTTGAAAGACCAAATGTGGGCTGATGGCTTTTACCATAGACTATGCACACTTAGTCCACGAATGCAGGCGATTCTGCTTCTCCCTTTGCAACACATTCATATCCCTCCTCTTAATGTAGCGGACCTGTGCTTGCACACCATTTATTGTTGCACTGGCTTACCTAGAGATACAGCGTGTGACCATTGAAATGATTTGAGTTTCACGCTGTATGTGTGTCTGTGTGTGAGTGCGCATGTGCGCGTGTCACTGTCACACCAAATGAAAGTTGTATGTGTGATCCATGAATCAAACATGGTCGGCCAGAAGTCTTGTAATGAAGCTCAGATATTATTCGTTAACTCCCCCTGGTTTGATGAAATGTTTGAGTGTGTTTCCCAGGAGGCAGCTGTCTCATTTGCTGTCAGCTGCGGGTGTCTGAGGCAGGGAGCAAACCGCGGTGAACCCCTCCCTTCTACTCATTTCGGGAGCCTGATTACTGTGTTGCCTTTTGCATCAATTAAACACACTGAGTACCTGGCAGTGATTTCTTTTTTGGATCGCTTTTGGCCAGAAGCTGTGGGTGTCTGCCCATGAAGATCGAGGTCAGAAGCCGTGAGCTCCCCTCTGTGACCTTAAATAATGGACCGTCGTGACACCTGGTAAATAGCCCAATACTGACACGTCCGGGTGAGCTCCCCAAGGTTCCCGGCATGGGTAGAATCCGTTCCCACCACTTCTCAGGCCTCCCCTTCAAAGTGCCCTTGGGGTCTGTCACAAAGGGACAATTGAGTGATGGGGAGCGGGCAGGGACAGCCTCAGGTTCTGGACGTTACCTTTGAGCTCTTTGATGTCCGTGAGAGGGTGGCTGATTGAAGTCTATAACTGGATGGCAGCCTCACCGTGGCAAGGGTCAGAGAAACACTCACCTGTTCAATGAATCAGAGGCCCCCTCACACAGACCCTATGGGTGTGTATTAACACACGCCATAAAGACAGAGTTCTGAAAAACACCTTATTTAAATGGATCCTCAAGCATTCAGATAAGCACCCTCAAGTGTCGTTGTTGGCCCTGATCTTTGCGAAAAAGGACATCAAAGTCTCAAAGAAAAGCCATTCTAATGACTTAGAAGCCAGTGCAATAATTTTTACACTTGAAGCTTAATGATGATAATAGCAGTGCGTGTGTTTGTGCCTGTCTGTGTGTGTGTTTGAGGGTGAGTAAAACAGAGAATGATGCATATTGAATTTCCTAAAGAAAGTAAATTCTGAATTATTATTTGCTCAGAGATAGTTGAATCATTAAGGCTAACAGACAAAGTGAACAACTTTTGATTAAAAGATGCCTGTTTGCTTTGAGGTGGCTCATAAAAAGATGGATCAAAGAGAGAGAGAGAGAAAGAGAGAGAGAGAGAGAGAGAGAGAGAGAGAGAGAGAGAGAGAGAGAGAGAGAGAGAGTTAGATGTGCCCATGATAATGCAGAATCATTAACCTCCGCCTTATTCTGTGATGGTAAACGCTCACTAAAAAAAACACATTAAAATGATATGTGGAGATCAGAAAACGATTAAAAAGCAGAGACAATATAATGTCTAGAGCAGAACGATTTTATAGCCATTTGCATCACCAGACTTTCCATGCAATGAGCTTTAAGAAATAGTTGTTTTCTTTGCTGCTGTAAACAAGGATTATGTACTATATGTGTCAGTGTGTTAACAAAACATAATTGTGCACTTGCTCTGATGATGATGATGATGATGATGATGATCAACTGACACTGACAGTTGGGGGTTGAAAAAACAACCCAAAAAACTGTTCAATGTCTTCAGCCCTAAGTGAGAGCATTGCTAAATATTCTGCAGTATTTTAGCATTACACATATATTACAACACAAGAAAATATAAAATTCTAAATAAGACCTCGACGATTTGTTTTTCCCTCACGGCAAACCTACCTCAACTACACTGTCAGTCAGCTCATCAACTCAGCTACGTTCAGCTCCACTCTTTTAATGAGAAAATATCTCTGGACCATGTCAACAATCACTTGCCTTCGGCCCTGGCTCATCACAAAGCCTCCCTCATGGCAATCAAACAAACAAGGGAATTTACTGTCAAACATGGTCAATCTATGCTGATGATCTGTGATCACTAAGGAGATCTTCCACAGACCTGGCAACCCACACAGCAGCCCACCCCACTGGGTAGCCTGCTTAGAAAAACGAATTCTGTGTCTAAATCTGCATGCTTACATCCCTCTTTCTGTCTGCTTACAACAGTGTGGGCTGATTTGGCATGGAATGGATCAGACATGTGGTTGATTGCGCAACGCAGGTTGTAGTTTACACTTACAGTAAGGCATTTGGTAGTGAATGCCCATAATCTTTCGCGTCATTACATTTAATTATATTTAGTTTTTATCAATTGAACACTGTTCCACTTCCACGTCCACTTCCAGAGTCAAATTGCAATAATAACCTTTAATACATTTCCTAAATACAGTATTTGAATTTTTAATTCCATCTACTTTTTCCCCTATCCCCTCCACCCTTCCATTCAAAGTAGCTTTATTGTCAATTACTTCACATGTCGAGACATACAAAGGAATCGAAAAGACGTTTCCCATGCTCTTGCGGTAAACATATAAAGTGCACATTCAAACACAGATAAGACATATATACTAAAGCTAAAAGATGTCCAATAAAATTATATATATATATATATATATATATGCAGAAGTGTATAGTCTACAATGTATTGCTAGGGGTAGCAGCATATGTCACTGTAAGTTTGTTTGTAGTATATATAAGTTAGGTTAGCAGCATAAGTTGATGTATAAGTTATGGTTGTGGTAGTGCAGACTACCAGTGCTGCTGTTAAACTGAGCTGGATTTAGCTAGTCCATGTGTTCAGTGTTCAGTGTCCATCCAGAGGGTGTTGGTGGTTTTGACTGGGAAGAATCAAGCTGGGGTCCTCTGGTCCTCTGGTCCTCTCTGGTCCTCTGGTCCTCTCTGGTCCTCTCTGGTCCTCTGGTCCTCTCTGGTCCTCTGGTCCTCTCTGGTCCTCTGGTCCTCTGGTCCTCTCTGGTCCTCTGGTCCTCTGGTCCTCTGGTCCGCTCCTCCGCTCCACCCTCTGGTCCTGTGGTCCTCCGCTCCTCCGGTCCTCCGCTCCGCCCTCTGGTCCTCCGGTCCGCTGGTCCTCTGGTCCGCTCCTCCACTCCTCCGCTCCTCCGCTCCTCCCTCTGGTCCTGTGGTCCTGTGGTCCTCTGCTCCGCCCTCTGGTCCTCCGGTCCTCCGGTCCGCTCCTCCGCTCCTCCGCTCCTCCGCTCCGCCCTCTGGTCCTCCGGTCCGCTGGTCCTCTGGTCCGCTCCTCCACTCCTCCGCTCCTCCGCTCCTCCCTCTGGTCCTGTGGTCCTCCGCTCCTCCGGTCCTGTGGTCCTCCGGTCCTCCGCACCGCCCTCTGGTCCTCCGGTCCGCTGGTCCGCTCCTCCGCTCCACCCTCTGGTCCTGTGGTCCTCCGCTCCTCCGGTCCTCCGCTCCGCCCTCTGGTCCTCCGGTCCTCCGGTCCTCTGGTCCTCTGGTCCCCTGGTCCACCCTCTGGTCCTGTGGCTCTCCGGTTCTCTGGTCCTCCGGTCCTCTGGTCCTCTGGTCCCCTGGTCCACTTTCTGGTCTTGTGGTTCTCTGGCCCCCCCCTCTCGTCTTGTGGTCGTCTGGTCCTCTCGTCTCCTGGTCGTGTTTGGGAGATAATTCAGTTCCCTGACAGCTTTTAGGCAGTCTTTGGCACTTTCTTTTAACGTGAAAGGAATTGATGATGCCTTTTATTATTCAGTTGAAGACAGGTGCAAGCAAATTCAGGTTCTTTGTTTAGAATCCTGGCTTGCTATTGTGGCACAATTATCTATTTGAACAATAATATTCTAGCAACAATATGAGGTGCTATCAAACTAACCTCAGCAGATGCAACGTGAACACTGCACGGTGATACATTTCTATCATCTCTTATAGGAGACTGAACTCAGTCAAATCTGTTTGCTTAAAGATACCCTCAAACTTCCTTGGCCAACGTCAGGCCCAGGGGGTCGGTGAAGGTTACCAGCCTCTTATCTTTGGCCTTCTCCAAGCTCTCCTATCCTGCAGCTTTAAGTTGGTACCCATCAGACACTAGGATTGGGGTCAGCTCCAATTGAGGAATCAAAGTGTAACAAAGCACAAGGATTCAGGATTTAAAGGATTTTCTATGATCCTACTTACCCCAAGTCCGACGAGATGATCGCTATGCATGTTATAATTGTACGTCCAATAATGAGTTGTTTAGGTAAGTAGGTTAGTAAATGTAGCTTAGCTTAGCAACAATGGCTGTAAGCCAATATAACCTGCTAGCATGGCACTGTAGTATTAACCTTAGTAAGTTTGTTATTGCCTTTTAACACCAGTCAATGTTTGTATTTTGACACTGGAATAATTATTAGCAAAAATACATTTATGCATTGATACACATCCACATTTGTGAAATAGAGCTGGTAAAACAATAACCAATATTTTGATGTTGTAACAATTACTGGCTCCCCTATCCCTCATCAACAGCAGCGCAGTACTTGAAGACATTGACAACCAGTGCCTCATCTCCATTTCTTTTTATCGCCATGACCCTGTCATCATTGCATATGAATCATATTTACCTCAGAGAACTTTTCCATTTGGTTCAATGATCCCTAAGTGTTCTCAGGTGAAGACTAATTGTTTTGTTCCTGTAACGCAGTAAGGGAGAGAGGACTAGGCCTCATTAGTTATTGGAGAAAGGGTGTTAGGAAAATGCCATAGCTCAAGGTAAGATCTATTTAGAGAGCTTAAAAAAGAATGAGGAAAACATCAAATGTTTCACACAGTAGGAGAAAAGTGATTTATTCACTCGTATTTCTCAATTCATTACAATATCACACTCTTTAAAAATCGTGTGGAATAATTGAGACATACATTTTCAGTAGATACCACCGTCTGAACCAGGTCTATTGTGGGATCACTTGTTCATCCCAGGTCAGTCTTCCAACCAGAGGTGGGCGGTCAGGACCAGCAATGCGTTCTATGCTGTCCTATAGATTGTTTGAATCAGAAAATTATACATTTTATCTAAGCTTGGTTTTGATGCGGCAGCATCAGCTCCTAATGACCCTGAGAATTCTTAACATGCAAAGATTTGAACAAAAACATAAGAAATTAATTAAAATATTTCTGTTTCTGTTAAAGCTAAACAGATGGCCATGGACCAGCATGACTGGTAATCCATTCAAGGCTGCCTCCTACCTATATTTCCTATGTATTTAGTTGATATGAAAAACATTGAATCACTAACATCTGTTTCAAAAGGAGAAATTCCTAAATTACCTGAAAATACTTACTTACAAAATATTATTAATCCAGATGATAACCATACCTGAAAATTACCGTCTGTTTAAGAGGACACAAAATCACTTTGATGGGTAGGCCTATGTTATTGGCAATCTCTTTTGGCACTCATCATCCCACCCGCACTTGTTGAGTGTGCGAACCTTTCCTTTTCTATAAATAGATCCTAATTCGTCACCTGAAGCCTTTGTAATCTATCAGGAATGAATTTGCATATGTATATGTTACCATAGAGATGCAATGGAAAAATGACAAGGACAAAATGATCTACATTAATAGAATCCTCAGGGAACACAGAGGTTCAACTATTTCATTCCAGCAAAAGTGTCAAACATTTGCATAAGAGCTTTGGAAGGGAGAATGCTATTGTCCGAAGCTAATCACAAATCCAAGCTTCCAGTCAACCGGTTTGTGTGAAGAGATTGTGAAGAACACAATTTGGTGTGGACGAATTCTAGTTTATAAATCATTTCAAACAAAAAGAGGAATTTTCATTCCACTCAAACACAATTTTTTGACCTGCTATTCGGAGCAGGGGTTTGCATTTGAGCTATGTGACTGGCTGCTTCGACAAGTCACCTAGTAATCACAACAGATAACAGTGACTTGAAAACCAATCCCAAACTGCTGTTACGCATGTACTAAGATGTACATATCTTTGATCTTTGAGCTCAGATATTTAGTCTGATGCCTCTAATCTACACAATTGACATAGTTCTAACATATTCAAAACTAGATCATCCCAATTATGTGCAGTATGTCAAATGACTGTAGTATGTGTCAGTTCTTTTTCGTGTTAAAACCTACTTGATAGTGAAGCAGTGCATTTTCTAAGAATCCACTGCACAAAGAGCCGATACTCCAAGGACAGAACATATCAGTAAGCGCAGAGGAGTTTTGCTTACTCGCCTCATGCTCTGAGTAATGCAGACTGTTGTCTAAAAGATGTTACGGTCAATTAACAATGACGTGTGATCAGGTCGGTTAAATGCCACTCACTACTGTTACTGCCACTGGCTTTGCAATACTTTATTGTCAATTGCCTGACACATCACACAAGGAGAGGTAGTCTGAGCTGAATGCTGTCAAACGTAGTCACAATGTTTTTTAAGTCTGACAACAGGACAGTGGTTCAGAGTCTGTTTACCCACCTTGTCCCACTGTATTCCACAGGGTAAGGTCGACGGGCTTACCGTCCACCGTCCAATGGCGGAACAGGTATCAAACACGGAGGTAAGAAATATCACCAGGAGCAAAAATAAATTAAGATAATTTTCTGATTTCTCACGAGATATCCTCTGGAGAGAAAGGTTAAACAGGATTGTTGTTTTCTGGATTCCACTCTGACATACATCACATAAGATACATTACAGACTTTTTTACCATCATTTTAAATGGGTTCCCTGGAACTTCAAATCCGACACACGTATGGTGAAAAATGGATGTGATGCAGTGCTGTAAAAGATGTCCCTTCAGGCGAGAGAATGTGGGGAGGTTTCCCAATGGAGGCCCCTCCAGTGGAGAAAATGTGATGGGGTGCCATATAGGTGCCCGTACAATGGGATAAACTTGAGATTCCCTACAGGGGCCTTTCTGATGAAAAAACGTAATGAAGTGCCCTCTTAGATGCTCTTCCCAGGGAGAAAACAAGATGAAGTGCCTTTGCAACGGAGAGAAAAGAATCCCAGTGAAGAAAGTGAGATGCAGTGCCATACAGTCTCCCTTCCAACGTGTTCTTCTGGGGCAAGCTTTCCCAAAGTGGGTACCATGGGTACCATGACGACAGTCTAGGGGTGCCACCAAATACTTTGATAAGATTTGGAATTTACCTCTCAAATCCTGCTTCCATTCAAAACCCATTGTGTGGCCGGCAACAAATCTTTTCTGCATTTTTGCAAGGGGCCGATACCTGCAAGATGCTGATATTGGAGCTGTCCCTGTTTTAAATTTTTTAATATACCCTTTAGGTTAGGTTAGACTGTATGTTTTTTTTTTTATCATAGGTGTAGTCATACATTCCATCTGGATTGCCTAATAACATAATGTTCATCTAAATTATGCATGAAGACTATTTCATCATACACACTCATAGCTTTTTGCATGTTGGCACCCCTGCCATGCAGTAGGCTGCCCTTTTTCATCCCCCCCCCCCCCCCCCCCCCCCTGGCCTTCAGCCTGAGTCTGCCACTGTGAATACAAATACATTGTTCAGGTTGAGCGGCAAGCTAAACAATGTGGATTTCTTTCCGAGACCAACAAAGTATGAAGGCCGCCAACTTTTTACTTTTCCACATGCCTCTTTTCATTGTATCAAAGAAACTCGCTGGCATGGTGAAAAGGGTTGAGTTCATCTCTTAAAAAATAACGTTCTCCCCAACGGAAGGTTAGAAGCTGCTTAGAAAAGAGAATTTGCTAATGCCTTCGCCTAAAATAATATATACAGCTGACACGATGGAAGACGTATGTCATACATGAAATCCATCGCTATACGAAACTAAACCAAACAAACATTTTCCAGCCCTCAAAATAGAGGAGTTGAAAAGTTGGAGCTGTCGAAATCAGTGCCAGCTGTAATCCTTGCCCCTGTGACTCACACACACACTCACATGCCGCCGTGTTAAAGTGGAGCGACCCCCTCCAGCTTCAGAGCCTCCTACTCTCCACCTGCTTCTTAGGCTTGGTTAGCTTCTCTACCCCTCGCTTTCTAAATGGGCGTGCGGCTGTGATGTCCTAAAAGGACACCTTTGAGTGACTACTCTCGTATCTGCATGCCTTCAAAGCTTTTCCATAAATCTTTTAAAGTATACCAGAGCCTCCCTGGCTTCTCGCATGGCTGGGTGCCGTCATCGGTAGACCTCCCGGTGAGGAAGATCGTGGGTGTGTGTTTGAAGGGTCTGGATGGAAAAGGGGGACAGAGCGCTGAAAGAAAGTAGGCTGGTGGTAATCAGGTAAGGCCTAGCCCTGGGAAGCATGTTTGAAGTGTCCGTTTCTTTGAAAACCTCTTTCCCCCTCGTCACTTTACCGCCTTCCTGTTTACACCAGCTGCCATCTTGCCTGCCCACACAGGTCTGTTTCAGGACTAACTATGACTGTATGCACTGCAGGGCCACACTGGTTGTCAATGTCAATTCCACAACATGCAGTCGACATATCTATTTCTAAACAGAGTAACTGAGGAGGGACAACTTGTGCTGCCTTTAACCCTCATGGTTCTAAAAGTTAGGCACATGGTGGGGGCTATTATTGTACGTCGGCATCTCTTCATAAAGTGCATGTGCTCAGCTCAGGCCATGAACATGCATAGCCTTTAACATGACATTCACCTGCTGTTCTGTGAGGAACGCAGAAATGAACAATTACACTGGTATCTTTTTGATGAACTGAAAGTGGGACTTCTTTCACCCATAGGAAGTTTTGGCGTGAGGGTTTAAACTGTGTATGCCCAGAGGAACCAGCAAACAACGAGCAACAGGACAAAAAGTGTGCAAAAAGAGAAGAGCGCAACCTGGAAGAAAGACTCTTTCTTGCTCTCACAGACGTTTACCTGGTCCCTGCTACCATCAGAACAGTGCCATCAACCCCATTCTCTACAATCTTTAAGCCCCAACTAGGAGGATTTTTCACAGTGTTTTTTACAAATTGCAAAGAAAAAAAACGCACCCAGCTGAATTGGTTGATTGATTCAATGTCATGTGAATCGGCAAAAACATGAACAGTGTAGAAAAGAAGAGATGTGTAGCTTCAGCTAAATATGTTGCAATAGTTGCAGTAGTCTATGAACTGTGTCAACGATATGCTTAATATTAGATTAGCTTCAGTGTTCACTTTCAGTTTGTGTGTGCTCTATTCCTACTTGTTTGTCCTGATATGATGTGCCTCATCGATTGTATTTCCTTATTTATTTATTCATTGCTCACTAGATGGGGCCAGGCTTTCATAATTGAGTTGGGCCTTTCCTGCCATATCTTTATTGCCTTGCCTACAGTCTTATCAGACTGTCTATTTTTTATTATTATACTGCTGTTCTTCTTCTTTAACTAATTTATTGTGATTGATTGAACTGGGGCCACTGGTAAAAACAGACACTTAATTGTTAGACTATAATCAGACTCACACACTCACCCACGCATACTTTAAAAACCTTAGACAAGGTACAGTACAAATACACACACATATTGAAGCATAATCGGCCACTCACTGTCTAATGAACAAAACGAAAGTAAAAACAATTGTGATTCTAACAGTGAGATAAACAATACATTACGGGATCCCTGGTGGCCCGTTGAGTGTGATGCCCGTTTGGCACTCTGCTCTAAATGTAACACAAACGCGTTTCCTGTACTGCCTCAGTTGCTCACCAACCCCATCAACATGGGGAGCCAGAGAAAAGACAGCTTCCTGTGGGGGAAAGGTAAGCTTCTTGACAAATTAACGGCATGACCAAACTCAACACCAAACTCTTAATTTTCTGGATTTCTTGGATCTCGTACCGTAACGAGTTTGTGACTGGGACAAAGGAACCAAATAACTGCCAACGATCACTACAATGAAGTAATTTGCAAGGTTATGACTGTAAGCTTGCCTGTGGAAATTTAGCAGAAAACTCGGCCTTACTTTTGTCGAACAACCTTTGAGAAACCTTCTTTCTGACGTGTTTTTACATCTCTAAATGTTGCTTTTTCACCAGATCCATTACCATGTTACTGCCTTTCATTTGTCAATTACAGGGACTTATTGTGACAGTAGACTGCTATTAAAGTACGTTTATTGCATTTGTGTGTACAGTATTTATACAGGGGTAACCAACTGAGATTACGTCTTTATCAAGCAGTGCCTTGTTTAAAGTAGTTACATGACGTCGCGTTTCAAGTTTGAAACATATGCTATCCAACTTGAAACATATGCTACTTGAATGAGAAAGTGTGTCCAAACTTTTGATGGGTACTGTATAAATGTAATGTTTAGATTTTTTGGGGGTAGTTTTGTATCTGGTTGTAGATATTCCCCATAGAGTTAGGCTATTCATCTTAACCACCGCATACCAAAGTAGATTCTAGATACAGAAAGAGAAGTGGCATTTGTGGCTTTAATTAACCAAGTTCTGAGAAATGGAACGCTATGAAATGCTGTGTAGGTGTTAAGGTGGTTGTCAAGGCGATTTGCAGTTAACTCTTTAGTCAGTATGTTAAAGTTCCTCCACCAGTGCTGACAACATTGTCTAAACTTTCTAAATCCACTACGTTCTTCACAGCTCCACCTAACCTCAGCTCAGTGGAAAAGCAGAAGATTGGTGCCGTCAACATTCACAAAAGTGACTTATTAGATGACATACAGGTACCCTGGCTAAATACCATCATAAAAGCTGCTAGGCTACAGAACTTTAAGCTCAATCGTTTATTGTTTCTGAATTCTGACAATACCTTAACAAAATACTTTACCAATATTGCATTAACCAATGGTGCGTTGAGAGAGTTGGGACATGAATAAGTTGAGGTTGACGTATGAGTCCATGTCGCTCCAGAGCTTGTTAATTGGTGACATCACCACGTTTACATCATCCCCTCTTTTCTCAACATCCCTTTTTGAAGAAGCTGAGGTTGCAGATTGAAAACGTCATGACTGAAATTCAGGACAGTGAGTTGGAGGAGCAAAGGTAAGTTGGGATTGGCTTGCACCAGATATGTATTGGCATGTGAATGATGTTCATAACTTGAATGTCTTCTTTGAAAGGACTGTTACATTGGCATACTGTCTGAGGTGATGCTGTATAACATCCCTTCAGGGATGCTAGTCATTTTCCGGATTTCTTTTGAGGGTCTTCATGAAGTTATCCTAGTCTTTACCAATTCCTCTATTCCTACATATTTACATTGAGGCTCCTCCCACACATTGACTACAGCTGACTTAGGGTGAGGAAGGTTGATTGGTATGGAGGAGAGAGAGAGAGGGCTTACATTTTACACCAGCTGCATTTTGGTCAACCTATAACTCAAAGATTACAATTTGTCTCAAATGCTGTTTCGTCTCTGGGAGTGTGCGTGCGTGTGTGTGTGTGTGTGTGTGTGTGTGTGTGTGTGTGTGTTTCTTGTTACCATAGTTGCAGCTAAAGGAAAGCAGAATACCTATAATGTCAGAAGCAGGAAACACAACTATATTTTCCTGGCCGGTTGACCATGGAATGTGTCTAAAGCACATCTCACATGAGATGAGAACGGTGTGCACTGTATGTGTCTATAGTCTATGTAAAATATGTCTTCAGAAACTGATCCGTTTAATGCTTGTCTTTCTACAGTAAACATGTCGTGAAGAACAAGAGGTTCTTGTGTGGAAAAAAGAAATTCAACATGGACCACACAAAGGTTAGCATATAGTCAGTTAAAGGCTACAAATCTATGTGGTATCGAAAATAAGGTCTAATTCAATGCCGTGGTATGCAGTAAACCAATCTAAGCTGTCCCAGAGATGAGAGACTGAGTTGAGGTAGCTTAGACTAGCAACACTTGAATCTCCCCTTTTTGAGCAACCGCTCGGGAGCAAAAATAAAAAGAATAAAAAAACTGTCAATTGCGAGATGACAGCGAAGATAAACTGACACATACACAGATGCTGATTAAGTGACGACACTACGATAAGCAAGAGGTGCAGCGGTAGAGTGAAGCAGGGAACCGAGATAACTTGTCAACCACTTCCTATTCTGCGAAGTGAGCCAGAGACTGGCTTCTGCTAACACCAGAAGGAGTTAACCCCCCCCCCCCCCCCTCCCAGCCGCACCCAACACCCACAGCTCTTAAGAGAAGTGAGCGCTAGCTAATAAATCCGCTGTCGGACCACTCGAAGGCCAACCTGTGGAAACTCGAGAGTGGGTGTGTTTGCAGTCATCGTTGACGGAATCGTTTCAAACTAACTCATTCATTCATTATAGATGCTCGTCTAATTCGCCGAACAGTCAATTTCAATGTCAAATCCTTGGCTCCATAATCCCCGGGGGAACAAGCTTCTCATGTGGCATTCGCCCGTGTTCCTCTGTTTTCTACTCTAACATTTACTAGCTTGCTTACTGTAAAACCGTTGCCTTTCTCTCCAGGGTATTCAATACCTGGTTGACAATGGACTGCTGGAATGGTCGGCGGGAGCAGTAGCAGAGTTCTTGTATAAAGAGGATGGCCTCAATAAGACGGCGATAGGAAACTTCCTGGGAGAGAGGTACAGTTTGTGCCGCATTACTGAGCATGAAAGACAGAAGGAGAGGATGATGATGAAGGGTTTCTGAACGTGATAACGATAGCTTGATCCTAGCCAGTGGCGGGTCTAAGGGGGGTCCGGCGGGGCCAGGGCCCCCTCTGAAATTGGATTGCCCCCCCTGGTGCCCCCCCCCACATCCCTTGCCAGAATTTCAGCAAGATTTGATAAGTTTGATTTGCTCGGCCCTCCCTTTCACTTGGCCTGTGTCCCTCTTGCCCCCCCCCCCCCCCCCCCCCTTGTAAAATGTTCTGTCCACGCCACTGTTCCTAGCACCATGACGATCATGTTAATGAGTGAGGAGGATCGATGTGTGTCTGAGAAGTGTTGTGCTTCTGTATTTCTGCAGGGAGGAGATGCACCTCAAAGTACTGAAAGCCTTTGTAGACCTTCACGAGTTCTCCGACTTGAATCTGGTGCAAGCGTTGAGGTTGGTTTTGCACTCACAATGTTACACGGCCGTGTTTTTTTTTTTGTCCTTTGATTCACATTTCAGGTTGGTATTCAAATCAAATCACATCTCCCCCTCGCTCACAGCATTCCTTATTTTTCTGTCTGTCGGCAGGCAGTTTCTGTGGAGCTTCCGTCTCCCGGGTGAAGCCCAGAAGATTGACAGGATGATGGAGGCATTCGCAAGTCGTTACTGTGACTGCAACACAGGGGTCTTTCAATCTACAGGTACAGAGTATTGACCTGTTCCTCAACCTGTGTGACTCACTCTACTGGAAGGGAAGCTGGGAGAAGGGTTTCATTAAGACACGAAAGCCTTTTGGTGGAACATAAAAAACGATTGATTGGTGTCATTTGTGCAGCTAACCACAACACAAGACAGATGGTTGTGCTCTTACTGAAGATAATGCTCAATTCAGAGTGGTTGTTACAATTATTTTGTGTGTGTGTGTGTGTGTGTGTGTGTGTGTGTCCGTCCAACAGACACCTGCTACATCCTATCGTTTGCCGTCATCATGCTGAACACCAGTCTCCACAACCCCAGCGTGAAGGACAAGCCCACGTTGGAGCGATTCTTCAGCATGAACAGAGGCATCAACAACGGAGGGGACCTGCCTGACGAGCTTCTCACGGTGAGGTCTCCACCCAGTTGTCTGTGCTCGTTCTCAACCCCACTTACAGACATACACAGACACACACACACACACACACACACACACACACACACACACACACACACACACACACACACAATCATTGTAACAACCACTCTGAATTGAGCATCATCTTCAGTCAGGGTCAGGGTTAGGGTTAGTCACTCAGTTCTCACCTCACTTTACCCACACACACACACACCCACCCACAAACACACACACACACACACATGCACTCATCCTCACTTTAGCCCTCCACACACATCCACACACATTCTCACTTCCCCCCTGCACACACATCCACACCCAACCTCACTTCACCTCTCCACGCACACACACACACACACACACACACACACACACACACACACACACACACCATCACTTCCCCCCTCCATACACACACACACACACACACACACACACACACACACACACACACATGCGCACACTGACTCAAACAGACTCAGACACTTTAACACTCCAATACAACACAGCCTGATTGCTGGTGTAAAATAAAGACCAATCCGACATGTTTTGAACAAATGAGCTGTACAAGTCAAATCTAAAGTTGTCCAGGAGAGTTAAAAAAGTTCCTTTTTGTCTTCTTGATTGCTGAGATTTTGTGTAATCTGTCTCAAAATGGCGTGTTGCTTTCAGAAACTGTACGAGAGCATCCGGAATGAGCCGTTCAAAATCCCAGAGGACGACGGCAACGACCTGACTCACACCTTCTTCAATCCCGATAGAGAGGGTTGGCTCCTGAAAATGGGTGAGACCATCAGACAAGTCTGCGTGACGTATGAAACAACGCGGCACAATGTTGAAGTTAAAAGCATAGCCGGCTTGAGGACCTCCATGTTTGACATATTCTTGAAATGACCACTGTTCCATACCAAGTGGGATCCCGCAAAATGAAATTGTCTTCATGTAGGAGGCAGGGTGAAAACGTGGAAGAGACGGTGGTTCATCTTAACAGACAGCTGCCTGTACTATTTTGAGTATACCACAGTGAGTAGTCCTTTGTTTCAGACATGGAATCGGTGACTTTGAAAACGGTTAGCCTAAGACAGTCTCCACATCTCTCTTGTTCTTCTGTGCTCTCTCCTCAGGATAAAGACCCTATTGGAATCATTCCCCTAGAGAACCTGTGTGTTAAAGACATACGTGACCCCAGTAAACAGGTGGGGTTAACTTGGCTTTCCGTTCCCTCTCGAGTTCAAGTGTTGCCAGTTCAGTTCAAAGAGGATCTTTGTGCGAGCCGTTTCGGAAGTGCCTTATCAGTTGCACAGCACAGCATGAGTCACAAAGCCCCCTTTGAAAGAGGAACAATGAGGTCAAGTCCTTGAAGAGTGTGTCTACATTACACTATGGGAAACAGACCAAAAAAAAATACAGATTGGTTTGTAAAGTTTATAATGATAATGATCTAGTCTCTCTCTCCCTCTGTTAACGGGTGTATGTGTTTGTCTGCTTTTATCCTGCTTCGTGTGTGTGTGTGTGTGTGTGTGTGTGTGTGTGTGTGTGCGTGCGTGTGTGTACAGTACTGCCTTGAGATCTACAACCCGACAGGGCAGAAAATAAAGGGGTGTAAGACAGAGAACGGAGGCCGGGTGGTAGAGGGGAAACACCAGTCTTACAGAATGAGTGCAACCACAGCCGAGGAACGAGACGCCTGGATCGACAGCATCAGGTACCAGCCATTTTCTGAGCTAAACCATGGTTACCAAAGAAAGTGACATTTTTACTTCATTTTTTATTCAGTTCTATCATATGAACGCCACTGACCTCCATGATTGAACTAAATGGCATCTTGATTTATTTTCTTTCACATTACTCTTTGAACACCATAGATCAACAATACAAGCAGAATGGATCAGTCAGTCAGCATGAGTGTGTTTGAACATTGAATTTGATGTAATTCTCAGTTTTTATTAATATTGGCCTCAAACTGCTTTCCTCATCTTAATGCACTCTTCAGGACATGCATCACCAAGGACGCCTTTCATGACCTGGTGGCAGTTCGTAAGAGAAAAGTCATCAACAACATCCACACCTCAGTGGACAGAGACCGTGGGCATCATGGGAAATGATGTTTTGGAGCTGGTGGCCTTCGCTGTCATACATGGCCCATCTTTGAAGCGCAACTTGGTGATGAAAGGACAATATTGTGGAGTACTATTTAACTCTGGAGCATTCCAATTTCACCCTTTGAAGCACAGGGGGAAATAGGGGAGAATTGATTGTAGGTTCAATGCCATTCCGAAACAACTCAGTGTACCTGACTCTTGCGAATTCCAGTCAATAACGTATTACAGTACAATGTGGTAAATATTCTTATTTATGATAGCTTTTCTAAAGGAAAGAACATCTAAACGGTTTTAGAGGCAACATTGTTCGGTACAGTGAGTTGTACTGACAAGTTACTCCGAGACAGGAGTTACTTTGTTTAGCAAAGAATGTGTTTAAAATATTGCGCTTAATGCTTGAGATGCAAGAACTAAATAGATTTTTTATTTATAATCTGCATTTCAAAAAATATAAGGCAATAATTTATAAGTGCAATAAACTCAGAGATGAATAAGATAAGTATTTAAAGTATAAATATATGTAGGAATGTATAAGGAGCCTGCGGAAAAATTAATTCCCCAGTTTCAGTTTGACTTAAAACTCAACCCCTTTTCCCCACATCAATAAATGTGTATTATATAATAAATAACTTGCCCAATATACCTAGTTGTGGCCAATAGTGACAACAGTAGTGCTATTTATAAAGTTTCACAATTCTGACTTAAAGGCAACAAATTAATGTTAAAAGGACCTTTGATCTTGGTGTTATGCAGGAAGTATTTGCTTTAAAGGGAATATGGTGACCAAAAACATTTGAACAATGGCCATTATTTAATTACATTTGTTCTGGTAAGAACTATAGCGGTACAGTGGCACACTACCTTTGACACAAAGGTACCTTTGTCTTATGAGGACAGAAGGACCCGGGCTGTGACCCGGGTAAAGACATTTTAGGAAGGCGGTTTTGCTCACAGGAACATAGGTTACAACTACCAGCAGGCCAGGTGATGTTGAAGTGTGCTACTCATCCAATTGAAACACTAGCCAGCACTCAAAGTTGAAAAGGGCTACAGGCTTGTTGGTAATATGGAAAAGGTTTGCTCAAACGCCCTAAATAGTCATATGGCTGGCATCAAGCTAAGCACAATGTATTCCAGTTATGAAGACTTCAAAATGAAGTCCTGCACAGCGTACCTGCATGGTAAAAAAAAAAATGTATTAACTAGTGCTTTTGTGTTTTTTTATGTTGATTAAATATTTGTATGAAACGTACAGTTCCGTTTATAAGTTATTTATAGTTTTAAATCTCTTTGTATCGAGATCTGAGATTAATCCTTAATGAGTGAAAGACTAAATATGTTTTCCAGGAAATTCCTGAAGGGTAATAGTGTAGGTGAGTATAAGGCATACAATATGTACACCCTAAATGAAGCCCACATTGAGTATGTAGCGCTGAACACATTTTGGGGGTATTTGGCTGATAGAAAAGTTACCATTTAAGACATGTGCTTGAAGATGTACACAGGTTAAAACATAAATGGATAAAGGACGCATTTCCCAGATAACTGGGCCGAGGTTCAGCAGGCGTTGAATGAACTGCTTTGTTTTAGATGAACAATTAAAGGTTCTATTAGAGGATATCGGAGTTGAAAACTGTTCTTGTCTTGGTTCAATCTTAAATATTGTTCTGTACTGTGAATATTATAATGAATGTTTCTTTTTTGTTTCAGTTTATTTCGAATCGCATTTTCTTCATGTCTGTTTCGTTGTTTTAATTTGTATGTATTTTGCTTTTAAACAGGACACTGCTGCAAAAGAGACTTGGTCTCCGTCAGTTACCTCTGCATAAATAAAGAATAATACAAAAAAAGATTTGCTGTTAGGAGCAATTTTGTTAAAATCTTACATTCTGTCAAAAAAACTGTGAAGTCTGACTCTTTGCTGTTCTTAAGGTCTATTCTCCTGCAGATGGCGCTTTGATCCACAGTTACAGTTATGGTAATTCATCAAAGAAGCTACACTCATGTTTTTACATACTATAACTTACAGGCAATGTAATACCAGCAAATCCAGACTACCATTTCAAGCATTTAAGAATTGCCATAAGCCTGTTCTGTGGATGTCTTTCTACAGTGAGAGCGTTTGCATTTGTGGTGTGAAAGAGCATGCTGTTTTCCTGTACACAGTTCCTGTAGGTTGTATGTATGCAACAGACCTAAGACTGTGGTTACCCCAAAGCTACTTTGAGGTTACTGTTACTCTAAGATAACAAAGGGATACAGAAAAATGTATCTCTTTGCATTTTACAAAAAGTATTTCTGCTGATGCTGTCTTGAATGGAGAAGGCCATGCTTTGGGAACGCGAGATATTAACTAAAAAAACCAAATACAATCTAGACTGCATTTATGATTGCAGCAGGACCAATTCAGGACAATTTCCAACCTAACTCTATACTTATTTATTGGCCTATGATAATTACATGAGAATACATTGATAATCCTGTAGTATTCAATAACTAAGATCACTGTTACAATTTAATAAAAAAGTGCAAAAGTAAACAGCCTCCATAGAGTTTACAATGATATAAAAAGTATACACCATTAATTAATTCTTCAGTGTGAAAGGTAGATCTGTCTGGTCTCCCCACAAAAATGCATTATTCACCAACTACAGGCAACACTGGCAAACACTCCTATCCATCACCAATGTTTCCTTGGTAAGAAGACACTGCTGGGTGAGAGCACCAACGATCACTTTTCCTTTCTCTCCGGCAACCTAGGATAAGCTTTAAGCAAACGGTCTCGTACCTGGCTCAATTGTATAGGTGCAACAGCTCGGTGAACAAATATCCACCCAACAGCACAAATTCACATTTAAACGTAACACCCGTAGAAAAGGTACATGACGACCCCCCCACCCCCCCCCCACCCCCCCCACCCCCCCCCCCCCCCCCCCCCCCCCCCCCCCCCCCCCCCCTCATCATAATTTTTATACAATAGGCTTATTAGTACTGTTGTTGAACGAGAAGTGGAATAGGGCCAACCACTCCGTTTTTTTTTTGTGTACACGGCAATGACTCAGACTCCCGTGGCTTGCGAGATACAGTCATTTGATCCTACTTGCCGGCAGTGTAGGCCCATGTCATCCCTCTAATCACACGGCTTTATTGCTTCCCAGATGCACACGTTTCTGGTGTCTGTCTCAAGATTGAATGCAGTTCTTCTTTTGAGGCTTCTTACGTCCTTTTGAGCCTGCAGGGGAAAACAGAAAGATTAACCAACCAAACCAAAAAAGCTTTCAGGAAAACAAAGACGTGAAGCATTCTTTAAAGACGTACCATCCTCATCCCCTGCATTGATGGTCTGTAGAGACATACTCCTCAAGCCCAGTTTTGAGGGCTTCTTGTTCTTCAATTTCAGTGCAGGCTGAGGTTTCTCTACAATCTCAAACGTGTCCTCCAACTCATCGGACGCCATGCTATTCGTTTCGGCCGCTTTGCGTTCAGCGGCGGCGCTCGGCGGGGTGGCCGCTGCTTCGACCGCGGCCTCTCGGCTCTCGCTGGATTCCCTGCCCTTTAAGAAAAGTCTGAACGAGCTGCGCGGCCCTTTTCCGCCCCCCTTGCCCTCCCGCTCCTCCGCAGGGGAAGCTGGCGACTGTGGAGTCCCTCGGTCGAGTTTTTCACTGCTGCCCCCGTTGGCTGGGAGGACCTTCTTCTGCAGACCGTTGCTGTGGTTCTGGCCACTGCCCTCGGAATCCTTCCATGTGGACAGGTCCTGCAGGGAGCCGGTGTAGCCCAAGCTGCCCACCACCAGGGAGTACTTGGGGTTGTGGTACTTGTGAGCGGGCACCTTCATGTCTGACTGCCGCGAGTCCCCCAGGGATACCTGGAAGCGCGAGGTGGAGACGGGCTGGGGCTTGAGGCGCTCCGCGGGCTTCTTCACCGGCGTGGGCATGGGCGGCTTGGTGATGTTGAACTCCCTGTAGAGGTCCACCTGCTCCGACACGGCGTACAGCTCCCGGAAGTCGTTGTCGAAGAAGTCCACCACCTGTCCCGACATGACGGAGACGGTGTTCCGGTCCATCCGAGAGGAGCACCAGGTGAAGCTGGAGCCGGGAACAACGAGAGGGATGGGAACACGATGGATCGTTAACGGGTGCAAGCCGTCGGCCATGAGGCACTCACAAACCACAGGATGTCTGGGTCTGTGAGAGGGATGCATGAGGGACAGATATCAGAGGCGGGGCTTACCTGTACGAGCCAAACATGACTCTCTCTCCATCTATCAGCATGTACTTGGAGCAGAGAGATCCTGGCAGCTTGCCAAAGGAAAGGGCCAACCCCGAGCCTTTCACCGTTCGCACACGTAAGTTCTGTGAAAAAAAAAAAAAAGAAGAATACGTTAGTTAGTTACACAGCGCTTGGCTTGATTCAACACAGCAGACACCAGCATGACTCAACCCTTATCCGAGCTGCACGATCATTGTATCATGAACACCCACTCGTTGCTCAGATTTCTGGATAAATTGCGGTGCGGTGCACCCGCCCACTCAGAGTAAAGTCAACTTCAAATGTGAATGCTTGGCTGGAAAGGTTGATATAGAAACCCCCTTAAGCACACATGCTCGCCTGTTTACCTGAGCATGGAACAGGGAGAAGAGGGAGTCAACACCGGAGGAGACACGTCAGTAGGATGCTACCCTCTGCGACGGGGTTAACCCTTTAACGGAGGGCGGTGTCAGGTTACACTGTGCCGACCCATGATCTACAATCTGCCATTTCGGGGGAAAAAATATCGCCTCCGACTCTGAATGGGCCATTGCCGGCTTGTCATCGGACACCACAATTGCTAGCTTCTCTTGTGCTCCTTCGGGATGGGTTAGATCTCTAAGATTTGCATAGGCCATATAAGAAGGCGGACCGGTATGTTCTACCACAGGTACTAGGGCAGTGAAATGTTAGAGGTTTAACTACATTTCAAATTCCATGTTAAGTACTAAGGCATAGTAAAAAATGGTTTAGGTACTAATTTAATTTTATGGTGCATAAGCAAAAAACTAAGATAAGATCAGAGTGCACAGGTTCTGAGTACTATCTACATTTCAAGGAAATAATACGTTTTTATTTGCAATATTTGTCATAATTGAAAAGCCCCCAGATGTGGTTTTGTGTCTTTCGTTTATCCAGTTCCAGGGCTGTCTGAAGGCTTTGTCTCACCCGTAGATGCACAGCACTGATCTGCAGCCTGCAGCACATATCCAGGAAGTGGGGCACTCCGCAGGCCTCCAGCACGGTGTACACAGCCACCCCTCGCTTCGAAGCCGCATCCAGCAGGTCCTGGAGGATCTGCAGGTCTGTTAACAGGTCCATGACTATCGCCACCACCTGGAGCATCATAGGAGGGGGTGACATGAGACGTTGGATGAGGGCATTGCGATCGTAAAGAGAGAGAAACCACGCGTCTTCTGCCTCTGCGTCGTTCATTATTTATCGTGACAGTACTAAAGTCTTAGGGCCAGGGAGTTTCCAACGGTGGTGTTGTCGTCAACAAACTCAGTATGCACCCGATACTGGCAATAGGGAAAAAGCATGAAGTCATGTGAGAGTGCTGTTCAATATAACCAAATGCATAGAATACATACCTGAGCCACAAAGCCTATCTTTGTGACAATATGCATGCTGATAGCATATTTTTGTTGCCAATTTCAATGTTCAATTGATTTAACCTTTGAGAGTATACATTAGCATGAGGTGGGGTAGCACCAGCCCACGCACAGACATCATGCTATAACATGGCCAACATCCACTGAGCCTGCGAGCAGAGCTGACAGGTCCTATTAAACACTTCGAGGAAGGAACATTTTTGGCATGGGATGAAGGGTAAGTATAGTAAGTAATCACCTGGATAAACTAGTTCTGCCTTCCCCGCTCAATTTAAATAGGCACTTTCCTACTCTATCTATTTAACATGAAATGTTTATACACTAACAACAGTATATTGTGGGATAAGTGGTATTGGTCAACCAAAAATATGTTTTTGAATTCAAACTATCCAAAGCAAATTCACTGAGATAATAGTCAGTGTGTATGTCCACAATAACGTAGGTGTACGGGCCATGCTTTTAAGTCAGTCAGGTCGGAATGGTTTTCTATTCAAAACAAAGGAATCCCAACAATATAATATATTTGAGACAAATCTTCAAAATCACTCATGTTAACATGCAATTAACTTTTCAGTCACTTCTTTTATTTCCAATTTTAGCCCCAGGTTGCTTCTGGACATCCAAGAAATATAGCTAACCTGCCATCTTTGTTTTCATAATGTACTTAAAAAAATACTTTCTGGTCTCACACAAATACAGTACCCAATCTAATCTAATGTAAATAGCGTTTCTCTGTGCCTTACTAAGTGGTCTCCTGGCCAATTTTGACAACCCATCAAAGTGCCATTGTGTGCAGGCAAGTTTCCATTTTACTGAATGCTGCATACCAGGCAGGTCAACCAACCGGAGGGTGCAGCGGATGATAAGGGGGTGCAGGAAAAACGATGTGTAGTTTTAAAGCTGTGGCCTTGGGGCTGCAAGTGTAAGGGATATGATTCAACAGGCCTCACGTATCAGCCTTTGTCCTTCTGATAGACACAGAGATCATGCTTTAGCTTGTCATAACAGGCACGGACCATTTGGCTTTTTAGAATTTTTTTGTCAGCATGCCAAATCCACAACCAGTGATTAAAACATAATTCAATGAATTATGTTGGTTACATATACTTTGTGTAGTTGAGTAGGACAATGAATGACCTATAATCTTAAAATATTTAGCTAGAAGAAAAATTTTACTGAAGTATAAAAATTTAGGATTAAAACAGGCTTAGCCTGTAAGTTACTAATAGGAGAATATTTTGCTGAGATCAAATAGTTTTTGGCATTTCCTGGTATATACACAAAACAGCTAAGGTAATTATGGATTGTCTCATTCTAAGTTTGAGGAAAAAGTTGAATTTGCAATAGAGGCAAATACTTTCACCTTGTTGGATTCTTGAATAAGTCTTCTGACCACCTCTTTTATGTGCGGCCCATTGTTTTTGGGCGGATGAGTGTACATCGACACCCGTGTAACCCCTCTGTAGAAGCCCTGGTTGCCAGGCCAACCAATGTCCAGAGGTGGGACCTCAGTGTCGGACATCTCAGGCCAGTAGGTGGAGTGCACCCCGGAATCCGCACTAGACTCTTTGGTCTTTTCAGATACACCCGACTCAGAGTCACTGTCCGTGTCATATTCTTGGTAGGTTTTACGCACAAATTTTACTTCTCTGGCACATAAAAAGTCTTTAACGTTGTCCTCTTTCATCCGCATCTTGAAAGCGCCATCGCCGTTTTTAAGCAGCTGCTCGAGCGCCGCACGTTGCTCTTCGCTGTAGTAGAATTCTGGTTTGGATTCTGGTATCTTTTCATTTACATGTTCATCGTCCAAACACACAAGCTGAGACCCGGCCATACCAGCCACGTTTAGCAACTTTCCACCGTGTAAATCCTTGTCTTTCCCCCCGCCAAAAGTATGTACACTTTTACCTGCATGGAACCACGGGCTTGCAATGGGCCCACAGCACAGGTGAGTGTGACGTCTTTCCCAGTGTGGCAAGGAGGAGGAGTTTGACATTTTTCATTTTCTTTGGGGAAAGGAACATTCTGCTATGGTAAGAGGAATGATTAATCATTTTACAGGCGTTACAAACGCACGAAAGGCCTACTACTATGTTAAAAAAAGATCCGTCTTTTTTACAGTAAAACATTGGATGATCGAAATTAAGGATTGTATTTTTTTATTTCGTTTTTAATATTGTGACGCAAAATTGACACAACACAAATCTAAAGTAAATTTTATATGCTGCAATCCTACCAAACTGAACTGAACTGGGCATATTTACCAGGTTAAAAATTCATTTTATGAATCCAGTCCTGTGTGACCAAAAGGTCACATGATAACCATTGTATTCAAGATGAGAAAGTCGGTAAAAAAAAAAACAATGCATCATTAACTACCTCATTCGAGTAAAGCAAAACAAGTATTTTTTGATAAAGTTTATCAGGTCTCCTTATTAATAATTGTCAAGGAGAATTGATGTTGATGCTGTTATAATGTGTGACAGGGTAAAAAAATCCTGCATTACTGCGATAGACTATTTATTCTGAAAGGTTTAACAATACAGTTCACAATATTCATATGTTCTTGAATACATGCACCAAATCTCCAAGTGTTCCTGTGAATGTGAAGTTTAATTGACCCAGTTCCTTTTAAGGAAACCATACAGGAAGATTTGTGTAGCAAGGTCGTATTGGTGTTTTCGAGGTAACGCAAGAATATATCGCTGCACAGTGCTTCTCAATGCACTTCATCAGTTTCAGTAGAGGATAAAGCCATTTCCCCAAGGCAATGTGTCTCTGGTGGTTTGTCACAAAGGGAAGGTGTAGTTGGCTGGGAACAGGCCACTTTTACCCCTCAATCTCCCTCTCCACCACGACGCATCCGAGCGATCCAGAATTTCGATAATATCACCCGCGCAGAACCCGAGCTCATCCCCTTCCTCTGCATTAAAGTCATACAGGGCTTTAACCTGTATAGTTGCAGCCCTCTGAAACACACAAACACATGTCCACAAACAAAACACATTGACACACAAACGTGTGATTTTATTTACAGGCAACGAGAACCCTTAATAATCTGGAACACTTCCTCTTTAGACAGGGGCCAAGGCAAGCAAAGGCCTTGCTTACCTGTGGGTGTGCGATGGTTTCTGATCGACGAGGGTCAGACGAATAGCTCAGGGGGCTGCTTCGGCCCGAATGACCTCCAAAGGTTTGAGCCCGCTCCTCCAGACCTACTCTCTTGCTCTGTGGGCGGAAATCGCATGCGGCATGAAAAGTCCTGATGTCGCGTGGAATGATCGTAGCGATGTCTATCAACGTGGCTGCTGACAGTGTCTTCTAACCTGGTAACTGTGTGACTGGTCTGAAGCCCTGCGTTGCGTAATTTCAGAAGCTGCGGACGAGTTTTCACTGCTCCTCTCTTGAGGCAGACTCCCCCTCTTTGGCTGCAAAACATTCACAACACTAGGAGTCAAAAAGGAGATGTAAAACGGCAAAATGGAAAACACACAGTATATCAAAACATTACGCATGGGGTATTTATAGATGCAAGCAACGTTTTCTAGAGCACACTATCGTTCCCAGTGCTATTATTCATAGCAATTTGTATTTGTAGTCAAATAAAGTAAAAGTAAGATCAACACATGCCAGGAACACATTGAGATAATTGGCAAAATGCTTTGGAAAGGATTATGAGTGGAGTAGTTTCCAAATGCTGAAATACCGGTTGAGATGGGCTAGAGCTGTTGTCGCCCTGACAGTCGTCTCTGAGCAAGATCTCCCGTTGCTTGGAAATGGAGGTGGTTTTGTAGAACTCCACCAGCTTGTTAAGGGAAGTGAACTTGTCATTCCACAGGAAGTACTGTCCTTTGCTGTCCTTCATCACTTTGAAGTGCTGTACATCAAACTCGTGCCTGAGGGTCAATTATGACAATGCGGCTGTGATTTCTAGCTAACAAAGAGTTTGCAAGGGAAATTGAAGGGTATTAAAGTTAATGAAAGAATAATAATACAATTCACTTGCAAAACATTGTGAATGTATGGATTTGTACCCATTCACTTCAGGGGTCAATGAGTAAATTCCCTTTTTCCTCGATAGGATTGTCCCCTGTTGGTGAAGGCTATATAAACCAAAAACCATTGTGATCTACACGTACACACATGTACACGTGTCCCTGCGCCTCCTCACCGCTCATCTAGAAGTGGTCTTTAACTCAGACTTGAAGCACCACAGACCTGACGGAGATGGAGAAGTCGCCCGGGGAGGTCTGGCCTCTCCGGATCACAAAGCCCCCGACCACGTGTGTCATAAGGAGCTCCTCGGCAGCGCTGCGGGTGATATGGTCCCGAAACCAGCTAGAGACAACGACAGGGGCGACAACATATCAACGTGCAGTCTATCGTACATACATGTTTGGAGGTTACATTTTCATACAGCAACTCACCTTGGGGTGTTCATCTCCACATAGTTTTGAGGTATGAAACCCTCCTGTCCTAGCATCTCGGCCTTATACCAATCATCTTCTGAATTTAAAATCTGCAAAAAAAAGTAAGGCTTAGTATAGATTGAGGGCAGTGTGTCACGTTAGATATGAAAACATCCTTTTGGACCAGCGTGAGGCTACAGGTCACCACATTTGTCCCGTTTTCATTCACACTTACTTCTGGAGGGCACACTTACTTTGAGGATGTCCCCTTTTTTAAAGCTGAGCTCATCGTTTTCACTTGCTTGAAATGTATACTTTGCTCTGGCTTCCATGCCAAAAGGTTTAGTAGAGAAAGCGAGATATGGTGGGGAACTGGGGCACAGGGCCTTCAAAGTCAGTCTGTGAACATTTGGAGGAAGAGAGAGGTGTTATGCCCACAATAAGCCAAGAAAGATGTTTTTGGTTTTTTTCTTGTTTCAGGAATTCCCCAGAGTCACACGACTTGAATTTACATGGCCCTGTACTCTAGGCGGAGTGGCCTTAAATAGGGGAGTGCCAGCTTGCTTCGGGCAGTGACAAGTTTATATTTTCCTTGTTGACCGAACAGAATGAAAATGACAAGTACAAAATGAAGGGAACTAAAAATGACCAATAAGTGGTAAACTTCCTCTAATATTATCGGTGCATTGCCGCAAACTAAGTTAGTCTCCTGTTAATCTCCTGTAGTTGCAGGACATTTGAAATGTGAACTGAAAAAGGAATGCCAATGGGTTAACGCAGAACAATGTTTCCAATGTCACAAAAAAGCAAAGCAATGCAGTTAAGTTAATTTCCCTTTGGACAAACAATTTGAGATAAGAAGCTTTAGAATGAGGAGGAAAAATAGGGATTGCTACTGTACGAAAACTAGAAGAGAAAAGGTGAACTTAAAGGTAAAGATTGTAGTGTCTAATTTCAACCTTGAAGTGTTACCTAATTTCTCCATACTCAAAACAAAACACTGTGTGTCTGTCTGTAAGTAAGAATGGTGTCTATGCCTTGACGCTGTTCAACTCCAGCCGACAAGCAGGGCTCTCAGTACCGGTAATGTGTCAGGCAAAATGTATTGATCCGCATCTTCCTCATTCTGATCTACACAGCACTCGACCTACTAATCCATCAAACTTTGCAGGGGACTTTTCAGACAGTGCATGCTGCAATGTTCTCCTCGTGCACTGTACCATTTGAAGTAGAGGATGTCAAGTGATTTTCCTTAAGACTCAAATCTTAGTCCTTCGCGGTTTTATGGTTCCTTTTTAGAATAGTGACCCATTTAGTTGTATTCAATGATGGATTCAAATTGATTAAACTGTTAGAGCCTGGCTCTACAGAGTAAAACAATAAGGGAACCAACACTATCTGTCGATAAGTAAAAGAGTTGTTAAAAATATTTGACCATTGGATTTATATTTGGAAACAGGCATAATAAAATGTGGAATCAAAAATGTGTACCATGCAGATACAGAACAATACGGTCAGTAGTCTCTTTGTTTCATTTTATAGCCTGCGAACGTTTTTTTTTTTTTTTTTACAGACGGACAGACCTAAAAAGTATTGATGTTGCCCATGAGTGAGAAAACACACATTACTTATTAAAATAGAAAAATGACATAATCATCCACACCAAGCCGAAAAGAGTCCAAATGTAATATTTAAATCAGAACGTTTGTCAAATAACCAGGTTACGTAGATCCCTGCCCACGATTTAAGGCAGAAAGAAAATGAGGGACAGACAAATCATCTAAAATCAAAGAAATAAATAAACGATATTTTAACCCGTAGGCCCCACTTTCCAATAAATTGTACGGCTTTGCAAATTTCTACATTTTCACTCGGGCCTCATCATCACGAACGAGAACAACATAATTGCAATTTAAATTAATTTAGGAAAGTTTGGGCCAATGTCCATACCAGACTCCAAGTAACGGCGGCACGGTGAAGGTGGCACTCAGCAAAGACATCGAGGATCTGTCGTTTCAAGGGGAAGGCTGAACCTAATTTTACTTGCACTTTGCAACTGAGACCGCCTCTTTTGAAACGAAACAACTTCCCTAAACTAATTTTGTATTGCCCTGGACTCGAACTGACTGTGTGGGGGTTTTACTGGAAGGTAGGAAATAAATGAAATATAAGCATGCATTTCTTTAAAATGTATTTAGATCAAAGGGCTTCAAATACTGTTTGGCCCGCAGGAGATTAAGACTAAGAAAATACAATGAGGATATAATCTACAACCCAAGATGGTACATCTCTGCAATGTTTCTAAACAAGCACCAATTGACTAAACCTTTGCAAATCAATAAACAACCTGACAATTCAGTTTGAGTGAATAAACTTAAAGTGTGAGGAAAAAATTGCATGCAGTCTGGCTATAATTTACATTACCAGAAAAGTTTGAGTTTCTTGAGTACTGCAGACCAAAGTTACAAAAAGAGAAAGGCGTTTAAAGAGAAACACAAAGAGACAGAAGGAGAAAGAAACATGTAGATTCGGATTTTCTAAAAATCGTTCTTTCTTTACCTTTTCATGTAATAGTTGTAATGAAAAGGACAGACACAGTCAACTAGGCCTTCTGATGTTAAAGCTATTTATCTCCAAGACATGGCCACTAGACGGTGCTCTTGATACACAGTCATGTAACGCACCAAGCTATGTACTTGCTTCTTGCGTTAATATTTGCAGTGCTGTTTGTTTGACTCGATGCTGTCATAGGAGTATTGCAAGGTTGAGCTTTGTGTGGCATATCGTCCTTTATTCAGATTTTCATGGAATTATATCAGTTCACATTTTCTAGCAGCATTGTGTTCAATTAATTGGTATTAGCTATTTTACTATTCTACTACTACTACTACTACTTCTACTACTATTACTATTTCCACTACTACTACTACTAATAATAATATAATATAATATCATTATATGATATCGTTTTTATTAACGTTCCTATTCAGTTATACCCAACAGATAATGACTTTTTAAAATTATTATTGTTCATCCTCAGAATGCTGATACTGTAGTGGTTGCGTAAAAATGTCTACCTTTCAACCTTTCTACCTATAGCCCTAGCACTTTTCGTCACATGGCTTTCTAGTTTAACAGTTTGTTAAAGTAAGGAGATGGCAGACATTGAATGAGCTATAAGTCCTACACTCTTTCTATGTGTAGTTCCATACATATTCTTGTCTTTTCTTGTTGGTGCAAATTTTTCGCAAAACAAAAGTGATTGCTGTCATTTGCATGTGGCACTTGCGGTATACAATGGAATTTATAATTTAGGATGAAGGTATGGCTCGAAAATCTCCACCCCTCGATCAGGAGCGCGGTCTGCGAGGAATGGCCAATGACGTCAAGGCACTACTAGCCATTGGAACCATCACAACTTTTGAAACAGGTTGCATGACTGCAACACCCTACGAAGTGGCAGGGGTTTAGTTTGCTTGCACTATAGTTAACTGATCAAAATATAAAATGGAGGAATTATTTGAAGTGTCTCGTACAGAGATACAACTGAATTCTTTTCAATTCATCTTTGAGTAGCGATTTAAACCGAAAGACAGAAAATTGGAGTAGTTTCACGCATCGGCGTATCTCTGACTGTCCCGAACAAGGATTGCAAACTGTGTTTACTTTTTTTTAAGGAAACAACTCTGCAGCACTTTATTTTCAAGGATGAAGGCAATTGTGTGACTAAGTAGGATATATGTTCGAGAGATTTCTAATTACAAAATAGGAAAATTACATGGAAAAAAGTATTTACGCACGCAGTACCACCTTTTGGAATACTGATTGAACTTTTTATCCGTAGGCTACATTTGACAACCTGTCAAATTCGTCTTAATCTGAAACTTTCAACTTTCTTTTGACCACAGGAAAGCATTTGGATTACGTTGAAAATGGATTGTTTTCTAGTTTCATTCTTTATCTTAGAAGTACACGGCTATTTCTGAGAACAGTGTCCTTTATAATTTTCTATATTACAGTTGAAGCGAAAAAACTTAACAATGATTTCAGAGGAGAGAAGCAGTTATGCATCTAAGCAAGCCCTGAGCTTTCCCGTCGGCTTGTTGATTCGCTCCCCTAAAAAACGTCTGGCAAAACTCGGGAGGAAGCCAAGCAACGGATCGTTACAGTAAGTAATTACGGATTTATCCTAAACGCACGGGTATAGTTGTGTAATTAATACTCTAATATAGCTTTTTTCATACATGCTATTTGAAAAAATATATGTATGACTTTTTATTCTTTTGTGTTTTCAAGTGTTCTATATTGACAGCCCTCACATACTCTCCTCTAATCTATTAACTCTTCCTGTCCTTCTCTCTCACCATATTTGATCTTTTATCAGGTCCAACACCTCAGAAGGCACCACTCATTCAGCCGAGAGTGTGACAGTCAGGCAGCCAGCCAAGAGCAAAATCCGCCGACACAACAACAGACTGTCGACGGTGTTCAACCGGAGCCCTAACCTGCGGGACAGTGGTCGGCATGGGCACACTGCGGGAGGCAGGAGCATGGCAGGAGACCTGCAGGCCACAGACGACCCCGCTGAGCTGTCCAGTCAGATGTCAGCCCCTGGCATCCTGAAGATCTTTGGAAGCGACATCTGCCAGGGCGCCAACTACAAGAGTGTGCTGGCCACAACTCGCTCCAATGCCAAAGAACTGGTCAGGGAGGCCCTGGAGAGGTAAGAAATTGCTCAGGGACGCCCACAAACTCTTTTGAAAGGGTTTTAGCTACTCTCTTATTTATGTGTTAATAAGCTTCTTTGTTAGTGTACCGGAATGACGAAGGACTCAAACCTCCGATTTTAAAATCCCGAACAATCACGTATGACTTCCTCTAGATACAGCCTGGAAAAGGAAGACGCCAGTGGGTATGTGCTGTGTGACGTGATTGGTCAGACCGGAGCAGACCACCAGTGGCAGACGGAGTGCTTCCGGGTCGTCGGCGACCAGGAGAGGCCCCTGGTGCTGCAGTCGCTGTGGAAGCCCAAGGAAGGCTTCTCCAGGCGCTTCGAGATCCAGAAACGAGCCAGCCTAGAGGAACGCAGCGCCAAAGACAGGGACACAGTCACAGCAGGTATGCAGCAAGGCCCTGACCCTTTGAACAGCCTTAGAACTGAGCGAACACTCGGGGTCTGCTTTGGTGACCTGGTTCTTTAATCCTGCTCATTAAAGACGGGGGTAAAAGCTTTCATTGTTCAGCTTATCACCAAACAGAGGGAGATGGGAGAGGGAAACAGAAGCGTGAGTGGGGGCTGGAAGGACGAGGTCGGAGCGGCCCTTGTCTTATCTGTGTTTTATTGCTGGAGCCTGGTCAGAGGCTCTGTGAAGCCCCAAGTTCCCCCGGTCAGTTTTTCTCACACCGGGCCATGCATCTGCATAATGTAGTCCACTCTCCACTCTTGTTATTCTTGCTGTCAGAGCTGGTTTCCTGTACACCGGCGACTGTGTGGTCCTGTTGACTTTGTCACACGTTTGTTGTGGTTCTCATGCCTTTTGGCTCTCCATCCTAGCCCCCCCCCCCCCCTTCACCACCACCACCCGCTGCCCCCTCTTAAAGTGCACTCCGACTGGGGGAAGGTGCCAATAGCCAGCCCCGGCTAAAACAATGTGGATGAACGCCCACTTCCACCTGATTAGGGCCTGGGAGAGCTGGGTGTGAAGCAGGGCTACCAGGACATTCCATAGTGCTTAATGGCTCCCACATCAGCTGAATGGTGTTTATGTTACGTCACGGTGCCAGGGGCGCCTGTTGATATCAGATAGAGTTTAGAACCTCACACTCTGCCTCCAGATTTCCTGTCTTTCCGCCAGCCATGTTTAACTTGAACAGGTGCCAGTGCAGTGAAACGTTAGGACGTAATCGGTGGCATTGACGGATTTCATGGCTGCCAAATTGTTTGGATTTTCACATCTTGAATGTTTTGTAACTACAGTTACCAACCTAAAAAAAAAAAGACTTGACTAAATGAATAGAAGTGAATGGTGGCTCTGCCTCTCTCTCAGCCTTTCTTTCATGCCCTCCTCTTTTAAGGTATCAACGCCCAGGCCCGTAAGATCCAGAAGACCCGCTCGCGGGTCACCTCTCTCTTCGTGGATGGCAGCGAGGGGGAGGCAGACGGCCTGGGCATCTGGCGGAGCCTGAGTGAGATGGACCTGTCCGCCATGGAGAAGGAGGCCAGCCGGGCCAAGCAGAACCAGCAGCTCCGGGAAGACCCCGAGGCCGAGGCTGACAAAGAGGCCCTGCGCCTGGGCATGGAGAAGGAGGAGACAGAGAGTAGCGACGACCACACCACCCAGTACTCCATTCACCCCCCCTTTGATTTCCCCTACTTCCTGCTGCTCCAGGGATACAGCCACAGACAGGCAAGGCAGTGGAATGATTACAAGGCTGCTCTGCTGTTACCCATGAGCCCGCAGTGTTGAACTCAAACCATGAAGCATTTTTAAAAACCTTTATGTAACCATTCTGGTCTGTTGAGAACCCATTGTTTTTTACTTATACATTTGATTGTTTTTATTTTAAGTGGGGGGCTTGTCTGGCGCGTACGTTCCGTTGAAATTCCTTAGTGTGTATTCCTTGTCTCCAGATAGCTTGGTAGCAGCTGTAATTAGTTGGGCTGGCTACTTTGCCAGGACCTTTCAAGGTCCTTGAGTGTCTCACTGACAGTGAGGTGCTGAAGGAAAAAAAAGACTGAGGAGCTGTAAACAAGCGCACTCCACTACCCCAGTCAGTGTGTGTGGCTCAGCCTCTTCACAGTAGTACTAAGCAGCTCTACCACTGTGTTGCAAGAGAGTGGAAGGATGAGGCTGATCCGTTAAGGCTCAGAGCCAGCTGTTGCTTACAGTATAACAAAGAGCCATGCTGGGGATAGGTGAGGACAGGGCTGTCTGCAGGTGCAGGGGCCGCCCTGGGTCAGGGAGGGGGGGGCAGGCCTGCCCGCCTGCTTCCTGATCCCTGCAGTTGAGTTCCCACAGTGTCTGTCTGTCTGTCAGCGAGCCCCAATGAGGGGATAGGGAAAGGACTGATCTGTGTTCACATCAGAGCCTAACCTCTGTCTGTCAGACCCTCGCCAGTGTCCGTGGTGAAAAGAGAGAGAGAGCCCTGATTACAGCCTAAACATACATGCATTTGAACTTCACTTGGAGCATAAACAACCCCCCCCCCTCCCAGCTCCTGGGTATTTTGTCGTCCATTCCTGTGATTTACCGGCAGATTTCTTCTGGATTCTTGCAACCTGCAGAGTTCAGTTCAGAACGATTCATGACAGTTAAAGAATGCAGAAACTTACAACAAGCAAAACACGTCCACCAACACACTTCTGTTATCACTCCTTATGCAACTGGTTCCACCTCAGTTTGACACAGATGTGTAAACAGCAAAACCCAGCAGAGATACTTCGCTCTCTCTGACCATTCAGTCAGTTTGTTTGTTGCCGCAGTAAAATTTTTCACGTTCGACCAGAGCCCGGCCCTTTCCTGGGAAGAGGAAATGGTTGTGCTCTGCTCTGTTGTTTGTCCCTGTTAGCAGAGACTGCTGAGTGTGCAGGACATTGGGTGTGCCACACCAGGCCAGTCTAAAGACTATGAAAGGCCCCCTGCTTGCTCCACATAACCAGACACTCAGAGAGAAGCACAGAGGAATAAGGCCACCCGCCGCATGCAGAAACAAAAAAGTCTTGCAACACAAACGAAGGGCTTTGAGGTATTCTTGTTGGACACGTTTTCAGGAGGTATCGTTTTAGACCAGCTTTCCCTGAATATAGTTTGTGTGGTTCAATCAATGTGTGGGCATTTGGTTACAGTCTTTTTATGTTCTATTTTGAGATGTCAAGTGTGAGAAATGCTGGATCTAATTAGTCACTTCCTCAATATAGGGTTACATTGATACAGCTAAATATGATATACTCTCACTCGCGGACATAGAAATATAATCTTCTACTAATTCTAGAAGTAGGAAATATCCAGAGACTAAAAGACTCAAATTTCATTTTAAACCTAGAATTCAGTGCAAATGGATTAACTGTCCATGTCTTCTCACTGTATGTCTGGCCAGCCTGCCAGCAGAGATCATGCAGTGTCATGGCTGGACTGACGGCACGCAGGGTGTTTATAAGGTCACAACCTTACTCCTAAGTCTAAAACACCTAAGCCCTTTCCTATTCCTGGCTCACAATAACAACACCAGCGCCTGCCTGGGATTCTGATCCCTGAGGATTTCCAGCTCCAAAATGCCCATGGTTTACATTTAATATTTCATTTCTAACTCTAGTTGATCAACCTCCAACCTATAAAGCTTTCATAGGATTCACATTAAAGACAGGATGAGATATAGAGTACACCCCGATGACAAGTTTTAAAGCCGTTTTTGTTTTACCCTGTAATTTTTTCTCGTTGTATTTCTCTGTGTCTAGCGTGCGTGTTTTCATTTGACTGACCTTTGTCCCTCTCTGTTTCTGTAGGACTTTGTCATCTACCTGATGAGTGGCACCACCACCATCTTTGGCTGCTGCAGTGAACATTGTAACGGGGAGGATGAGGAGAGGCTGAAGGTGGACATCCTCCTCTTTGCTCCAGATGTGCTGCCCCAACACTGCTGTGTGAGGCGTCTGGACTCAACCAACTCGCCCCCCGCGGGGGAGGCCAAACGGACAGTGACAATGCTAAAGCCGCTCCACCACGCCCCCGTCACCAGGAACGGTTGCCCTCTAAAGGAGGAGGTGGAGCTGAAGCCAGGCGACCTGGTTGGCCTGGGAAACCACTATCTGTTGATGTTCAAAGACCCTACCTGCACCTCCAGGTCCCTTCAGACCCCTCCCTGGATGACCCAGCTCTGCCCCGAGGGGGAGCTCTCCTCCTCCTGCCAATCTTGCGGCTCCTCCCTGTCTTGGAGCGAGCCCCGTGTTCAACCCGCCCCGCCCCGCTGGAAGGACCTGGAGGGTGCCGAAGCCTCCCTGAGCTATGAGCTGGAGCAGGAGGACAAGGTGCTGCAGGAGATCCTGGCCATGGTGGATCCGAGCGGCGACGACCCCAAGCTGACCCCCGCCTTCCTCCTGTGCCTGTGTATCCAGCACTCAGCCGCCTCTTTTGAGCTCGCACACTTCCGTAGGCTACTACTTCGCATAGCCAGCCAGATCCAACTGGCCATGTGGGTGAGTTTCAACACTAGCCAAGACTTAATAAGACCGTTAAGATAAAATACAAATGTTCAAATGTCTTATGAGTATAAGATATCATTCAGATTTTGGATGGTTGGCTTGCAACTAACCTAATGCAGGTTAGGTATATTTATCATCCCTATCTGTGTCCTCTCACAGGAGAAGACAAAAGAGCTTGCAGCTATCCAACCAGAAACGTGAGTAACTATCTTTTGCGCGTGACTTTCATGCCTTTCATAAGAATTATAATATATGACCGACTTATTAACTGTTGGATTGTGTATTCTACCATATCAACAAACTATTTCAGTGGAATTGGAGAACACATTTTAGATGACCAGAGCAAGATATACTTCCCTATAGTCATACGTTTCCTGATCATGAGTAGTCCAGAAACTATTGTGGGAGTCATAATCACACCGTTCTCTTGCTGCTACCCTGCCATCTGTCAGGGGAAGTACTGCCCCTCTCACGTTACTCAGATATGAAGTTAAGCCCATGAGATACAGTAAGAAACTAAAAATAATCAACACATAATAATTCCTTGTTGAAAGAGGAAGGGAGGATTTCCCCCGAATACTTTGGTTGGCTGGTTATCAAAAGTGAACCCATTCTGATGGTTAAATATAGATGGCAAAAACATTTAATTACAAAGTGCTTTATTTGCCTTGATTTCCATGTCCATAGTCAGTAGTCATCAAGTTGCAGAGCTGATCTGGGACCTGTTTGTACCTCTCTTTAGCAGCGTCAGTGGCGGACTGCAGGAAGCTGAGGAGGTACCACTGCTAAGCATGGAGAGGCTGATCCCGGGTCTGCAGCCCCTGGTGCTGTGGATGGCCAACTCCATTGAACTGCTCCACTTTATCCAACATGAGGTCCCTTTGCTTCTGCCCTGTAGGCAAGATCAAGACCAAGGTCTGTTGGGGTTTGGAATGGAAAATAATGAAAATGTTTTATTGTGATAAAAAAAAGCATTATTTGTCTCGCTAATAGTTCATGACGTTGACTATTTAGACATGAGACACAATAAGATATACAGCAGATAGTTGAGTTATCGTATTGTATCGTTTGACTGCTTTTAGGCCCCTCGGAGTCTGAGATGTCCTCCACACGAACCGCTTGTGAGGAAGCGATGACTGTCCTCGAGGAAGTCATCATGTTCACCTTCCAGCAGTCTGTCTACTACCTAACCAAGGTTAGCGCCACCAACATACGCACGCACACATGCACACACACAAACACACACACACACATATACACCGCACACACACACACACACACACACACACACACACACACATTCACACAGGCACAATATGCGCAGCTATTGAAAATTAATTTCCTTCCACGTACACTATTTGAAGGTGGCCATTCTTAGCTTGGAGTGGACGTGAACAGGACATGGGAGAGTATAAACACAGTTCTCTGTTGTCAGTAAGCTGTCCTGAGAAAGACCCCGTTGGCCAATGGGAACACAGGTTTTCTCTCTCTGGCACTGACACTCAGGAAAGGCCTGCGAGATAGTCCGTGGTCTTTTCCACAGGAATGAAAACAAGACTTCTCTCCCAAGGTTACAGCATGGGAAACAAAAAACAACCTCACTGCTCGGTCCTGGGGCGTTTGGAGTCTGATGTTCGGGTTGCATCTATGAAAGGATCTCAAACCACTATGGGATTTACAACAACAATGTACTTGTACATAAGTCCTGTATAACAAAATCTTTTGAAAGACACTCCCAGCCATTTCTTATGGTTTCCTTACTCCCAGAGCTGACAAGCCAAACAGCTTCACCAGAACTTCCGTATCCCCTGTGGGCATACCTTACACCGAGCCAAACTGGTGCAGACTGCTGAGTGCCAGTATTTTGATATTACTAGTGCCTGGTGCTCTCTGCTGTCACTGCACAGCCACTTTTAATGAAGAGACCAGCCAGTTAGCACTTATGTCTAATGTAATTCCTTTAAATTTATCCCGAAGCTTTAGCCATGGCTATGTCTCACGGCCCAGCAGAGCTTAGTGGACACTTAGGTGACTAATTATTGACCCGCGCGGAAGGCAGTGAGCGAAGGCTCTTGTGAAAGAACGTTTAGCCGCCCGGTGTAGCATCACGTGATTGAGCCTTAAGCATGTGGCTAGCCTTGTTTAAACCTGCGCTAACGTGGAGCCGTGAGGTTGGCCGTCTCCTTGTTTAGGGCTGCGGTGGATCAGAGGGTCATCCGCGGGCCAGCTCCGCGCTCCGGGTTAAACGTGGGAGAGAGTGTTCAGGGATGCAGCTGGAGATGTGTGGGGAGGTTGGGGTGGGAACGCCGCCACGACCCAAACAGTCTGTTTCCTGGAGAGGGAAAGAGGGGGCCTGTCATGGAGGCCGGAGAAAACCGTGGCAGAGGAGCGCTGGCCCTCTGAGGTTTTACATTCTATTATTATCAGTCTCTACTCCAAGAACACGCAAAGGCTGTTTTGTGCTGAAGGTAGAGAGTGTGGCATTTGGAGAGAGCACTGAACCGCTAACTTTTACAACCACAAAGCCAGTTTCTGCCCCACTTGTGGTTTTCACCGTTGAAAGGGATTAACTAGCCCACACCTGTAGCTCTGTGGAGGCCGTCTGAGTCAGGTGACCCATGGTGTCAGGAATGCAGGGGGTTTGCGGTTTAAGAGACAACGTTTTAAGATCCCTTTTCAAGTGTCTGAGGTCATCCTCTTAGTCATAGTGTGTGTGTGTGTGTGTGTGGGGGGGGGGGGGGGGGGGGGGGTTGTGATTGTGCCTACTGGATGATGTCATGGCTTTTGAACAATGAAAGGAGGCTGTGTCAGAGAGAAACAGGTGATAAGGGCAGGAGCTGTGCAGCATGACTGATCGGTGAATGTGCTTAGCTCTTTGCCCCTCCACGGGTTGATGAACTACTCGTACTGCTTTGGGATTCCTATTGTGTGATACATTCACCGCCAGCAGGAATGTATACGAATCAAAGCTTATTCAGAGTTACTAAAAAACGTTTATCAGGACACATTGTAGCTCTTGGACAATGACCTGTTTTTCCCCTCCGCGGACGATCAGCTCACACACTTGATTTGCATGTGATGTGGGGATTTCCTAATGTTTTGTAAAAAATGACCCCTAACCCACGCCACATTTTCTGTAGACAAAGAGTGTACTCTGCAGAGCACTTCATTAATTCACATAGATTTGAACAATGCGAAAATTCCTGGTCTGAAATCGATGACGAGCGTAGTTCACACACCCGACTCGCCTCACTGTCTCCACGACAGATGGGAAGCACACGTTCCTGCTGGGTTTCCTGCATTTCCCGGGAAGACCTTCCTCCATGACGACCATGCTGTTTTGTCTCCAACGACCAAATTGTGACAGAGACAGACCCACAGCAACGGACCCCAACAAAGTGCTGCTTCTCTTTCCTCACACTCTTGGCGAGAGCAGGCCTTTAGCCTCACGGCACTCATCCGTCTCTGAATCTCAGGCCTTTGTAGTAACAACCACGTTTTTAGAAGTTGACATTGTTGTCACCGCGAAAGACCAGGGGAGGACAGAGGGCGGTCGAGCTTACAAGAAGCGCATCCGTTTTTTTTTACGAGCAACGTTGTAGTATTGCTCTTATCACGGGTTGATTCCAAGGCCTGGTTGTGGCCGGTTAACAATGGAGTGTCAGGAGTGGAGGTTTTCCAGGTCCCAACAGGCCACATGGCTGTGTCTGGAAGGGGAAGTCAGTCACAGTTTGGCTTCCTTTAAACCTCACTGGGCTCCCGAGACAGGACCCTGCTCTTCAGTCTGATTTGTCTTGAAATTGCCAGAGTAGATATTTCATATCATCGTGCCATTCCTTGAGTGTTTGCCCCCCCCCCCCTTTGGCACGCCAGCTTAATAAAATGTATCCCTCTCTGTTCTCAGAGTATGTGCTTAGCACTGCCGTAGTCCAAATGTATCCCTCTCTGTTCTCAGAGTATGTACGCAGCACTGCCCGGTCTCCTGGACGGCAACCCCTTCTCGGAGAGCGGCCAGCTGCGGGTGCCCGAGTGCGTGGGCGGCCTCCTGGAGGTCCTGAGGGAGGCGCTGAGGCTGCTCCACGCCTTCCAGGTGCACGAGGAGATCTCCTCGCAGCTCTGCGCCTACCTCTTCTTCTTCACCAATGCGTCGCTCTTCAACGCCCTCATGGAGAGAGGTGAGGCCGGGCTTCTCTGCCTTCTCATCCTGAACCAGTAGTTAGCGTTAAGTGGCTTCAATTGTATTACTCATTGACTAACGGAAAAACAGTTTTTTTTTCATTGTGTACTGTATCATTTCTCACGTCTCCTAAGCATTTTGAAATCTACCTATGCAAAGTTATATTCATACCATGACACTTCAGGACACATTTCTTTGAAGGTGCTTCCATTTTAATAGATTAGATTAGATTCAGCTTGATTGTCATTGCACAAAGTACAGTATAGAGGTAATGCAGTTTGGCATCTAACCAGATAAGTGCAAAATAGTGCCGATGTATGGCGATAAATTGTGATCTGAACATTATACATGTATATGAAGGTATGTGGTACATTATAGGGTAGGTATATAATACAGTGCAATATAAATATAGTGGATATGAATACGGTGTATACACCATATGCAATATTTGATTTCCTTTTAATGCCGTATGCTGTCATTCACTGGTTCATCCTTGCTCTTATGTCATGTCCAGGTTCTGGTGGAGGGTTCTACCAGTGGGCCAAAGGGGTTCAGATTCGGGCCAACCTGGACCTGCTGATGGACTGGATCCAGAGTATGGGACTAGGCGACCTGGCTGTGGAGTTCTTCCAGAAGCTCTCGGCTGCTGCCAATCTGCTGGCCACTCCAAAGGAGACCCTTTTACAGGTAAGAGAAGGTCCTAATCCTCCGCATGTTTACCTTTCAGGTGCAGGCCAGATTACGTCGTAATTATTCAACAACTGTGTCTAAACTCCCAGAAAATGTGCTACTCGTGATATTTTGAGGTTCCAGTATTAAGACATTGTTTACACAAGGAGCTCCGTCCAAGCTAAGTTTTATTTCGTTTCCTCCTTAACTTGAAGAGCTTGTTATTGCTGTACCGTCAATACCATCGTATGTACATTGATTGGGCTGGGTCAAGGCATGCTGATAAGGTTATGATACATCTGCTGTGGGAAAACGCGTGTGTACATAAACTGCATTACCTCACCACTCTAGAGGGCCGTACTAAAACTGTTGTTTGACTTGCCTTATGGTGCGCAGTAAGGAGCAGAAGGTGAGTCACATGACATCCTGCTTTAAAACCGGGCCGGTGTTTTGTTTTCCTTTATGTTTCATATTGGATGGTTTTAGTTTGATTCTAATTCTAACAGATTGTCAAATCTGCGTTGTAAACTGAGCTTACATGGAACCCTGAATGAAGCCCATGGCCACCATCACAAACAGAGTTTTTTCTCGCAGAAGAGCAAGTTGGTACAAATAGAAATACATATATATTTTTTTTTATTCAGTATGTGCCACCAGTTAACCAGTAGGTCCTAGGAGAGCGAGGCCATTTCAACAGAAGTACACACATTCATCTGATATAATTGGTTTGGATTTTGCTTTGGCTGCCTTTGGTCTTAAGCAGTGGTCCACTGAGCCCTTAAGCCTTCTTTAAGCAAGCCACTGTAATCCAAGGGAAGATGTTGATGCTTTGTACTGCAGGAAACGGTATCTCGCTCGTTACCACTGTCAGGTCAGAGGGCCATAAAGAGGGGCCGCCAAATGAAGCTGCTCAGGTAGGAGCGGGGGAGCAAAGGTCATCCCCTCCTGGTCGTGTTTATTGGAACCTGAAATGACAGGTTAACTGTTGTTGACGCATTGGTCGTACTGAAAAGGACAGAGGAAAGCACCGATTTTAATGACTAAGTCCTGCAGTAAACCGGACTTGACTCTGACATGCTAAACCCTGGTATGTGGCCCCCTGACGTAATTCGGCTCCGCTTTCAGGAAGCAATCAAGGCGTCGTCATATAAATTCAATGCCTACCTCCATTAATGCACAGGCCTAAAGAATGGACTATTGAAACAATAGCCTGAATGCCACTGCAGTCGCAAGCAGGGCAAAGGGTACTTTTTGATACGTGTTCCGGCTGTTTCACCAAGTTCAAAATGAGACTCATTGCTGAATATAAAAACCGGAATGAATATCCTGGGGTCACAAACACACTGCTATCCTCTCTGGGTTTCCAGCTTGTTATGTTGACTCTGGCTTGGGCCAGCTCTGCTTAGGCCTGCAGTGGAATCTAGGTTATTTTGTCATTTTATTTTATGTTTATGTACTTTTTGTGGCATGTTATACCACCTTGTTATTATGTTTTGTTTGCTTCTGGAACATTTGAGAGTTCCAGAAAAACAGTATTTCCATAAAAATCAAACAACCCCCTTCCAGTACCTCCTCTACTCTAGTTGCTGAATGAAAGCCTGTTTTTTGCTAATTTGAGCTTGAACCTGAAACCTGATATATTCTTACCACATGCTAACGGTATCCAGCCCACAAACCATTTTTAGCTGAACTAAGATAACTTGAATTTAAATCTGGCCCTGGGCCTCCAGACAGGAGACACCTGTTTTTACTGTACTGCCATGGCACCAGCCAGCTCCCCAAATACAGCCAGCCCAAGAGTGTCTCATAGTTTCTTTCCTGGGGCTGTCGCTATATAGGAAGTGGGCGGTTTCATGTGTTACTCCCATGACACAAGGTTGGACGTTACGGTTGGTAAAACACAGAGGACACACCCTCTGGCCATCAACATGTCGTAATTTTTCCATCTGGAGCTCTGGGCTCTGTTGGGCTGTAGGGAGCGGATCAGGCGTATGATTCTTTCATCACCAGTGATGTTAGTCATGTTTTGACTGCTTTTTATCACCAGTCCCCGTGAGCTGTCAACGTATTAGGAAGGTAATGCATGCGGAAGTCATACAGTGATGGCAGCTAAATTATGAGTTGAGGAAATTGTAGACTTCCTCTATAAATGGTCACCATATTCTGTCCTCAGATCAAATTTAAGGTAACTTTACCAGTGTAGAGGAAGTGTCCTGTTTGCTCCAACCTGGTCTTCCATTCTATAGTACATTTCTTTTGGTGCATCGCCAAAGACAGCTTGAATGAATGGCTGTTATTTCTCACAATGGGATGTCTGTGTAAGAAACAAAAGCTGTAAAGCAATGATGTCATCCTGGAATGACTCACCTATCTCCTTGTCCTTTTAATCAGAGACTGAGTCCGAAGTCAAACACAGCGCTGTTCACAGGTGTGTTGGGATTACAGAAGGGCGGCGGAAAAAGATGAAGGTGAAGGTAGCTGATAAGGATAAACCCGACTTGTTAAGTGGGTAGATTATAAACACTCGATACTTCACTGTAGACATGCGATAAGGAAATGGCAATAATTAGCTGTTGAATACAATCCAGCCAGGCTTTTTCATGAGCTGAGAAAACTGAAGTTGTTTTTGAAGCAGACTGTGCCCGCAAACCAACATCTGCAAGTGGAGGAACAGAACAGAAGCCAACATCACAGAAATGGTCCGACGTATTTCGAGTTCAAATGACATACTCGCTTGTAAACACTTGGGCAAAGTACTCTATACCCTGTCATTCACAACAAACGACATCACACAACAAAGTACTGTGTGGTTTGTTTTTGAAGCGAACAACATAACTGTGCCTATTTTCTATAGTTAACCCACCGCATTATTAAACTGTGCCCTCTTTTGTGCCCTCAGGCTTCGTGGAGCTCGCTGAGGAGTGAGTTTGTGGCCCTGAACCCAGCCCAGCTGCATCACATGCTGAGGGAATACAACCCGGGCCGAGCCTGTCCTTCGGGGTGGAACCCCCCGCCCGAGGAAGCAGAGGCTGCACTCAGGACTGGTAAGTGAGTGAGTGAGTGAGTGAGTGAGTGAGTGAGTGAGTGAGTGAGTGAGAGAGTGAGAGAGTGAGAGAGTGAGAGAGTGAGAGAGTGAGAGAGTGAGAGAGTGAGACAGTGAGACAGAGAGACAGAGAGACAGAGAGACAGAGAGACAGAGAGACAGAGAGACAGAGAGACAGAGAGACAGAGAGAGAGACAGAGAGAGAGACAGAGACAGAGACAGAGACAGAGACAGAGACAGAGACAGAGACAGAGACAGAGACAGAGACAGAGACAGAGACAGAGACAGAGACAGAGACAGAGACAGAGACAGAGACAGAGACAGAGACAGAGACAGAGACAGAGACAGAGACAGAGACAGAGACAGAGACAGAGACAGAGACAGAGACAGAGACGCGCAAACATGAGGAGTGGCACGTGTGTGTGTTTCCAGACAGACTGGGCAGAAGGATGCGCTAACCCTCGCGCGCAGACTCGCGTGAACACGATCAGCATCTCGCCGAGCGTGAACCAAACTCTCCGTCGCCACCGCTCGCCCCCCAAAGTAATCCTGTCTTTCTGGGGCTGACTCCGTGAGCTGGATTGGGGTGTTGATGACCTCGCCTTAGCTCTGTCATCCCCAATCAGCCTCACCCAGGAGATAACCTTCCAGATCCAGCCCTCTTAACATGGCGCCTGGCACCCTTCCTTCCCCCCCGAGCCACTTCCCTCTTAGTGACAAACCCTGCAGCTGCTGGGTAAAGCTCCTCACCCCAAACCTGGAGGCAGCCATTGTTGTAGTCTCTTTTATAGAGGAGATGCTACGCCCTAACAAGTTGTGGCATGGTATTTGTCACGGGGAACTACAGTAACCAACAACGGCGACTAGACACTTCGCGGTGCCACTCACAATGCATTCAATGTGTGCCCTGCGCCCTGACGGGGACGACTAATCGATGATTTCCCATCTTTCCACTGGGCCCACAGCGGACATCCTTCAGAGTTTTGACAACCACCCGCCACTCATCCTGCCCAACAGCACCTTCCACCTGGAGCTGGGCAAACCCATCACGGAGCCCGCTCTGTTTGAGCAGCTGGGCCGTCTACAGCGGCTCCTAGGCCTCACCGCGGCAAAACCCGAGCCGACCCAGCAGGTAACCCCCCCCCCCCCCCCCTCCTCCCCCCCCCCCCCCCCCCCCCCCCCGATTCTGCTGTGGCGCCTGGACCTCGCCAACGTAATGAGAAGCCAGTGGCAGTCCTGCTGAGGCTCATCGCGTCCAACAGTTCACTTTGATGTTATTCCATCTGTTATTGATTGACTCTAACCCCCCCACCCCCCTTCCCCACAGTCTCTTAACGGGGCGTCCATAGACAGCCGGTCTCCATCCTCCGTCGCCCAGCTCCAGGACCCTGGACGTCCGGCAACCCCTGACCCCTCTCCTTGCCCCTCCCTTAGGGCAGAGGCGGGGGCCGACCCTCCCGCCGCGCCCCGGGAGTCCCACGGGGACCTGAGCGGCTGCGAGGCGGTGCTGACCCAGAAGCTGAAGAGCCTGGAGATGCAGAGCACCCTCCCGGGCCAGGGGGACCTGGGCTGCCACAAGGGCCTGGCCCTGGACCCCTCCTGTCTGCTGACACCCCCCAACACCCCCCAGGGCATGGAGCCGGCGGAGCTGGAGGCGGACCTGCAGGATCACAGGAAAGGTAGAGCCCCACTCCCTTAGACAGCTGGCATGCTACACACACTGTTTGCATTAGAAGATGGTAAGGAATAAGTCAAGGAGGGGCAGTAACCTGGCAGCATAAAAGCACTGTGGCAGCTGGTGTACATTCAGCAGGTAACCAGGGATAAAACATTTCTGACGATCAAAAAGGAGATGAAATACTTACGAACATAAAAGCGCAGGGGGGGTTAAAGCCTCGTTCACCCCAAACGTGAACGCCGGTGGTGGATGAATCTCAAAGCCCTCTCTCCCAGCCCACGCTCACAGCAGGCTTTGATTAAAGCGCAGGCCCTCTCCTGCCTGGGCCGTTGCTCAGCTTAAACGGAGTCGCATGGGCCTAACCTTTGTGTGTCCGGTCACTGATACCTCCCACCTCCCCAACTAATTAACCCAACAATGATTGACGGACCCCATTGAGGCGAGAATTTGGTAACTTGACCCGATGGCCCCCGGTGAATATTTTGTCGCCAGTGGCTCCTTCCTGGCCCATGTGAAGGGGCCCAGCGTAAAAGATGACAGAGCACCCCCCGCCTCCCTCCTGGTCTCTCGCTGACTTCAGACACCGGTTGATCCGGTGTTCGGGTCCAGGTTCGGGTCCAGTGCAAGGCGCTTGGACACGTCCAGGCGCTGCCCACTCGGTGAGCTCACCGCGCAAAGCGTTTCCTCCTCAGCCACTGTAGTTGTTGGAAGCGGACGCAGCGATGAGGTCATCCCAGGGAGTTCAGAGAGTGGGGGGGGGGGGGGGGGGGGGGGGGGAACCCACGCGGTGCTTCCCCCGGCTAAGACTACAGCGTGGTAGAGTCAGGCTACGAACGGAAAGGCAAACATTGTCTTGGAACAGGGAGGAGAACTTCCAGGCTTTTGAGGTGTAGTGAAATGCTGTGAGTAAACCTTTGAAAGAAAATCCTATCATACACAGTGCTGTGCAAACGTTTTAGGCTGATGTGAAAAAATGCTGGCAAAAACTTGAAAGCATAGAGTGGTCACAGCAAATATTGCTTTGATTTAGATGATCAATTTGTTCATTCACTTTGCATTTAGTTAGTTCATAAAAAGAGACTATTAACACTTCGATTTTTGATCGCATTCTTATTTAATGCACCGGCCTAAAACTTTTGCACAGTACTGTAAAGCGTCTTTGGGTCTTAGAAAAGGGCTATACAAATAAAATGAATTATTATTATTATTATTATGACTGTAAATTTACCATATTAGTTAACTGAGCGAACCATAACTTGTAACTCTTTTGAATTATGTAATTTTTTTACAATTTCTGTCATCACTGAGTGGAGCACAGTTCAGACAACTGAAGGCAACCAGCATAAATTCCGCTGTAAAACACGGAAATCTCTCTGTGGGAATGTTGTAATGTATCTGATGGTAGATAAGAGCCCTAATCATGAGAGCCAGAGAGAGTAGCATCTCCTGTCAGGTACAAACAAAAGCTGCATGCATCATAAAGGCTCCCTAAGCGCAGTCGAATCTGATAGGCCCCCGCAGCCACTTCCTGTTGATAAACACCGCCCCGCCCCCCCAGACCCCCGCTCCTAATTGGACGGTCCCGAACACTCCAATCGGGTGTAAGCACTTCCAGCTCAGGGTAATCTGACAGGCCCCTTGGGTGGTTGTGTGCAAATACAGGAGGGGTTTATTCAAGCTTAAGGTCCCATTTGCTGATGATGATCAGAACCAATTACTGTCAAGTCAGTTGACCTCGTAGTCGGCTCACTGGCCTATCAGTATATTGCCTGTTAATGGAACCGATTATCGTTGCTCGACTATCTCTCTCCACGAGCCTTATCTCTTATCACTAATGAGGTATAGTTATGAGATGGCCGACGGGGAAAACATCTCAACGCTTCCCATGGGTCCCTGCTCTACCTCTGTGGTTTCAGCCCACGGGGGGAACGTTATTTTGGAAGCAGGGCTAATCCTATAATCTGGCCCCAGGAATTACAGCGAGGTGGTGATGTCAGGAGAGAAAAGAGCAGTGGCCGGGCCGTCATGGGAATTTACAGTTGGGTTGTCGCGTGGAATCCTAATCGGCGCAGGCATTGTCCCGGGCAGGTCCTGCATGGGGTGGGGGGCAGACAGGCTTGATGTCAGGCGGAGGGGTAGAGTGGACAGAGAGAGAGGAGCGGGGGCCAGGGGAGGGTGGAGGAGAGAGCTTGGGGCGACGCCGCCGTCGGCGATGGATAGGGGCCCCAGCAGAGCGACCGTGCAGAACCAGCTCTCATCACATCTCCTCACCACCGTGCAGTCCTCAGCTCTCCTCTGTTGCATGCTTCTCATTACCCAGTGCATGGCCCTTAGCGTACTCCCTGTTATTTTACAAGGCAGACACTTGACCCAGTTTTATGTGTAGGCCTAGATAAAACATCTGTGCTGAATTTCGGCTCCGTCTTTGGTTACGCCCCCGGGAGAAGGTCAAACGGAGTTCTGGGTCGTTTGAAAAGCGGCATGAAACGCTCTCCGCCTCTTCAAACAAGGGCAGCTCCAACACGCTAGACGTTTGATGCTTCTTAATCTGCATTCAATCTGCATCCGTAACGGCCAATAGTCCATTCGTGTGGATGGGCACCGAGTTACACAAAGAAGGTCGAGTTTCAAAGTGTTGCTGTCATGTTTTCCCGAACCTACCTTTGCCTCAGCAATCCCAAGAAATATTAGGGGGTCGCGAGTTCATAAAAAACAATCCGCATGTACTTTCACGGCGTTCCAAAAAGATAACTTTGAGCCACGCAAGGAGCAGGGGACAGTCGTAGTATTTTCTGCTGTTCACGGAGTTTTAATGTTATGTCTCCCTGTTTGGGGCGGTCTGTCTCCAGAAGATGGATGTCCTGAGAATGGGAAGGTTGAAGGAGAAGAGGAGTCGGAGGAAGAAGACAGAGAGGAAGTGTTTACTGTGGAGCTTCAGAAGGGACCTCATGGTCTGGGCCTGGCCTTGGTGGATGGAATGGTAAGAAAGCATCGGCCATGTTTACCAACATCCTGAAATAATGTGCCGTTCATATTGTTTGATTTGTTTGATACCATTAAGGGACTGGTCTATATTAAAGCCTATTGTTCATATTCTTCACGTTGTGCCAACTCAGCAGCACAACATTTTGCTCACATGATTCCTTCACAATAGGCAGTAACCTCACAGGGACTTCGCATGGGCACTCAGATCTCTTGGCAAAAGGCTTATCAGATTAGAATCTTAACTCGAGGGATTTCAGACAGCCAGTACCTACCTAATAAATGAAATGGCGTCAAAGGAGAAAGAAAAGCGGACGTTTAGCAGTGGCAGGGCCCGGTTTTAGTATTTTATGGTTTTAGCTGTTTCAGTTAGTGTCCAAAGTGATGAAGCCAAAATTAAAACCAGATGAATCATTTTGACTTAGGTATGAGCTTGTATATATGCCTTTGTGTGTGTGTGTGTGTGTGTGTGTGTGTGTGTGTGTGTGTGTGGGGGGGGGGTTGTATGTGTGTGAGTGTGAGTGTGCTACGTGGGTAAAAACTGAACTGTGGGTTTTAACAAGCAGGTGCACCATATGTGGTTAAAGTGTTGACTTCTAGCACAGTTAGACGGTCTTATCCATATTCTCTATTCTCTATTTTTTTTTTGGGGGGGGGGGTTTGACACCTGCGTTCAATATCTAACAGGACCATCTGGCAGTGTCATATTTGTTCCATCTATTGCCAAGGCACTACTAAGATTTCAGATGGTGTTCTAGATTAACATGCACTAGGTCAGGCCGTAACAGGCTGTTGTTTTCTGACTGGCACACAGCGCCTCCTGTTGGATGTAACAAACAGTGGAGCCCACCTCCTCATGCCAAATCTTTGTGTTGCATTGCGTCTAGAAAACCCAGCTGAGGATGAGCGGAATATACATCAAGTCGGTGGTGCCTGACTCCCCTGCTGCCCAGTGCCGGAAGCTGAGACTGGGGGATCGTATCCTGGCCGTCAACGGCATCAGCCTGGTAGGCATGGAATACCACGTGTAAGTACTGGGTCCTAAGCCAATGGTACTAAGGAAACAGAACATTTGTTCTGTACTGCTGTGCCTTTGTAACTCCATTTGGGTAGGAGCAATTCCATCAATTCCATCCCTTCCCATTCTCCCTGATACTCATCTCTCTCTCTCTCTCTCTCTGAATTTCTTCACAGTGGCAGAGAGCTTATTCGATCCTCTGGCAACTGCCTCAGGTTTCTGGTGGCCAAGATAGAGTTGAGATCAAGCCGCCGGAGTTCTGTCACGAAATTCTGAAGTGACGAGGTCTTCCCTGGACTATTAAGTGCACTTTGACCCTTCGGGATGGGACGTGATCGTGGGGTCATTCTCCCCAACCTTGTGACGGATGTTGCGAAAGACAAGTGCGGGCTCGTCATCCAAATGAAACAAAGGACATGGTTGGTGACGTGCGCTGTCTCCTCCGAGTCGGCCATTCCCAGAGGTCCTGAAAACATACTTTATTTTGCTGAAAGCAGCCCAAGCCAAACACTCCACGCATAACTATCCCAAAGCATGTTCAAAACATTCAAAACCAAAATCCTAGGGACTTTTCCTGTAATGCACATGGCCAAGGCATGTTTTCCAAACGGAATCCTTTGTTGAGCATATTGTTGTCGATCTGCTGGCCAGGATGTTCTCCACGCTCATAAAACATGGGTTTGGTGGTGGAGAAAATAACTGTCTTTGGACTGTCTGTAGACCAGTGAGGGAGTTATTCCAGAGTCCCCAAGGCCACTTGCTACTGGCAACAAATGACTAGTATACAATGTCTTTTGTTAGAAGCTTTGGTCATAATCTACAAACACAAAGTATACAAATAATAGTAATGTACAATTAACTGGAACATGTTTTTTTTTTTACTTTGTCTCTGGATATGTTTAAACCTGTTCCAGAACGGCAATGTCTACTATAACTCCTCCAGCCTTCAATGCTAGCATTGTAGGACTGTTATAGTCTTTGGTTAGTGGCTGTATTTCAATGGAGCATCCTGTTGTCTTATTTAGGTATGGACATACCCACTGTGCCAAGTCTTACTGCTACCACTCTGGTGGCTTTTCATGTGGTGACACTAAAACTACAGTTTGAGTATCTAACTGTAAAATGAAAATGCTTTAATAATTGTAATATGAATTAGGTCGTTTTTTTTTTTCATTTATTACCAGGGTAACAGTATTAAGTCTTCAAGTATATTGATGACAAAAGAAGAGTATTCAATTTTCTAATATTTATATATTGTCCAGTATCTTTTGAGCATATTAAATAAAATAAATATTTGCTTTAAAAAAAAAAAAGACTCATGCGTTTCAGATGGCCATTCTACACTGTTGCAGGCCTTGCAGTGAGGCATTGCTCGGGCAGATAAAGCAGTGCCTCACTTCTGGAGGAATTAGAAATCCAGCTGTGGTCGAAGAGCATTAAAGTGGGGCGAGCAGCAGGGAGCCAAGGGCGTGACTCCCAGGGCACGCTTTAGTGGGCCACCACAACAGCCCCCATTTATAGCTCCTCTGTGGTTTCCACTAGCCCAGCACTTTCCACCACACCCCTCCGCCTTACAAACACCCCAGTGTGGACTTGTCTGCCCTGTGGCCCATGGTAAAAACACGGTGTGCCGTAAAAACTTACAATTTGAACTTGTTGCTTAGTCAACATTTCTATGCCCATAATAATATCTTACAGTAGACTATAACAAGTTGCAAGCTGCTGAGTGTAGGAGTGTTGCCCAGTTGTTTGTTGACATGCCATTTTAAAATCTAGTTACCTTCACCGTGCCTCGTCACAGCCTGGAGACCTCAGACTGTTTAGACATGGGGGCCTTTACCAACTGACTTTTTTGGCAGCCCAAAGTAGTGGTCACAGTTGAGGATGGGGCAGTGTGGGTGCTCCAGCCTGTAGTCGTAAAACAGAGTGGCCTGGACAGGTGAGTCCCGGGGTCCTCCCGCGAAGCCGCACTCCCCCAGGGAGCTCTCGGGGGGCAGGCAGGACTCCTGAGAGGGTACCCTGGTCCTGAACACCTCCAGTCTGGAGCTCTGGAGCCCAACCCGCTCCTGGATCGCCCTGGTCAGGCTCGACACCCGGCTGCTGCTGGGGAGGACCACCTCGAGGTTCCTGGGGTGGGGTCCGGCGTAGTCAAACGGGATGAGTTTGACGTTCAGGTGAAGGAACCTGTGACGTGTGTCAGACGAAAGAACATAGGGCGACGATGAAACGGCTCTGTTCCACGTGATGTGTGCCCTGCAAGCCTAGATGACACGTGCCATGATCTGAATGAGAGTTGGTCACACCATACATGATCAGATATAAATAACGTTGTCATGTGAGACATGGTTAACCTCACGTCCTTTTTACAGTAAGCCTTAGCAGCTGGATCCCTAGATAGTCTGTCACTTTGTTGCATGTTTTTTCCTCACATAACTCCAATGGTTCTCAAAACAATGTGTTCGAAGAACAATTTGGTAGCTGTCTGGACCTAACTATACACAGTCCACGGTGGCAGGAACCTAAGGACAAACACACAGCTACCCTGGATATTCTGTTGTGCCAGTATCCCAATGTGATATCATTGAGTCTTTACGCTTTGTTTGTCGTCGGTATCCAATGACATTGACGAGGTGTGCATGGATGTGATGGTTTGTCAGTGCAGATACCTCTCAGCTTTAGGACAGGCGGAGCTCCCCATTCCCAGCTGACGGTGAGGACTGCCCTCCAGCCTTTCTCGGGTGGCTTCTAAACAGCGTGGACCCTCTCCTTCACAGGAACCCTCCCTGTCTCTCCCTTCTCTCTCTCCTTCACAGGAACCCTCCCTGTCTCTCCCTTCTCTCTCTCCTTCACAGGAACCCTCCCTGTCTCTCCCTTCTCTCTCTCCTTCACAGGAACCCTCCCTGTCTCTCCCTTCTCTCTCTCCTTCACAGGAACCCTCCCTGTCTCTCCCTTCTCTCTCTCCTTCACAGGAACCCTCCCTGTCTCTCCCTTCTCTCTCTCCTTCACAGGAACCCTCCCTCTCTCTCCCTTCTCTCTCTCCTTCTTCTTTCATGTCCTCCGTCGGTTGAAGGGTGTCCACCTCGGTTGTTTCCTGTTGTTGCCTTGGAGAAAAGGTGTGAAAGGTCCGGCAACGTAAACACAAGGTATTTATAGACAGAAAATCGACTTGTACTACCTCTCTCTCTGCAATTGTCCATTCAGGTCTCGGTAATCAATCCTGCCATTGTTGGCTGCTCCTAGCAACTGAGTCAGCATGTGTCGCTGGAATTGTAGACAGGGGATCTTCAAGACTTTCAAAGCTATGGACACAATGGGTTTTTATTTTTGGTTATAAAAAATGATCATCTATAATTATATAATTTATTTTTCACCCCCCTAACATTGGGCCTAATACTGTTTACTGAGAGACCAGCTTTGACTTATTGGCCGCCCTGATACATTGGAGAGGACTTGCACACCATTAGATCAGAGTTGGTTGACCCTATAAAGCAGAGGGAATGGAAAAGGCTATTACACAGTTGAGCGATATTTAGAAAGCCTCTATCTATCCCCACAGATGGTGCACCTTCAGATCTATGAGGGGGCTGGTGAGCCTGTCTCTCCAGTGAATCATCCACACAGTGACCCCGACCACAGACCCATTAATACCAACTGAATGCTCAACTTAAAGGCTGAATCAGCTGCTTTGAGATGCTTGCTGGCACACACTTGTAGAAGGATTACTGTTTCTTTCCCTCCCAAAGTACACTTTGTGTCTGTGGCCTCAAGGAAGAAAGGATCTTTGGTATGTGCTTACCTAGGGCCGGCTATCTGGGGGGGGGGGGGGGGATAAGTGGGCCACTCAAATCTATCCAGGAAATGAACAAGTGCCTGCATTAAGAAGATTCCTGATTTGAGCCACGAACACTTACACTAGTATCTTAAATGAAACCACAAAGTGGCACTGAAAACTACTGACTCTGACATCTTTTTGAAAACCTTGAAGTCTCTTCTCCCTGCGATCGTTGATATGGAAAATGAAGGAGCCAAAAAAGTTGCTTTTTGACTGGGGTTATAAGCTGTTGCTTATGGAAACGTTCCAAACTAAGCTGTCATGCTAATTGAAAACATACCATAAAGAAGTGCATGCGGCTCTCTCAGTCTGTAAGAGTTAATCCCTATGCCATAATAGTTTCCTAGCAAGCCAGATGAAAGGTTTGAGAGATTTTCCCAGCAGATTCCGGGGCCTAGTGAGGATGGATTTACCCCGTTCCAAGTCCTCGGGACTGGTGGTGCCGGTCTTGTCTGTGTCCCCAGGACTAAGGAGCACCCCCATCTGCTCCTGGTGACTGTTGAACCACTGGGCCATTCGCTCCAGAAAGTTCTCATACTCTGCCCCATTCGACCTGAGGGCCTGACTGGCTCTCTCCATGGTTACCTGCTGAGAAGGAAATATGAACGGTATTAACTTAATTGTGTGTAACAATCATAGCTTGATAACAATCAATCTATACTCTATATGTATGAATACAGAATATTATATATATACAGTATATATATATATATATATATATATATATATATATATATATATACATACTGTATATCCGGATATATATATATTCCAGAAATGTGAGATTAGCTTTGAGCACAGTGCTTCCACATCCAACTCTCTTCTCATCCTTTGTTAATTTGGTGAGCCTCTTCATCCTCTTCATCATGCACTTGGTACTATGTTTCTCAAGGCTGGCACATAGACCCAACAAGGCAGTCTAGTTATGTTACACATGTTCCACTCGGGAACAGTACCTGTTAAAAAGTTTACTGTCTTTTCAAAGGTAATAAAATAAGGGAAAAACCTTTAAAATGTTAATGTGTGGCAACACCAGGAACATTTGAGAAAACAAAAAAACCCTGCCGGGGGTCTCTTCCATCTCGGTTTTATATGTAACCGACCTTTCAGTGGTCCTTTTCAAACGAAGCTAGTCACAGCCTGAGACACACGTCACGGGAAGGGAATGACAAAGGAGGAGCCATCTTAGTTTGCCATAGCTCATCCTTCCTCCTGGGTCTAAACAATGAGTCCAGGAAACAACACTGGGTGACCAGTTCAACACTGGTGGCGGGGCGCGGCCCAGTGCTCTCCCAGGCCCTGGCTACTCCTCCGGGGTGAGGTTCCTGTGACCCCCCCCCCCCTCCCCCTCCCAGACACAGGAAATCCCGTCTGGAGACAGGAGGGCCCAGCTCCCCCGGGAGCACCAGTCACCTCTGGAGGTGCAGGCAGCTCACCCACCCTGGAGGTCTGACCGGACCGGAAGGGGAGCTGGAGCTCCACTGAGGCCCACAGACAGCCGGACCAAGTGGGGCATGAGGGTGTGAGGGGTCGGGATCTGGGAGTGGATGACGACCATGTGATGTCACCGTGGCAAGCCAGGGAATGAGTCAGATGTATGACGACCTCACACAGGAAGTTGACCTTGATTAGGTCTGAAATGCACTATGTGTAATATGTAAGCGTGTGCCACCGGATACCACAAGCGGTTATTGAAGCATAGACGAGAGAATGTGAAGGTTTTTTTAACGGATGCATAAGTTTTTTTTTTTTTTACCATTGCACTATTTTTGATCGGTGACACCACCTGGTGTCACAACTCAATGGATGCCTCTCAATGCCTCAATGGATGCCTCTCAATGGATGCCTCCACATCGGTGATGTGGGTCTAGAATTGTTAATTACCCCACAATGAGGGAGAGGATAAACTGAAGCAATGGATGGCATAGTAAAATGCATGACATAATTCAAAATCCTTTTTATTCAGAATTGGTGTCTTGCGTCATTCTGGTATGTAGAAAAAATTATAGGGATCTACAGCTTCTTGATTCCTTAAGGCCTTTATGACATATGGTCGTGGTAAAATGAAGAAAAAAAAATATGGCAATGCAGTTTCTTAGTTTATCGCTCTCTGATGTCTTTAATATATCATATGTATATATAGAGTTGTAAAATATCTAAACAATTAATATATGTGTTATAACTAACAACACCAATAACTTTACATTCAACTTTTGAAGGCGATAAGCACATTCCATGTACAGCCCAAGGCATGCTGTGTACTGTTACGTGGTAATCCTCATTGACGTTGACACCACCATTTCCAAAGAATGATACAACTATGACCTCCTAGAAAGACTTTTCCATCCATGGCTTCCTTTTTTGAACAATGCCCACGTGAAATCCCTTTACAATGGCTGAGCCACAGAGAACAAAGACCGTGGGAATCGTGTTTAACTAATCAGTTCCTCGTCTTCTCCTCAAAGAAGGAACGCAGAAGAGGCAGCAAACGGCCCCACCTTAGTTGCGGCTATTAGTAGTCAATAAACATGTGAACATTTGCATATAACAAACAAATCATTTGGAAAGATGAGACGGGTGTGCTGTAGCCAATTTTATTTAGGGGGTTATCTC
>CM030183.1:15884750-16173014 GCA_017639675.1 Aplochiton taeniatus
TCCCATTCTATTCCCTATACTACAGCACAATAATATCGGTTGTGCTTTTAGGAGCTAGACAATTCATTTTTAGTCAGTATGGGTGCTGCTGAGGATTTGATGATGCAGACGGACGTAACATGATTGTGACATTCTTCAGTAGACAGTGGGCGCCAGTGTTGGTACTTTGTTCTGGTGTTGGATTCCAGTCATGGCATTTTGCCAGGTAGCCTATTTATACTCAACGAACCAACCAGTGCCAGGGCCACATACAAACACTGCCATCACTCTGGGGCGCTCTCTCCCTCTCTTTCTCTCTCTCTCTCTCTCTCTCTCTCTCTCTCTCTCTCTCTCTCTCTCTCTCTCTCTCTCTCTCTCTCTCTCTCTCTCTGTGTGACTAACACGACTACGCAAACACTACCATGACCCAAGCCTGATTACATGACGGGTCCATCAATCTCCTCCTGATCACTCCCATCGCCCGGACTGTTGTAAAGCAAAGAAAACTAGTGGATTAAAGAGCCTTGAAAAAAAAAAAAGAACACGTCTGTGTCTTTTGAGTCAGGGAGTTGCTTTTGATGAGTGTGTTGGCGCACGTGTTTGTGTGTGGGGTGGGTGGTGGGGTCGAGATTATGACACGGGATGGCAGCCCACGGGGATCGTGGGTGTCAAGCACTGCATGAGATTACCTCAGTAACCTTGATTGACAGGGTCCCAGCTGTTAGAGAAGTGGCTGAAAACCAGACGGTCACGCCGCATAAATGTCATTGGAAATGCAATTAATTGAATAAAACATTTTTTATACATTTTTATTATTTTATTTAATTTTGGATACAAATGAAAAGGCATAGCTAATGTAGTGCCTCTACTTGTGTGACACTAGGAGGGATAAGAGAGAGAGAGAGAGAGAGAGAGAGAGAGAGAGAGAGAGAGAGAGAGAGAGAGAGAGAGAGAGAGAGAGAGAGAGAGACAGCGAGCGCGCATGAGGAAAAACAGCAAGTGATCTTACCCATGAGAGTTCATATTTTTGTTTCTAAGATGTGCTGGTGCCTGGTGGCTGATCCTTAGTTACAGGTGTGCATCCAGCAAGGGACCTCATTACTGTGGCTGATGAAAAGGATTCAGTAGGCGTACTTTTTAAAAACACAGTTATGAGGATAAGCCAACAGCTCTCGAAACTCTATCAGAGAAACTAACATTTGCTTCAGGAGCCAATGCTGCCATGTCTATAGTTGTCCTAAATTACACAACATAATTTATTTCACTGTCTAATAAGCCTAGCTTATTGTGCTATGTGTAGAAGATAGGGTATAGATAGTATTGACAAATTGCATTATATGAATGGATATCATATGATATAATAGGAACAGAATATTTAAACAGTGCCATTGGGGTGGAGATCATACAGTATATCAATGGCATAGACATTTTACTTTCCATATCTTTTTTCTCTCGGTTCAATAGGCCTACATGTTCCTTTTTAAGTAGCTGTCGAACTATGAGTCGTAGCACCATGATACAAAAGGAGATCCTGCTGAGCGAAGAAGAATACCAATACACCGTGAGCGACTCAGATGCATTGTCGAACCTCCCTGCGTCAGGCAGAAAACGTGCGACCTATGATTCAGAGATCCAGTAACCAAATCGATAAAAACTTCGATACAAGAATGGAACAAAGACAAGTAAGGAATAATAAGCACAAACACAGGGCAAGCCACTGGTACTCCGTGTTGAACGTTTAGGAGAGATGCCCCCCTCTTGTGAAAATTATATATATATATATATATATATATATATATATATATATATATATATATATATATATGTATATATATATATATATATATATATATATATATATATATATATATATATATATATATATATGCATACATACATGAGGAGTATGAGGGGGATATAGAGTATTTCGCACACCCTTTGTCAAAAGACTACCCTGTCCTGTAGCCCTTGGCTTTGAGTCCAAATGTAATAGTATCAAACGGCAACTCATTTTAATAAATGGTGGTAACTTACTATATAGCCTATACGTTTCATCCTAACCACCGTTAAAAGATGATCTGACTTTTCAAAAGTAAGATCCCACCTTAACATTTCCTACACGCAGTCAGTCGGCCACCACACAGACACACACCCGCACACAGACACAGTTTTGCCCAAATACCGAGACGTTTACATAAAACGTTCTCGTCCACGCTCAGATGTACGCTTTAATCACATCTCGTGCTTTGTGTTTCTTCCCAATGCGCAAAGGAGGCGAACGTTGAGTATCCGTACAGCGACAGAGTAGCGCAGGCTCTCTCCTCCACCACTTGTCTGGCTGAGACGGTCTGCTCTCCAATTGGACGATAGACGCCGGGGGTTGGCCTTGCAGCCTAGCAGTGGTGTGCGAACAGACAATAGAGCCACAAAACCAGACAGGCTCACAGAGTCAACAGCGACCCATGCAGTGCCCAACAATGTGCAAGTGATAATTGTGCTAAAATATTATTTTTTGGTTGCAAATTTAAAGACGATGATTTAGGCAAGCAAGGGTAATCTCTCCAGTTTAAATAAAAGTGCCTCCAAGGGGGTGACTGTACCAGAACCTGCATGCCGTGCAATCTGAAAGGTAAGATGAAACAATACATTATCATCAATTGTCTGTTTCAACAAATATGGATACAATCAAACACTAATTTGTGTCTATACGTGCTTTTGACTTAAATTCCATGCCCATCTTTTCATTGCTAGTCTGTGTGATTTCCAAAAATATGGCATGAGACTTTTATCACCCTAACAAGCATGCATAGTCATGTTGGTATGTGTAGCCTACTGATCGACATTAATCATTAGCATAGGTACACTATCTATATTGGCATGATTACTATTATCTCTCCCTGACGATAGTATTTCCGTTATATTTGATAGGATTCTTTTTTATTTATTGACAGTCTTCTTTTGTGTATTTATGGACACTTGAAATTATGGACTGGAAAAAATGATATCAATCCAAACAGTTAAGTGTTGCTAAAAATACAAGTAGCAGAACAATGCATCAGCTACCGTGCTTTAGTGTATAAGTCATTACAGATCAGTTTTGACAAAGACCCATTTCCCAAATAGACAAACAGACACACATACACACACACACACACACACACACACACACACACACACACACACACATACGCAGTGAAACATCAATAATAACAAAGTGCTGCATCTTTGCAGAACATGCTGTATTCAGTGCCAGGTTCTGTCACGGTAACTTGGTCGCCTATTTGCTATGTATCTTGGGGGGAAAAAACGTGGCTAGCTCTACTAGTTTGTGTTTCGCTATCACTACTCTCATGAGGTCAGATGTAATAGAACCAGTACTTGCCTCCTGCGTTAGGCAGCCAGACCGGCAGGTTTGATGGCTATGCGCCCTGACAGTGACTTGTGTTATGTCAACATCGGAGTGAAAACCTGCTGACCACGGCTCGCTGGCAGCCAGGCTGCTGCATATCCTCAGATGACTGCTCACAGAGTGTGTCCCACACCCAGACGCCGCTCACTTCGGCATCTCTCTGTGTCCTCCCGCGCTGGTTTGATCTGGAAGACATAGCAGTGGCAGAGCGAGGCCTAGGCCTAGGACTTGAAGAACCGTAGATTGTGTGATGGATTTGTCAAAGTTTGAAGCGTGGAGGGGCCACGGCCACTGTCAGGGAGGAACAGAAGGCGCACCAGGCTGTTGGAATTAGCTAGAAGGCTTAAGGTGCCGAGACGCGCCTCTTTGTCTGCTGTTTGACTGGGGGGGGGGCATCCTTTGCCACACAGAGACACTCTACCACCGCAGACAAAGCGGAAGGAGACACCTTTGTCACAGCCCTGCCACGAGAATGGCCCTACGCTGGGTTTCGGATGGTTCTGATTCGCTGGAGGGGCGCCCGCTACCCGCCCGTGCACCGGCGAGCGTGCGCCCCCCAAAGCCCCCCGGAGCCCGCAGGCGGCGGCCCGAGCCAGAGCCCGGAGGCTTTGATGTCGCTCCGCGGTTCCGTGAGCGCTGGGCTGGTGGGAGGGAGGGTTGCGGGGCTCTGGGCGAGGAGCAGCCCAGTGGACTGGCACTAACTCCTCCAGAGGAAGAGAGGAGAGGGGAACCCAGGGAGTCCCGCTCCTCCATTCGAGGGGCCCAGAGACGCCGGAACACTCAAAATAATGGAGGGACCACTTCAGACACATGGATATGGGTTGGCTGGCATTGGCGTTACTTGGGTTACAAAGCCAGAATGTGGTCTTCAATCCCTCCATAACGCTTACTATCCTTCTGACTGTTTGGTTATGAACACACAGAGAGACGTGCGGAGGATTACAGATGCATTATGGAAATATGCATCGCTACATTTGTTTGATGAAAGACCTCCAGATGAAACGTTGGTCCCCTCATCGCTCAGACAAAGACCGCGTCGGGCTGCATGGACGCTCTCGTGGAGCACGCGGCTTACCTCCGCTTGGTCAATGGCCCTGGTAATTGAACTGCCTGCCTGGCCAGCAGAACGCAAAATGCACATCGTGCTGACCCCCCCCCCCCCCCGGCCGCTCTCTCTCTCTCCCACACTCCATCGAGTCCTGCTCCGTCAACGTGCCCACACAGCTTACACCTCGGAGGACATTTTGTTCTGCACAATACCGATACTTGAACGTGAGCAACTCGCACAGCCGTTCCGTGCCACCGGGTTGAGACATCGCCTCGACTTTTAGGGAGCCCGGGCCTCAGAGAACATACGGTGGGTTGAGTCAATGCTGACAGCCAGGCTGGACATCAGTCTTCTGGGAGCTGGGAAGGCTGCGATGGGCTCAGATGGATCACCGGGTCAGGGTTTTCATTTAATCATGAGCCAGACAGGTAGACTCCACATAGCAACCCTGAGTGACAGGGCAGCACCAGAGACTATAAATCACCCAGCTGGGACTCCAGCCCATTTGTCCTGTCCCTGTATGGATTGTCCTGTTTTCGTTTTAGGATAACTAAAATCCTTAGGATAAGGATTAACCTGGTTGGTTTATTTCTCGATAAACACACTTTTATCAGTCGTTCAAAAGCAACGGATTGGATTTTGCCGTTTGTGCTCACATTAGAAAACATGAAAGGCTCACGGTGATCATGGGGCAAAGTAGCTGCTCTTTCCAACCTTATGTGGGTCTGCACCCCTGACACATGGAGCTGACATTAGACTTGGTTATTAGACCCAAATGCAGAAGAACCAAGCTTGGCAGGTAGCATTGATCAGCTGGCAGGGACAGCTTTTTCGCAGTACGACCGGATATGTAAAGTTTTTATTTATGTGCGTGTATGTGTCTGTATATATGTGTGTGTGCGTGTATGTGTATGTCTTTGTGTGTGTGTGTGTGTGTGTGTGTGTGTGTGTGTGTGTGTGTGTGTGTGTGTGTGTGTGTGTGGGTGGGTGGGTGGGTGGGTGTGTGTGGGTGCCGCGCACGTGGCGGGGCACGCTAGCGAAACGACCATGGCTCAGCAGTTTCCACGTCTTACCTGTGATTGCGCAGCGAAAGTCCTGGCGGGAGTCAATGTCACAGACACAGCCAGGGATTTACTGCACCCGGCCGGGCCCCGCAGGGAGGGGTCCGCCAGCCTTTCACTGCTCGGCCCTGTGTGCTGCCGGCTGCAGAGGCCCCTGGAGGCTGGTCCCTCCATCAGCCTGTCCCGGTGTTCACCTTCACTGCCGTGCACCACACAAAAGGCCCGCACCCGCAGAGGGATACGGGCCTGGGAGGTGGGGGGGGGGGGGGTATGACGCACGGCACATTGGGCCAAGCGGCCGAGCCTCAGCTGTGCTTGGAATACAGATGAGCTGGATTCCATTGAAGATGACAAGACGGTCGCAGCACCCCCCCCCCACACACACCCCCAGCCCCCCACCCTCGTTGTCGTCTGGAAGCCAGGGCTTGGCGCTCCCAGAGGCCCCGGGCGGGGGAGTGGCGGTGGCACGGCTACGCGGACGAGGGCGGGGGTTTGGGCTGAGGCGGAGCTGCGGCAGAGGAGAGGACGCTTCTTAATGACTAGTGTTCAAGTCCTCTTTCATCTCCAGGCTCTTTCATATGAACACAGCCGTGCTGGAGTGTGTGTGTGTGTGTGTGTGTGTGTGTGTGTGTGTGTGTGTGTGTGTGTGTATGCGTGCGTGCGTACGTGTGTGCGTCTGTCTGTCTGTGTGTGTGTGTGTGTGTGTGTGTGTGTGTGTGTGTGTGTGTTTGTGTGTGTGTGGACACATTACATCAACATGCACGCACATGATAGAGAGAGAGGTCATTCGTGTATGTGAGTGTCTGAGTAGGAGTTTATTCATTGATTTCTTAGAGGTGTCTGTTTGCTGCTCTGGACAAGCTCCGATTGGCATTGCGGCTGCGCATACTTTACCCAGGGACTGTTGTAATGACCTGGTCAGTGGTTTGCTGCCTAGACCAAAGCTGCACCAGGCTGCACTGGAATCAACTGTAGTGTGATGGACAGCCAGCTGGCCCCCCGACCTCTGTCAGCTGTCACATATACTGAACCCAAAGGCACCCAAGCGGCAGTCTTTGTTAATGCAGACACACACACACACACACACACACACACACACACACACACACACACACACACACACACACACACACACACACACACACACACACACAGCAGGCGATGTACAGTGGAGCTGTCCCAAAGGCATGCACAGATGGACTTTATGCATATAGGATGCACCCTCCTCCTGCCTCATTCAACACATTCGTGTCTTCATTAATGAGAGATGGCACCGTTCTGCCATGCCGTCGGGGCTGTTAAGTTTATTCAGTCATTCAGAGATTCCGCCTGGCATGGGCGATAAAAGAAAGGATGTTGCAAACGAGTGCTCGGCTTGTCTCTTAACAGAAGGGAAGGAAAGGGGGATGGGGGGGGGGGGGGCTTGTTGAATCTGCTGAGGCCAGCAGACAAGATAGAGTAGACTTAGATCATTGATACAGGGTGAGGGACCATTCTCGTTCCAGAACCTGAAGCGGTACATTAGCAAAAAGCCTGCCAGAGTGATGCAGTGTCAATCAGTTTGTGTCCCTTTCACGGTGCGGTCATCCGACACGCCGTTCCGACTTGTGTGCTTGCTTGCGTCTTCCATGCGCCTCTCTGAACCTTTGACAAGACCCTTTTCCTGCGGAAAGACACAAATGTTTTGCACCCCAGGGGTCCGCCTGCATTATCAGGGAAGCAGAGTTGAGAACCGCAGATCTTTAGCGTGGAGAGGGATTTCACCTTTCTCCCCTCTTTTTGACGCAGTTGTCATGTGGGCCAGGTAGGGCTCTCGTGTCGGAGAAAACATGCTCGTCTTAGAACACACTTTATAGGATCTCCACGCGCCGTGGGAAAAAGCAGCCAGTGTTTACCGCCAGTTTCAAAGGTTACATAAGATTGAGTACAAAACATCACTCAAGTGCAAAACCCTCCCTGGCCTTTTGGGAGCTCAGTGATACACAAAGTGTTTGTTTTGTGCTCGCGCTTACGTGTGTTTGTGTAGGGAGGGGGGGTGGATTAGAAAGCCACAGGTGTACCCGACAGCATCCTCCTTCTCTGCTGGAAACATTCCTTCCACTGTACAGCGTGTAACCTGGCTTCTCCTTCCTGCTCCTCCCGTTCCCCCCCCACTCCCCAGGCACAGCCGCTTCTGGAAGGACCGGTAGCCTCCAGCGCCGCACCCAGCCCCCGCCACCCCCTTCTGGAAGAATGAGCTCATCGCCCCGCGGCTCCCGCAGCTCCATGGACATCCTGGAGGAGCTGCAGCTCATCGCCGCCCAGAACCTGGAGAAGCTGGACATCCACAAGTACTACGAGGTCATCCGGGAGCTGGGCAAGGGCACCTACGGCAAGGTGGACCTGGTCATTCACAAGATCCGAGGTCAGTCCAGTAGACGGACTTTAAAGTTAAAAGCACTCCAAAGCAGTTTAAACCCCAGTGTTCCCCCAGGTTACAATGTATTAATTAGCGTGACAACAGGCAGACTTTGTTTGTATTAAAGACTTTGTTTGCCTACATACACTCGTGGGAAATCCTTTGCCCAGAATTTCTTAGCAATTATGTTCCGTAAAGCCTGATATTGTCTCCACTATGAAATATCTGATAAGGTTTATATACTATATTAAACAGGTTTGACGTGTGGCATTGACATTAGCTTTAGGGGCTGATTTTATTAACCGGACTGAAATGGACTACTCAGCAATAGAGCACATCTCAAGGCCCAGAGTTTATAAAAATGATTTGGTTTCGCAAATCTGCTCAACCTTTTTACTGCAATGAGAAGCTAAAATGTCTACCATCTACTCTCCATCCTGATGGTAGGTTTTATTTAAATCTGAAGGACCTGCAGAATTAAAAAGTTTCATTTTTTTTTATTTAGTGAAATCATTGAAAAGTAGCAAACACACCATCTCTTAGCATCCTATTATTGTTCATATTTAAATCAATTTCTGATCTATCCCCCTAGAGATTAAAATTACTTTACAGTAGCTGCACAACCAGTAATGTGTTATCTTGTATTAAATAAAACAAGTGTAATAGAAGTGTAGTTCACTTTCCAATTTCCATTCACCAAGCCAAAGGGGCGGGTAAGAGTAGAGAAAAAGTTACTGCAATCAAATCAGCTTTCTTGTTTATTTGGGTTTAAGAGATGCATACTTTGTGACTGAGGAACACTGGAATGCTCATGTTTGATTATATTGGGCCTCATAGTGAATCATTGGCTTGCTAATTTTAAAGCATTTTCCAATCTAACATTTGAACATAAAATGTGTCTAATATGAAGGAGTTATTTATTTCAAAATATAGAGAAGTTTTATAAACAATTATCCATATCTTATTGGTATACACGCAGTGTTCAAAATGTCCACAGACTGCAAGACCTGCTCCTAGCTTGTCATTGTCTTTCGAGAAGGAACAATGTCTGGCGTTGATCCCTAAAACGTAAGGTAGAAGCAGTTGCCTTTGCTAGATAGTACGAAAATAAATTGAATCAACTCATTTCAAGCCCATTGTTGAGTTTTCACTGGCTGTTGTTTTTTCGAGTGACAGGGCTAGTTTCTTGTGTAGGAAGTTGTAGTGGAGGAACAAGAGGAAAATGTCCCCCTGAAAATGGACCCTTCCTAAAAGTGGTTGCCTGCCAAACACAGCTTGCATTGTTTTTGGTGCAGAGCTGAGGTGGTGGTATTGGAGAAGCCCCTCTTTCTACCTACGCTGACACACCTTTGGGGGACCACTTAGAGGCAGATACTGAGTCATTTCTACATCTAATTTGTCTTCGGCGTTTATCTCCCATTTAGACTATCTTTAGACGTGTCCCTGTTGTTAAGAGGCAATGTATGAGAGGCCTTTTCAAAGATTACTTTATTCTGTTCACTCCATGTAACAGAATCCATTTTATATTTCCAACCTCACTGCATTATAAATCAAGTCAACGAGTTTAAAGGCAGCCTTCCTATTAGCATATGATTTACTTTACCACTATTTGTCATCACCCCTAGAATCTTGTAAGTGTGACACCAGTTTTAAAGAGATATTTACAAAAAATTAATTACCGTCAGTTACACCATATTATAAAATCTCTTACATCATTGGATAGAAGACCTTAATGCAAGGTTGTATTCCACACTGGAAAAAGAGAGAATGAGAGTTGTTTACAGAACGAGGCCAATGCAGGGTTTTGAGTGATTAATCACTTTCCTGTTTCCATTTTCATTTTGGAGGCTTGAATACATTTAATCACAGACATATTTTGAATGGAAATATTAAATGAATGAGATGCCTCTTATTAAATCCACAACTTAACATCGAATGAGAAGGAAAAAGACGGAGGAAAGGTGTATTTCTATATGGGGGCTACATAACGCTCTACTGTTCTAGGTTCAAAGATGGCCCTGAAGTTCCTGAGGAAAAAGACGGAGGAAAGGTGTATTTCTATATGGGGGCTACATAACGCTCTACTGTTCTAGGTTCAAAGATGGCCCTGAAGTTCCTGAGGAAAAAGACGGAGGAAAGGTGTATTTCTATATGGGGGCTACATAACGCTCTACTGTTCTAGGTTCAAAGATGGCCCTGAAGTTCCTGAGGAAAAAGACGACCAAGCTGAAGAGCTTCCTGCGAGAGTACAGCATCTCTCTCTACCTGTCCCCCTGCCCATTCATCATCAACATGTTTGGCATCGCCTTCGAGACAGACGACTACTATATATTTGCCCAGGAGTACGCCTTAGCTGGAGATCTCTTCGATATCATACCACCACAGGTGAGGGAGCGTCAAGGGCAACGATATTCTTTCCTATCTTCTTACTGGGGAACAGAATTTCAGGAAAACAAATTCATTACATAATTAATAGTTGAACAAGAAATAGTTGAGGAAAATACATTACACTGCTGCCCACGGTTTAACATTTAGAATGCCACTCTTTGTGGTGGCATAATCTATTTAATTAGCTCACAATCACTTTATGCATATAAACTATTTTTAGGTTGGTATTTTCCACTAGACAAATATGCTTCACTGGATCTCAGTCGTCCTGGGCCGCATGCAGAATACTGATTCTGAGTGAGGGAAAGGAAGTCTTCAGCATATGGCAGATCATGCATTGTGATAGGATGGGTTAGGGTTTAGGATTAGGGTCGGGGTTAGGGTTTAGGGTTAGGGTTAGGGGTTAGGGTTAGGGCTGGCTGCTCCAGCATATGACAGATCATGCATTGTGATAGGATGGCTTGTTGATGATTCGTCGTGTGGTCCTGTCTGTGTCATGTCAACTCTCTGTCTGGCTATTAAAGGTGGGGCTCCCTGAGGCCGTGGCCAAACGCTGTGTCCACCAGGTGGCCATCGCCCTGGACTACCTGCACGGCAAGAAGCTGGTCCACCGGGACATCAAGCCGGAGAACGTGCTCATCTTCGACAAAGAGTGCCGCAAAGTCAAGCTGTCCGACTTTGGCATGACGCGGCGCGCCGGCTCCCCGGTGAAGCGTGTGAGCGGCACCATCCCCTACACGGCCCCCGAGCTCTGCGACCCGGCCCGCCACGAGGGCTTCTGCGTGGAGTACAGCACGGACGTGTGGGCCTTCGGCGTGCTGCTCTTCTGCATGCTCACCGGCAACTTCCCCTGGGAGAAGGCCATGCCCTCGGACGGCTTCTACGAGGAGTTCGTCCGCTGGCAGCGGCGCCGCACGGCCACCGTGCCCTCCCAGTGGCGCCGCTTCACGGACGAGGCGCTGCGCATGTTCCGCCGGCTGCTCGCCATCGAGCGGCAGCGCCGCTGCGCCGTCAAGGAGGTCTTCGGCTACTTCAACCACTGCTGGATGCTGGACACGGAGAACGGGGCCGGCGGGGCCCCCCTGGACATCTGCTCGTCGTCGTCCGAGGAGGAGGTGCTGGCGGACAGGCTGAAGCGGCAGAGCCTGGCCCCCGCCTGCGGCGCCACCAAAGGCGGCATCCTGGTGGACAGCCACTACTCCTCCATGTCCACCAACAGCTCGCCCTCGTCCACAGGCAGCTACGAGAGGGTCCGCCGAGACAACAACCGCGAGGGGCGCATCCTGGTGGCCACGCCCATCGAGATCTGTGTGTAGACGGGGCTGCCGGCCGCCAGGCTACATGCACACACCCATAGATACTGCACGGACGCCTGAGAGGGATGAGGGTTATACAACAGAGGGGAACGTCACTGAGGACGAACAGAGAGGAATACAAGGAGAGAGGGGAAAAGGTACTGGCAGGTTCTTGGAGTGTTTCAACACAGTCAGTTTGTGCCGGCAGCCTCCCTGTGGCCTTTTTAAATGCTCCCAATGACGACTCTGCTCTGAGGGAGTGACAAGCAAGCCAGACAGTCACACCCTGTACTGTAGCTAACTCAACATACTTGTGTGGCAATGTACTGTAGATTACTGACAAACACTAAAAAAAATCAACGCCACTTGGCCCAGCAGGGAGGACAATGAAGAGCGATTGATCAGAATTGTGGAGCAATATCAACTTGTTTTGGACGGCGAAAAGGTGCTACACGAAAAAACAAATCGCAATCTGCTTTTTCTGACCCTGTAAAACGTCCTTTGAGCATAATTACTGGCTATCTTTGTGAACTGTACCAAATTATTACATGAAGCTAGGTACTGTGGTTTGTCTGTGCTGCTGCTCCAATGTTCTGTAGAGAGGATATTTCTGATACACATGTTTTTGTCCTTAACTCTAATTTGTTCTATTTATTTTGAGACCTCAATGGTTGGGCAGAATTTTTTTTATTGGTCATAAAGCAGCATTTTGCTTCGACCTATAGTGATGCTTTTGTTGGTCATGTTTTTTTTCTTGTCTAAAGCCCCCATTTTGTAAAAGGAAATGAGGTTCAGCTCTCCCCTGTAGGGTGTCAATCTTTGAGTTTCTGTGAACAGCTTTCCAGTTCATTTAAATCGCTGTCGCTGTTGGTGTAAGCCATTACCCCCATAGCAGTAGGGAATATGCATTGGTGTGTCAGTGTTGTGTTCACATTCATATCTGCTCTTGAAGCCTGCGAGCGAAGCCTAAGCCTGCGCACCGCAACGGGAAGGCGTAAGAAGAACGCGTCTCCCATCCGACAGATTTTTTTTTCTCCCTCTCCCTCGTATAACGAGAGTTAGTGTGACAGGCTGCAGTAAACAGGAGTCACTGATATGGCTCTATTTCTCCTTCTCCTCTCGTTGGTGACATGAGGACGTGGCTGGGAAAAGCCGCCCCATTAACATGGACAGCGTGATGGAATAGTAGGCCGTTCTATTCTAGGTAGGCAACACTGCTCTGTATTACGGTTTGCAGGCCTGCCATTGTTTTAAACAAGAGGTTCCAGCAGTCACTCTTTTATCATTTCAAGTTCTAGGCTTTGTAAAGTGAACGCGTTTGAAGATGAGTGAAGTAGCACTCTAGAGGAAGGCATTTTTAATTGCATGTTTTTTTAAAGGCAAAGGTGAATTTGAATGGATACAAAATAATGTTGGTGGGAAATGATTGCATAGTGAGCACAAGTTAACTCTGAAATCAAGGGCTGAAATGGAAAAGCATATCTATTTGTATAGGCTTCATCCCAAGGTATATCACATAGATTGTCCCAGGGGAATCTACATATCGTGACAACTAAATCTTCTGTAACCTTTTTTATTTAATTTTTCTCAGTGAATTTCCAAAATAAAAATATGGCAGTGACTATAACTGGATGATGAAACTGGATCACACCAGACCAATCATTTCCCCTGTTCTATAACAAGGGAGAAAAACACTTGCCAAAAGAACATCTCAGCTCTTGCTGTGTAGTGTTTTCTCAACAATATCGCATGTATAAATATTGTTTTGTTGAAACAAATATCTTAGAGCAAAAAGTTGCAGTAGTTACTTTCTGTATTTAGGGGAACTGGAAATAGTACTCTCAGAAAAACATTAACATTTTTAAATGCTGTGCTCCATCTTCCATAAATAGCAGTTGTATATACTTAGCAACCATTGAAATAGATGAGGTCGTAAGAGATTTAATGATTTTGTGACCCACAAACAGTGACATGAATAGCATGTTTTGAATAGAACTTTTAATTTCACGTGAGTATATCTTATGAGGGTATTGTTCCCTTTTTCAAATGTTCTATGTTTTTCTTTGTTTTCACATTGATGGCCTTTCACCTCAACAGCAATTCTGTTAGCCCTCATACCATTTTGGTGGTATGAGATCTCGTCTTTCTGTGATGGATGTGTTTTAAAAGTGTTTTGACGTGCTACTTTAGTATGAAGCCCTGCTTGCAGTCACGGTGTATTTATTTTTTTCCCCAAAATGATTGGTGTACCGTTTTCTTTCAGCTTTCCACTGTTTTCATTAAAAGCGGAATAAAGCTGCCATGAATGGAGCCTGAATGTGTTCAGTGACTTTGATGTGTGAAATGCTTTTGACGGGGAGTGTCTACAGCCTGCTGGTGCCACTTATTACGCCCAGTGTGAATTACTGCGACAAATGTGTCTTGACATCAGTGACGAAGGCAAAGTGCAACGTGTACAGTACTGATCCTGCTCCTTATAGGAAAGATGTGAAGCATCACAATTACGAAGCATATACTAATTTGCTCTGGTGAGTTATGATTAATGTTACATCCTAAGTTGATGACATAAACAACACAATGCCCTAGAAAACTACATGAACCTATACATGACTCTTCAGTTGCAATGAACGATGAATCCATCAAAATGTCTTGAGTTACATAAACAGATTTACCCATGGGGCTATTAGCTATATGGAAAACATAGCCAACCCACTTGCAGTTTTTAAATATTAGTGCTTTCTGTGGACCCCACTGAACACAGTCCACATTTGAACAACAAAACACAAGTCTCCAGCATGCAGTCATGAAGCATGCAGCCTCAGCACGTCCTACTGGCGACGCAGATGGAAATGAGGAGAGAGGATGATTTAGCATCACAACACAAACCACGGGCAGAATCTGCTCGGATACAGAGGAACACCACGGCCCAGCCTATAGGGCGGCTTGTCGGGAAGAGGAACGATCACTGCTGCACCTTCAGCATACGGCACGGCGCTACACACCTCAGTGTACTCCCATTGCCATCTTTGTACTCTACGGTTGTAGATGGTCGAATAGAAAAGGGGAACGTCCCATACAGGGAACATGTACAAACGCTCCATTTAATTGAGCCACTTCAATGTCCTCAGGCAGAGAGAGAGAGAGAGAGAGAGAGAGAGAGAGAGAGAGAGAGAGAGAGCAGTGAGAAAACAGCACTCACCCACTTAGAGTGGTGTCAGAGTGGAAATTAGGGAGTCCCTTGAATTAGGCCCCTTTGGGCCACATAATAAGCAGCCAGAGTTAGGAGTGTGTTTGCTTGTACCTTCTGCAGTGTTTTTGCTTGTACCTTCTGCAGTGTTTGAGAGTGGAGATAAGACAGACAGGTGAGAAAACGAACCCCTTTTATATAGGCCCTGGATCTCAAGGTCCTATGGGAGACTCAGGAGCCTATACATTGGACTTGGTGCACAGCACACACGGCATACTAACCAAATCACTGTAGGACACATTTCTAATCAACGTCTTTTTCTCAACTATATTCCAAAATTGCATTATTGAAACTAAGCCCTGCCAACCGTTGCAGACCACCTAGGTAATTCTTGGAGAATTTATATGATCGCTATGTTCTCATGCATCATTCAGTGTCAGAGAGCTGTTGGCATGAGGCATGCTGGCCAATTTCCTCGGATCTGATTTGGGTTTTGAACGGCAGCAGCAGGGGGGTATGTTGATCACGCTTCGCCTCCTGCCGTGGTGCTGACAACGCACAGGGTTTGTCTTGCGTCCGGATGATGTACTCAGGGCTTCTGTAAGGGCTTTAAGATGGCAGGCTTTGATTTATGCACCTTCCACAGGCCAACGCTTCCTGAACATCTTGTAGGTGAGCTGTCATATGATGTAACAACATTGCCTGGGGCAGGCAGGTCTTTCGGGCAGAGTCGCTGATATTTCAGCTGCGGGTTTAATTTGGCTCTGGAGTTCTTCTGCGTTCATTTGTTAGGAGAGCAGAGGATGTTCTCATTCAAAGGTTGTTCAAAGGCGACAGAGCTGTGTGGCAGGGATTGTGATCAAATGAGCGAGCCAGCAGCAGCATAGATAAGGCTCTGCCCTGAGAAAGGGAGGAGCGAGAGAGGGGGGGCGACAGAGATGTATACTGTAGGCAGTCAATAAGAAAAATGAAGGCACGCGGGAGAGGACAGAAAGCAATGAATAAAGGCAAGGAAAGCAGGAAAAGGCTGCAGGCGGTGTGCTTCAATGCAGACAGTCTGTGGAACGATGGGCTCGCTGCATTTAATCCAAAGATAAACTAGGGCTATTTAGCCATCTGAGGAGACAGCCAGTACAACTCCACTATAAAACAGATATATTGGTATCATGGTGTACAGCACACATAGTTTAAATAAAGCGAGATTGGTTTGGGCACACTCAGAAATCCCAAAGGAAACATGGCGGCCCAAGTACAGCAAAGCATTAGGTGCAATGGAAAGGTACTAAACTAGATGCAGCATACCATGCCATCTGGGGATACAGCATACCATGCCATCTGAGGGAATGTGTTTGCACAGGTTTTGTATGAGTTTTGCACAAACACATGCTAGTAAGAATAGTTTGGCAAGGGCCCCAGAATCTTCAACATCTGTCATGTTCAGGCATCCTCAGTCTCCGATCCTGCCATCCAAGGGTTTGCGCAGCACATGGAGCTAGCATCTCATGCGTTTGCTTGTGTAACCCCTTTGGAATAAGAGACCTACCGAATCTCGTCAAATTTCTGACAAGGAGGAAAGGTAGCAGCTGCTCTGTCAAATTTGCTTGCTGAAAAAACACACTTTGAATCGAAGCCAGCTGGACGCCTGGCTATTTTTGCAGGAGGTGGAACAGCTTATTCCAAGGTCCAAAGAGGTCATAGGAGAAGCTAGGAACACTTTGTGAGGACAGGAGGACGCCTAGAGCATTGCATGAAGGATCAATCGAATAAAATGTTACCATATTTGAACCACACCAGCCTGGTGTGAATGGCACTAGCTTTGACACCGGAATGTGTATGCCTGGCGTAGAAATCGTGGCCTCTGTGACCTGGGTCTCGTCCGTCTGGTGTTGTCACATTTCAATTCAGTGATAATGTGTTCTAATCGACCTAAATTTAATTGCAGGCATAATGCAAAATACAGTTATGTCATAAACTCCCCACCAAATGTTAGCATAGTATTCGGACAAAGATTTGCACAATTCACAATTAGGGTAAAGTGTATTAACAAATCAAACATTGATCCATTCAAATTGCAATGTCATTGCAGATACATATTAAATGTTTAGGAACAATAAAAGACAAACACATTAAAACAATCGAAAAAAGTTAAATCAAGCTATTGCAAAATATTTAAAGTGCACTCAAGTTAAGACTGACATTAGGACTACCAACGCAGCATACAAATCAGGAGCCGAAAAGAAGAGCAACCGTCACCGAAAGACAGCGGCTAAGACGGAGGAGGAAACGACAGCCTCTCGTCAACGGCAACGAACATAAAGTCGTGATTGTCCTCCTCTTGTCATTGAGGCGGAGCTGTTAGAAGAGAGGTAAGTACAGTACAGGATATTTGGAATGGCTGGTCAAAAGGGTGGCAGGGAAGGAGGTGTCCTACAGCCTCGAGCCTGTTCTACCCAACTCCCTGAAAGAGTTTAAAAAAATTAAAAAAAATATGTAAAACTCTACATTTCAAAGTGCCTCCGTGTTTATGTCAACCTTTGGAAACGGTGACTTACCGGGCGGGCTTTCTTTCTGCTTGGGAAAACACGCCGTCTTGACGATGTGTTATGAAAGAGCAGAGGGGGGGGGGGGGGGAAGAATTATTTCAACATCCACAGCCTGAGGAAATCTGTGGGCTCTCCTGGAAGGAGTGCACCTCACCTTTATGTCACTGTTAATTCATTCCAAGGCCCCATAAGGTCACACTTACATGAATTCACAACCAACCGTTCGTTGTGCACCAATGACCCCAAAATTTACAGAAACATTTTATAATCAAACGTCATCCTTATTAATTGGGGAAAGAGCAGGGCTCTCATTGTCCAATGTTAAAGTCATTCCACCATACCTCCATTGCCATGGCCTGCCTTGTATAATCTTGTCTGTCATCTGCTCACACCTCTGAATGACTTGTCCTAGTGGGTACACAAAGATGCACTTCAAACACCTCTTTTTCACTCAATAACGTAATTCATGGGCAAAAAAACAATCCAATAAAAAAAGCAAATTCCTGTTACAAGGGTGTATTTGTTTTTTTATATGAAAAAACATTCTATAAAGAAGGAGTAGCTGGGACATTATCGTCTCATACCCAACTCGATCAATATTGTGGTAAATGGTTACCTTGTGCTTACAGCATCTCAGTGAAAAGTTCTCTTCATTCAGAACACATCCTGCAAAGACAGGAGGCATCAGTTAAAGGGTATCGAGTGAACCAACTGTTACTTGATCCAAAAAAAAAAAAACAGAGCTTCTTTTACTAGCTTTTATCTGATTACATACAGCTTTACAAAAATATATACAATATTAATAATACTTTCACAACCGTCAAATGCGAGTGCAATATCCTGTAAAAGCTCTTTACACTGAATCCATAATAGATGCAGTGTGTACAATATCTCTTTAATTGCTTTTACCAGACTGGATGGCACATGTGTAGTGGTATTTTGCGGGGCAGCTCTTGAGAAAACATCCCATCGTCGCGCCTGTATTGTAGCAAGTAGAACAAACCTAGAAAAAACAAGAGTATACAAAATATTAGCCTACACCAACCCAGGAACAAAAGAGGCACACTGTTGTAACCCACTAAGCTTCATTATCGTTCGGTCACTCACTGTTTCCTGAGCCAGCCTGGCCGCTTCCTCCAGGCCGTAGAGTCTTCCTTTCACTAAGTACACCCCCGTGGACCAGATGACGCAGTCCTCATGGAGCCAGCGTTCGTCCGCGTGCTGGGCCGCCTCCACAGGACAGCGGCTGTCCACCACGGCAGGCTTTGCGGGCGAAGGCCGGGCGGTGTTCTCGCCGTCAGTGGCCGGTGCGCCCTCCTCGTCGACAGCCTCCGCCGCATGCCCGTTACCCACAGAACCGTTCTCTACAGACTCCGGTGGCGGCGGCGGCCGTGTTTTCCCGTTGTCCTGGTGTCTCAGGCCAGTCACTGGCCCGGCGGGGTAGTAAGGTCCGTGGAGGTCCCCCAGGCCCGTGGCGTTGGAGGATCCCCCACACAGGCAGCAACGCGCCTCCGCCGGCTGACGTCCGCTCCCTGAGCCGAGGCGACCGAGACGGAAGCAGGAGGACTTGGGAACGACGGTGGAAAAAGAGTTGGTACCGGAGCGTGGCTGGCCCTTGGCACTCTTCACCATCTCCTCCTCATCGTGATGGTTGACAACGGTGCATTCCTTGTGTTCCACGTGAACAAAAGGGAAAAAGTTATCCGATTTGTTGTCCTTTTTCTCCCCTTTGTAGTTTGCATATTTAAGCCGGATTTCCGGCTCTACAGGGGAGAACATTGATGACGGACCAGTTGGTCTTTGTCTTTTCCTCCTTCGTCGTTTGTTTACGTTGTTCTTTTCCACGTCTTTGTTGCCTGGCGACACCTTTTTGGGCCCTTTTTTCGGTTTGCCTCGAAACCTTTTGGTCCTAGGTTGGGAGAGGGGTTTCTCCGGTTTGCGTTTGCTATTACGACACTGAGAGGTTTCAGGTTTGGGCCGGGAGGCGGGAGGTTCCCTTTGAAGCGATTTGAAGGGAATCCTACTGGCTTCCTGAACCTCCATTTTGGAAATGTCACAATCCAGCCCTATTCTCTGCGTTACTGCTGGCCGTACCCAAGAGTCCTCAGCTGAGTCAGACAACCTCCCCGTGGAGTCCATGTCGCCACAGTCCGAACCGTCATTTTGTAAACCAGCGTTGGTGCTTTTGGCGCGGCTCCTTAAATGGTGGCTACAGACATGATGGCTGGGTTCACGGGTCGGTGGAGTGTCTTTCCGGACCCTAGCGCTACGCCGCAGTTCCCTTCGCAGAGGCGAAACACTTTTCTCCCGTGCCACGGCCCCGTCAGCTCGCCTGTCCGTACAACTCCTTTTGGTCCTCTTGCTCTTTGCATAGGTGACGGGCACTTCCACGACGTCACTGTCGTCGCTTGAAGTCCCGCCGAGAGGGTCGACCAAGCGGGACGGCTGCAACGCGGGCGGGCTCCGCGACCGCCCGTCCGAGGACTCCTCGGAGTTGGTGTAGCCAGGACTAGGGGAACTCAGAGTCTGAGGCAGGAGAAAACACCCTCTCCCCTCGTCCCCTGAGGGCGCCGCCGGGGACAGGGGGTCCACCAGGGGGCTGGCACTGCCGCTGCTAAAAGAACGGCACAGGAGCGTGTCCCTGGTGGTCGACACGAGGAAAATCACATCCGAGTCACTTTGACTGTCGTCCCCATCGTCGCTGTCGGATATCGAGCTCGCCGAGGACTCGGGCTCATAAAACCCCGGGTCCCATAGGTTGCCGTTCAACCCTTTAGGCAGAAGGTCCATTCCAAGTCCCTGAGACAGTGGGGCGCCTCTGTGCCTTGTTGGGTGTCCAGAGCCGTGTTCCAGGACTTCAGCGCTGCGACTCTGGGGAGTTCTGTACCACTCAGGATGCCTCACCCGGTTCAGGGTCTCCGAGTGGCTGGTGTGCAGGGGACTTACTCGGACTGTACATCGCCGTGACAGATCCAGAGCCATTGGTGATGGGTTTTGACTGGAGGACATTTCTATCTCAACATAAAACAATTGAAAGGACATTTTTCAGATTTTTATTTTCAATTAAAACAACATTATTCATATTTTCGTGATTACTTTTCAGGCACTCCAGGTGATGGGTAGGCATAAATAACATGGAATTTGAGAATGGATAAGAGCTCCTCTAAAAAATAATAATTAATAACTGAACTATGTGAAAGCCTAACGCAGGCAGCAAAAAAGACTTGAATGACATCATAACTGGCTTGTTATCACATTTTACACTTGTTTGCGAAATTGACTGTGGCGTTTAGACTATTTGTTAACGTTACAGCTAGCAACATTAAACCACTCACCTCCACAGCTGTTGGACCCTGGGTGGTTAAATCCTAGTATTATGAACCGCTTGAGATAACGAAGATAATATAAAGCAACATTGGCTATCTAGCTATCTATTTAGGCCTGCCAAAACAATAACAAAGCAGTACCAGAACAGTGATGGCAACCCAACTTCATCGAACCATCAGCTAGCATTGTTTTGCTAATGCCATGGAACACAGTTCTCGTAGAATTAAGCATGATAAAGAGATGACCCCAAAATATTATTAACCCTTAGTCAATTATCTGTCCTTGCAAATTGTCTAAAAGTTCTAAAAGATTTTCCGTCCAAATTTAATCACCAGGTAGGATATTTTTTGACAGAGCTTCCCAGCTAACTAAAAAAAGATAGCGTTGCCATGTTTCGCTAAAACCAGCTTAAAGTTATGCGTGTAGGACTGAGAAGAAGTCATCGACGATTTAATCGTTCATACTGGAATTTACCTGCAACTGATTGTTGTCATACATTTTAATAAATTAAATTTAGTTTATGAGCAGCGTTTTTAGCATTTTGAAAGCATTTTATTTATTATTATTGGGTAATTACAGATGTTTTAAATAATCATACATATGTAATTACTGGCATATTGAAGGACAGCAACGGGAGTGCTATTTTTGTTAGAAGTTTGGCAGCTCAAGTTACAATTGAACTTGTATGTAATTAAGCCCATGAATGGGTATACAAATATCAGGTTTTATCTACAATACTTGTTGTTATTAGAGCTTGCAGCTATTTTCAGTTCATTTTTCAAAAAGAATTGAAGCTATGAAAACGAATTAATTGATAAATATTTATCAGTTCCCATTTTCGCCGCCATAGCCCTGAACTTTAATGTAATTTTATCAACAAACCTGGCAACCAGTAAAGATTGCTTTTTCCAGAATCAGCTACGGTACAATCTTTTTTTTCCCTCATGTCTTTTGATTGTGAGCTGTGATCACAATGTCGTCGTAGCCTTAGAAAATTATATAATTAAACGTTGTAAAATGTTTTATTATTGTTGACTTAAATTCATTGGACCATGATCTCTCCGATGTTTTTATTTTATATTATAGGGCAAAAAAACATCAATAAGACAGCAATGCAATTAACATACACATTTAAAATAATCGGCGATCACATTTCAAACAAGAGTACGTTGGGCTTATAATAATGTATGATATTCCTGTAGAATAAATAATACATTATAGCTTGTGTATGTACTCAAACCAATGTGCACGTTTGCAATTTAAATTGACAAATTCCAAAAGATATCATTATTTTACATGTGCATAAATAGTGGGATAATTAAAGCAAAATCAGTACAAAGTCTATGTAAAAACATGGTAATTAAATGAGCTATTACAAAACATACATACAACTGTGCCCTTTGAAAACAAAAATAAAAAAGTAATTTCCAGCTAAAAAAGTAACATGGATGATACAAACAGTTATTTACTCAGCAGCACAGGGTTCTCTATCATGGTAAACCAGAACAAACAGCAAAGATACTGGTTACAGGTTACTGTATTCATGTAATATGTTATTTTCAGATTTCTTTTCCAAGGTGAATCCCTTCACAGACTAAAAGTTGGAGGTAAAAAAAAAACTCAGCTTTGTGTCACTTTGAAAATGTCGTGAACATACATACAGTAGACTCTATTGGCTACTAATGTGTTTTTCCTGAATTAACTCTAGTTTTACTCCATACTAGTAGTCTACCTGTCCTATCCACATGCCTGCTACACTATGGACTAGCCCAGTAGGAGTGATGGTGACATACCACACACTGTGCCTTACATTGGAAAACAGATGACAGTTAAAACCAACTGGAAACACCTCCTGCTTGTGAATATCAGATATCATGTCCATGATATGTTTCCCCCTCTGCAAGCCCATTTGAAAGTTTCCATACCTACATTTTAAGAATGTGTCTGGCAGAAAGTACCAATGGGATCAAGTACATGGACGTTTTGATGTGATTCAGGAAGGCCATTTCAAGGAAGTGTCAGAAAAAAAGGATGTTAAAACCAAACACTAAACTGAAGGCTACATACAAAATGCTCAATGTTAAATTGACACCCTTGATAATAAGCTCGCTGCTTATGATGAAATCGTTAAACAGCTGTTGTGCATGTAAACATAGTATCCTAGCCTTAAACAATAATACCATTATTTGTGTTCCTAGGAGAGTGTTTTCCCAGTGCCTTGTGAGCCAGATTCAGGTTCTCCCGGAGTTGGTTTGAGTCTCTCTCGGCTTTTGCCCTCACAATGCTCAGCTCCGTGTAGATATCCTTGTACTTCTGTGTAGCAAACCTTTTGTCCTACCATAAAACAGAGATTGTGTTAGTTTAAGGCAATCTAGGATGTGGCTGGGGATGGTCGATTTAAGAGCTATTGTAATTCTGAGAGAGTGGGCATTCACCCTCTGGGTGGTTTGGAGTTCGTCCTTGATTGAGGTGATCTCCTGTCTCAGACACTGTACCTCTGACTCCTTCACACGTAGCGTAATCTGAAGTACAGTATGACTCAATTTAGCTCGCTGGGCTTGTCAGCATTGTAAAACCAAATCATAGTAGTTACTTCAATACTTTTCTCTTTACTCTGAAGAAGTTATAGTCACATACAGTAGTGGTGGAAAGGATTAGGGTGACACCTTGTGTTCACATTAGGTACATTACAAAATGGATTCAACCAGCTTTCCTGAACGATCAACAGATTATGAAGAAAAAGGCAAGATAGAAATAGGTTTCCTTTGTAAAATGATTATTTTGCTCAGGCCACAAACCCCACTGACCTCCAACTCAAACACATCTATCCCTTGTCTGAGTGGAATAGCATCCTGCTTGGCCAAGGAACACAATCTGGTGATTTCTGCAGCCAGGTGACCAGTCAACTCCTGTATTGATTGATTGAATGAGCGTTAGTTAGTTGCAAGTGACTGAGTAAGTGAATGTTTTGCTGTGTGTATGTGTGTGTACATCTTTGTCCCACCTGGTTTCGAGACCTGAGGTCCTGGTTCTCCTGCTGGCATTGACACAAAGCCTGTCGCTCTGCTTCAAGGGCCTGGGCAAAGTGGCCATTCTCCAGACATTTCAGAGAGAACTGCTGGGACAGCACCTCCAGTTCGCGCTGGCATGAGGCCAGCTCTTCACTACACACACACACACACACACACACACACACACACACACACACACACACACACACACACACACACTTGTCAACATCATGTACGCCAACCATAGTGTGTAGTGGTCTATATTAGCAGAATTTTTTTTTGTTTTAAGAACGAAATGTTCTGCTAAAATGGACATGCAGAATAGCCAACAACACTGGGCTGTACAACAACAAATGGACCTGAGTTCTGTGTTCTGTGTTTGCCAGTCCATTAAAAACCAAACAACACAGTGCTTACCCAAATGTTCAATACTAGCTGGTAATTGACTGTAATCAAAAGGCCCAGCTGGTGAAGTGTTTATTTGGCAACTTACACTCAATTAGAGAAATAATTCAGAGTCATTCAGCGACATTTTTACCTGTGCTGTCTGCATATTTCCTCCAGGTCCGCATTTCCTGTGCTGGTTTGACATAGCTTCTGTAGTTCCCTCTCCAGCTCAAGGCAATGTGCCTTCTGGATGGCTTGAATGGCTTTATAGGATTAGAAAGTTTACAAAACGTATCTACGATGAAACCAATATTCATACCGAAAAAGGCTTCTCCTGTGACACTTTTAAGTTTCTCTCTCCCTCCCACAGCTCGCCCAGCCTCACCAATAGCAGTGGCAGCTGTCTCTTCCTCCAGAAGTCTGTCTTTGTCCCTGAGCAGGCGCTGCAGGTCATGCTGGTGTCTGTGCTGCAGCTCCACTAAGACCTTCTGGTGGGACTCCTCCAGGGAGACAAACCCACCCTCGTATGTGGCCTGGAAGGATCAAGGCCCAAGGAGAAAACACAAACACACACGTTCTTTTATTCCTGGGGTTTTAAACAGGAACACAAACATACATTTTTCAAACATAATTTACAATAGGGAGGCGTGATATAAATAGCGCAGTGAATTGGGGCCACGGGAATGCACGGGGAACGTAGCTATATCGCTTTCACTGATCGATATCTAGATGGCAATGGTCGCGCCTACCTTCAGCTTTCCGAGGTCTTTCTCATGTTGCTGCTGAAGAGAAGCCATTCGCCCGTCATACTCCGCAGCCAGCTGCTCCCAGGACGTGGAGAGCTGCTCCTCCAGATCTTTTACTCTCCCTCTGAGCCAGAACGCCTCGTCCTTCCCGGATATTTCCGCCTCGTTACCCGGAGGAACCGCACTGATCCCCTCGTCCGTTTCGCCAACCTTCTTCTCCTGGACCTCGCTCTCCTCTGTATTATTCAGCGGTGGGATCCCCACGGACAAGGAGTCCAACTCAGCCGACTCCTCTTGGGTTCCAGCACTCAGCCCCTCCAAGTCGGAGAGCCTTGCCCTCAGCTCCTGGTTTTCAGCCGTCAGCCCGGCACAGCTGCTGCAGGTCACGGGGGCGGTGTGCCGTGCCGGCTGGCTGTCCAGCGCCCTCTGCTGTTGATCCAACAGCAAGTGTGTCTGATAGTAGGAGAAGACTTCAACGGCTGCACAGTGAACCGAGACCAACCAGGGATGCCTTGGGCTGTGGAAATCCCAAAGCCTGCAAGCCATGGAGTGGATCTCGTCAGGGGCGGCGGTTCCGACATGGTAGGCGACTTGGTTCAACAAGGATAGTTTTTCCTGTGTGATCTCTGTGAAATGTCTGATGTCAACCTGATCTGTGTCCCTCTGAATTGCATTCAAATGCAATAGCCACTCGTTGACGTATTCTTCTTCGGCTATTTCTACATGTCCCTCTGTCGTTTCCGATTCAGTTTCACCTGCTATATTCCCAATGATGTCTAAGTCTTTCAGAAACCTGCTCCCACACGACGTTTCCTGACTCCCCCTCCCTGTCTCTGTGCTCTGCTCTCTCTCAGAAGGAAGACTGTGGGCTAGGAGGAGCATTTGCTTCTCCACTACCATGTGCTCTAGCACTTCGCCCAGGATGGATTCCAGCAGTTCCTCTTCGTCGACCCTGGACGGGTCGGTCTTCAAACTGCTCCGCATCGCCGCCCAGAACTCCTCCTCCTGGCGAAGATGTCGACCCACCCGCGGTTCCCCTTCCTGGAGCTCCCTCTGTATGGGTTTTTCTATGACCTTCAAAGCTGACCTGCCAATCACCTCCAGGGCTTTGCCCACAACCTTTGACCTCATTGTTATCCCCTTCGCCACTTCCTGGATCCTTTCATCGCTTGAGACCAACGTGTCTCCATGGAGCGTATTTTTTACACTGTCAAGATCGTTATTTAGCGTCTTGGCTTCCGTCTCTGCTTCTGTTTGCGTGGGTATCCCCTCAGACGGTCTGAGCTCTGTGTTTTGGGCCTGCAGCTCCGGACAGGTTTGCTCAGTGTCTCCGAGCTGCCTCCCCCGTTCCGATCGTTCAGCCTCTGTGACCTCCAAACGCCCCCGGTGAAGCCCTTCTCCCTTCTCCCCAAAGTGAGACCGGTAGACGGCCTCGTCCTGGACCTCCTCCGTTTCCGCCCCCGTTTCTGGACGGCCGAGGACTTGGAGCGCGTCCTCTTTGAGCCGCAGCCGGGCCTCTGTGTCCGCCAGACGTCGGTCCATGGAAGCGAGCAGGGCCCGTGACTCGCCGAGCTCCTGCGTTCTCCTCCCCAGCTCCCTCTCCAGACCCTCCCCCTGGGGCTGGGGACGGAGCTCACTGGGCCTGCTGAGGAGCTCCGCTTTCAGCCGATCTATCTCCCGGTCAGCCTCCTTCAGCTGGTTCAGCATCTCTTGGTTCAGCCGTTCGAGAGCCTCGTTCTGACCCGTGAGGAGGACTATCTCGTCGGACAGCCTCCCCGCTGTGATCTGGCCCGGGTCCACGCGCTCCGGCCCTTGTCCGTCTGCCCCCCAGCAGGTCCGGCCGTCTGTTCCCAGGATGTCGCTGCTCTCCACACTGTCCTCCGCGGCGAGGGCTCCCGGGCACCACACACTGGGGTCGTTGTGCGGTTCCGGGCCACGTGCCAGCGTCTCAGCCGTAAGGACGGGTTCGTCCGCCAGATCTGGCCTCCCTCCTCCGCCCTCGCTCGGCAAGGGGGGGCTGCCAGAGACCGGAGTCGGGGCCGGCGTGTTGCTGGGCATGGGGCCGCCAGGGAACAAGTCCTCCAGCTCCTGCAGGTTTCCGTCTGGGTCGCGTAGCCAGATGCTGGGCGGCTGGGTTTCCGGGCAGGGCAGCACCCGGCGGACGGAGAGGCCCAGCTGCTCCTGCATGCTCTGTCGTATCATGTCCTGCTGCTGAAGGAGCTCCTGTGTCTCACGGTACAGGTCTCTCAGGCTTTGACTGTGGCTGGTCAGCGGCTTGATCCTCAGAGGGCCCGAATCAGACTCGGGGGTCAGAATGGGGTCAATCTACGGGGGGGGGGGGGGCAATAAGATCAAAAGCGTAATCAAACCTTTGATATGGTCGTCAAGAACAAACAGACTGACAGAGCTGGATGTGATCAGAAAGAGGTGTGGTGTTTTCCTTTACCAGTAAGGGGAGGGGGCTGGTGAGGACCTGCTGCCGGGGGTCTTGTGCTGCGCTCAACTGAGTTTCCAGCTCCCGCCTTTGGTGGTCTGACTCTGCCAGCTGACTTTTGAGATCCTCCACCTGCAACCAAAACCCACATAGACTTAGTAACCAAAACAATGATAGTACAATATATAATATTAGCGTGGAGATGTTGTCTGTTTTACGGATTTGTATGTTATTGAATTGTTTTGAGGTGACAGACAGGACTAATCAGTGCTTTCTACTGTACCTACGATAGGCCTTCCAGTGACTCACCCCCTTCCTGTAGTCCTCCAGTAGCCTCTCCAGCTCCGCGGTCTGCTTGGCCTGGGCCTCAGAGCAGAGAGGGACCATTCGGTCGAGGTCCAAGACCGTCCTCTCCACCTGCAGCCAGCACTGCTCGGTCTCCTCCTGCATCCTCCGTTTGGTCCGGGGAGACGTCGCGGCGCTCCCGTGGCCTCCCACGTCCTCCAGGCCCAGGGGGAACCCCAGGACGCCTTCGTGCCTCTTCCTCCTCTCCTCTCGCCTCGTCTTCCTCTCCCCGTCGAACTGGAGCGGCTCCCTGGTGCTCCCGGCGTCCGGCTCGGGGGCCAGCTTGGCCAGCGGTCTGAACTCGGCCCAGTCGAAGGTCTTGTAGCGGCCCTGGCGCCGTCTCTCCCGCGCGCGGCTGGGCTTGGGGCCCCGGTCTGTTTGTGAGGGGGCCTCCGAGGAGGAGTCCTGAGTCACATCGGGCTTTGGGAGAGGCTCAGGCGGGCTGCAGGAGATGATGTGGCCTGGCAAGCTGCAGGGTGAACAGAATGGCACAATGGGACGGTGTGATTTGGTTGGGATGTTTTTTTTCTTCACACATAAATAAGTAGTTTACCTGGCAACATCAGGCGCATTAGATGGACGGACATTTTTCATCAAAGCCTGGATCCAGTTTCTGCGGATTCCTGCGGTCATAGCTGTCAATGTGTACACACACTTCTGGGTCTGGAAGATTTGAAAAAGAATCATACTTTGCAGGTAACAAAAGACAATACAGCACAGAATTATTGTTCAGTGTGTGTCGAATTAAACGTTTTGGTCTTAAACACCACCCTTACATGGATTTGAAAACCATAGTTCCTCTGGACCTGGTATTCGGAAACATTATAACACTTGGTGAGGTCAATTTCCCCTTGCAGATCTGACGCCTGCAAGACATAGGCACAGAATACTAATTACATAAAGGAGAAAGACACAGAGTAACAGATAAACAATGTTGCCCTGATGAACAAAAGGTTCCCCGATCGATTGGGTGGAATTCAGCACCCTCTTACCTCCTCAGCGATGGAATCCTTATAGTATCTCAAGCTGTCCGCAGAAAGCACAAACCAGTATTTTGTCCACTAGAGGGAAGCAAACTTTTTTTTTACCAGCTTTGGACAAGCACAGAATTCACGTCAATCTCAAAGCACTGTGGATTTGTCATGAACTGACGATCATTTCCCAGATATTTAATCATATTACCTCATCCTTGTTGTCTAATTTGACCATCCAACCTTTTTTGAAATTCAGCAGGTCAGGCTGTAAGAAAGAGATGGTCATTGGAAATTGCAGCGTGTTCAGTAGATGAGGGGACAGTCAGAGTTAAGGCCTATTGTAGTGGCTACTCACAGTCATAATAGACTCAGTAGTCCTGCGGTCCAGAGACCTGGCTCGTCTCTGTGGAGGGGTTACTGTCAGCTGAGCAATATCGCCGCAAGACTGCAGCTTCTGGGAAGGATGAAAGGGAACAGTCAAACCACCGATGAAATACGGACGTTAAAACAGACTACGCAGGCACTTTGTTTTTCTAAAATGGGGGTTCCTAACGCGCTTTATAAGGCAACCCTGTGGCAGCTGGGACGTGTAGCAGCATTCCAAAAAGCAGAACAACAACCCGCGGTCAAGCTCTTTGGCAGGGACGTTGGTTGTCAGGATTAGGCCTTCTGTAGCACCCAGCAGGGAGGAGAGAAGCCTCTACAATGCCCTGCCGAACTCTTACTCACATCCTAACAGCTTGATCCACACCAGTCACCGGGGTTGGCCTGCAGAATGTATGACGATATTGTGAAGGCCATACTTTGCCAGATGCTTCCTCAGGTTCTTGTCTGAAAGCTTCAGAGTTGCTAGAGGTCGTTCATCTTTGCCTGAACAGGATCGCTACATGATATCAACAGTCTCTCTAATATTGGGTTTCATTTCTGGCTACCAAGATAGCTTGAACAGCAGTTGTCTGACAGCATTTCACATGTCTAGATTAGCCTGCGCTGACAAAAACATGGCGAGCTTTTTTTTCTTCACTTTCATGGGCCTTTAAAAGATTCCTTCTTGTCTCTTGCGTAATTCTCTTAATGGAAAAGCAAGGCCTTCATAATAGATACAGAACATTCTTTGTGTGGGCCCAGGCACTCAGAGGGAAGCCCGTCCAGGGAGACAACACACATAGGAACACGGTGCCCTCTGGCTGCAGTGGGAGCTGCCCTCTGTCTGCCCAAGCAAACACTGACCCCACGGGACAGTGACGGTCCCTCTGTCCCACTTCAGTCCTATCCCAAGGACTGGATGGGAGGAGCAGAAGATGTGAGACTACTTTGGAAATCTCAAGTACGGAGGGGGGGGGGGGCCTTAACTCTGTGTGAGCCCTCTGACCACACCGTCTAACCAAAAACACACTGAACGAACACCCATCCGAGTGGGCAGCCGCTGGGGAACTCAACAACGCGAATCCTCAGGAACGAGACAGGGCAGTTGATCCAAGACTGCCATCCGACCTTCAACCCCGAGCGATGGACACCTGTGTGGCTGAGCTCAAGACAAATCCCATTCCTCTACAACGGCCTGCTCTAGTGTACAAACAAAAAGAGGGGGAAAAAGAAGCTATGTACGTTTATTGGATAAAAGGAAATCCCAGTATTCATACAAGTGCTACTGCCGTATGTGGTCAGCTAATGCTACACGCTGGTTTTGTTTGTGTGGTGTTGTCTCTGGCAGACACGTACCTGTTAGGGTTTAGTCACCTCTATAATCACCAGGGGCCCGTCTGACAACATGGAGTGACTATCGTTCACGAACAGATGTGCACTTGGCACGGCCAACACAGCGGGGCATACAGGCTTCAACCAAACACTCCACCGCTCCCCCACTTTGGTTTAAGGCCTCCTGTCATGTAAGAGCTACAGTACTGCCTACGTAGGATGACACTGCGATCTGGTAACCTACAGTAGGGCGCCTGCGATCTTTAAGAGAAAGACAGCTACTCCATCATTAGACAGACAGCATCCTGGAGGAAACGAGTTCTCTTTGAAAAGTGCCTGCTCGAGGAATGCCTCTCACAGATTAAAACACAGGAGGCGGACTCAACAGCTTTGGGGCACGAAAACCTGTTTCGGTGCGGAGAACAAAACCTGCCTGTCAACGCATCACTCCTGCTCCCTCCGTCCGTCAGCACAGGCACACTCCCAAATGCGGCGCGCGACACGTCCTGACATGGTCGGAGGGCGGACTCATCCCGCCCGACCCATGCCATCACTCTCGTCACCTGCATTTCAGGATTGAACACGCGATTTGAAAAAAAAACGTGAAAACACACCCGTGCGTGTGCTCCGGTGACGTCTTCGTCCCTGAAAACACCTGGTGGCATGAGTCATGTGAAAAACGAGTCTGACTCATATAGAAACATGCATATTAAACATCTAAATTATCAAGCAACAGGATATTGAATTAAAAAGTGGCTTTAAAGGAAAAACAACTCGCACAATTGTGTAAAACAATTCGAAAGTGTAAAATCTGATATAAATGGAACCGGCGGGCTGACGGTGCCTGGTCAACGCTGATCCTCCGCACAGTGGAGAAACACCACTGGTTTGTTTCTGTAAACAACAGCTCCGTAGTTTGAATATTTAACTGAAGGTCAAGTTTTTATGTAAGGGGGGCATTTGTCATTTCGTTCGCTCCCTTTAGTATACAAATTCCTAACAAGAGATGAAGGTGACAGGGCAGGCAGGGTCAGGATAGGGTTCATTGTCTTTCTCAATGTACTTTGGCATGGCAGGGCGCAGTCAGTAACAGGGTAGGAATGTGGAACCACCCCAGACTGTCTCCGCGAGGGCTGCTTCTGGTGGACGAGTGCTTACATCGATTGTGGTTGTCAAAGGGGGTGCAAGGCTGGGCTTGGACTGGAGTTGTGATTCCCAATGTGAAAGGAATCACAGTCATAACGTGGTTACCTCTCGCTGGCCGCTGCGACCCTCGGCCCTCCCCGTCCTCAACAGGACCTGGTCCGCTTTCTGCCCTGCCTCCGTTCTCCCAGAATGCACCACGTTAGGCGCCACCGTGCCTTTGTAGCAGCTGGAACAGTGGGGAAAAAAACTATTCAGGTCTGTCATTAAACTGAGCGAGCACAAACCCTGAAGCTCTTGTCACACGGGGTTGTGACGACAATACCCAGTGAAACATTGAGTCTGACAGCTTAATTATTAAAGTCACCTTAACCAGAAAGATTTCCTGAGGACACACTCGCAATCTTACTTTTTTCTCTGCGTTCACTGACAATTGGGTAACCAATGACAACCAGATTAGAACTGACATATCCTCACCCTCTTCCAAAGCCGGAGTTGTTTTCTCGTGAAGGAGAACCTTTAAATACGTAGCATACGTCTTCTACAAGGAATCAGTTATGAAGAGTCCCACTGTGTATACTTATTGTCAAAACATTAAGCTATATGTGCCAAATGAATGTCTCGTCACAAGACTTGTGAATGCATGTTGAGGCGTGTGTTAGCAAAAACACAATACTACTACTGAAAATAATATCTAGCCTTCACATTTACCCAACCTTCAGTGAAAGGTGCAGGCGCTTGGTAGAAAAAGACAAACAGCCTCTTCCAAAAATATCATATTGCACCATCCTTTTGGAATTCCTAGCCTTATTTGGTGTAAGGGAGTTTTCTGTTTGACAAAAAGCAGTGATCGAAGCATTCCTGTTGCTAAACCAAATATTTTATATGCTATTGGGGTAAATAGTTTAGTCTTTTTAGAGGTTGAATTTGAAAAGCGGTTACGGCTCCCAAATGGCTAGGTATGGGCCTTTCCACTGGTGCTTGGCTGTGTGTAATGGGCACTCTATGGAAGCATGTACTGGGAGAAGCAGCGAGGCATCTGCTGTTCTCCAGGACTAAATGTTAGCACATTGTCTGGACCACAGACCTATATACATAAATATGTATACTATGTCTATGATCTGGACCCCCTTCCAAACCAGTCTGTTATCAAAAGCAATGCACCACATGCAAACCTTCATCATCAGCAGGACTTTAATATTTAAAGCAGTATAATGTAACCATAATACATTATCTAATGAATGAGCGTGAATGTGAATGCTGGACCTGCGGGAGGCTTCTTCTAGTCCTCTGTCTGTGGTAGGTTTGTTGGTGGTTGGTGCTGCGTGGCTGTTGCTTGGGGCAGGGTGACGCTCCATCTCTGAGTCCGAGCTTCCACTAGCCTCAGAGTTGAGGGAGCTGAGTGAGGTACTGAGGCAGGAGCTGCAGGAAAGCAGGCTGCCGTCGAAGGAGGATCTCTCCCTGGGGGCCGTGGGCAGGTAGTGGGACACATCGTCTGGAAAACATACCGGACATAATGGTTTCAAAGCAGGAAATACTGTAAACGTATCACAGGCTAGTGACACCAATTGGGATATATTAAAAAGGATTATTTTGGTCCAAATCGTACTCGGATTTGTTTTTAAATTGAGTGTTAAAAGACATAGCTTCATTACTGCTTCTTTAAGAAACTAGACTTGGCGTTCTGCACATTGCGCCTGCCTGGCAGAACACTGTACGTTACTAAGGTGCCCAGGCTGCTCTTTCTTTGCCTGCTAATGTCTGTCTTCTGCATCGGCCTAATGAAGTGCCCTCGGGCCTAGCTTGCTGGAGCTGGTCCTAGTCGCAATTAAAACCAGTAACTAGGCCCTGCTAAAAGACTGAAACAGCATCATTGCTAATGTCCACCCAGGTCACATGGAACCTATTTGGAGCATTGCCAATTTTAGGTAGGATGCTTGTTTGCACCTATGATGCATGTTTGTTTTGGTATTTATGTTTTATAAATATAGATTAGAAACATTTGGACTTGGAACACAGTGAGGATCCAGTGTAGATGCTGGCAAGCGGAGTGGGCATCACGCGACGTGTTCTGTCTTAGTGTAAGTGTTAACATCTGCAGGAAGTTAGGACAGCTTTAGAGGCCAGGAAATGGCTTTGAGAGTCAGACACACATGAAAGCATGCGCCTTGGCTTGTCTGGTGTCTTTCCTCCACACCTGCAGGGGTCTCATGGGGGTCCAGAGGATCAGTGTCCGTCGCAGTCCGGACACGGTCCCCTTCCGGCCCCCCACCCGGCTGTTCTTCCTGCCACAAGCCCAAGCCAGGCTCTGCAGGACCCCCCGTGGCTGGGGAACCTGGCTCTGTAGCAGCTATCTTAGCCGGACTGGGCTCCTGACAACGACAGTGATGTTTTGGTTCAAATAAGAGGACATCATACATGACATGAGAATGTGTGTTTTCCATTCAAAGTGCTGTGTTGGCCAGAGATCCAACATAAAGTCGTTTTAGGCTACTGGAGAGCATTGAGGGGACACCTGAATTGAGGTCGGTTCTACTTTACGCTTTTTCTTCTGATTTTGCTTGTTGGTCAGTGGATAGACTGTGAGCTGTTCACTCCAGCTGGGTAACGGGATACAACAAACAAACAGACATCAAAAACAAAGAAAGAAACAGATTGAACAGTTATGATCCTTAACCCCACAGAAAGTAGTGCAAAACACATGGTAAACTGCCCTGGAAAACCCCTCGGTTTTCCAGGGCAGGAGAGTGCGGCTTCATCCCACCAGGGCTACTGACCCGTTGATGATCTCTTTATTCTCCCCCCGGATGAAGAACTCCTGCTCGGGGGTGACGAGGACGAGGGCGTTTCTTTGCCCTGTCCTGGGTTCGGCGTCAGCCACTTCCGTGCAAAGGTTCATGTTCACCGTCCCTTGTGGCAACGTGCTTGGCTGGGGAGAGTTAAACCCAGTCATCACTTGTGTATATCACAGCATTAGGCCGTGTTTCAAACGTCTTAAAAAAAAAATGGTCATGACGCGTCGCTGAGGTTTTACAACTGTTTGAGTAAAGTCGCGTTGCCAAGGAAGTGTCATGAGCACTCCCCTGACACGGAGACTGAAGCTGCGGTGTAAAGCAAGAAAGAGAGCGGAGCAGGAGATTTGCGGGGATCAGAGAGCGGGGGGATGTGCAGTGCATTAGAGGACAGACTAAGCCCAAATCATCGGCTGTGCATAACAGCGCTGGTCGACACCCACAACATCTGGCCTAAAGATGCCTCGTGAATCCATTGCGGCCGTAAACCAGGCCAAGTATATAGGACTGACCTTGCAAGGCTGACAGGCTCGTTTTTTTAGACTTGATACCATATCGCTGTGTGTGTCAGTATGTGCGTTAGTGTCTGTATGTGCCGATAACCACAAGTACAGTTGTACTAGACTGATTTTAGTAGGACTTACCAGCTCATCCAGGGCAAAGCTCAGGCTGCCGTGTTCATACAGGATGAAGAATCTCCTCTGCCATTTCTATAAGTCAGATGACAGTCAACACAACAGAGGTTACATCTGGGTAGAGTGTTTTTGAAGCATAAAAACATGGAAGTGGCAAGTCAACAGATCAGCCTGCAACCTGACATTTTGATGTAAATTCTTAAAACAACCAGAAAGCACAAAATGATTCGTTCCTTACCCTTGATCTCTGCATTGGATTGTCAAAATGTGTTCCCTCAGGTGCCAAGCAGAGCCAGCCACCATAGATGGGTTTTGCCTATAAGTGGTCAAGAGTGGTGGGAACAAAAATAAATGTAAACCACTGGAGATCTAATCTTCAATATTGAGTCCATAACGCAAATCTCTTCTGTACAGATTCCTTATGGCTAAGGCCACACTCAACAGTTTTAGGCTTCAGTGGTGACAGTAACAAAACATGTCAATAACCCACATGTGGTTGGTTACTCCAGTTGACACGAAAAGAAGATCATAAAATGTTTTTGCTTATTGTTTATTTTAATGTCCCGTAACAGGGAAATTCAGAATCTCTTTTATTTCTTAAATCTTACATGTTTCTCAAAACAATAATCAATATCAGTTTTTTTTAAGTGGCACACTTTTATGTTATCTAGAAATACCATAGTCTATTCATGCAATTTTCCTGGCCAGTACAGAGTGGGAACAATATGACTCACTTTATTATGTAGCTACTCTGGCTAATATTTTGCATGGTGGAACTGTTTTCCAGACACCAGTAAAATTACAGGGCCCACCTAAAGAGGCATGGATCAGACTTGTTTGAAACATGACTTACAACCTGCTCGAACAGTCTTTGGCATGCAAACGGATGTCAGTAGATAAATCTATTCCACAGGTTTAAAGTTTCCTTATGTTGACATTCAGTGCGGTTTATAAATGTCGGTTTCAATGCATGCGCTCTTTTCAAAGAAAAACCTTGAAACGCGCGTGATAAAGATATCATTCTGGCAACGTCACAGACATTCATTTCAGAGTTCAAAAGCGGCCTATTCTACCAGGTTGCTAATAGAGCTACACTTGACTGTATTTACTTGCATGCATAAAGGCAAAAAAGCTGTCAAAGTTGTCTGCCTCAGGTCGGAAAAAAGCTTTATATTATATTTAAAACGAATAAATCATTTACCTGGTCCATGTCATGGTCACTTAAGAGATGCAGCTCCCGAGACTTGAAGCAATTTTGGCATTTACTTTTATTGAAAATATTTGCCTGGAATTTATTACAAGGACTCGCTGTTTTTTCCCCAGACATGTTAAGTCCAAATGAAGTGCCTTCGTAATATTTCTAAAACGCTTACTACAACACCCTGAATTGAATGGAACGGTTCACCGAACAACTGTCGAATCCTCAGCAGTGTGTGCTCCATCTGTCAGTGCAACATTCCTTGCGCTGCGGCGGGACGTCCGACTGACAGACGATTTTATCCGTGCCACCGAGAACTTAACCGGATGAGTTGTACATCGCTGTTTTGCTGCCCTCTCTTGATAGTATAGTAGAACTAGGAGTGTGGTGAAATATAGGGCTAGATGCAACAATCATTCACCGTTGAATTCTCAATGCCCTCTATATCTGAAACGCATGGTTATTAATTAAGATAATGCACAGAATGAGGTGCATCCATGTAATCAAGGCACGGTAGGATATTCGCAGTTCTATAGTGTTTAAATGTTTTAGCTTATAGGTCTTCTAAGACCTCTCTCTCTCTCTCTCTCTCTCTCTCTGTTTATTTATGGGCCCAGTACAGTGCTAAACAGTGCTAAGCTGGGAATGTTTTATGATCTGTACAAAATGATTGAAGTTTATTGATAACTGCTGGAAGATGTGTCGGCTACACAGCTGGCAAAAGGACTGCAAGTCCCCCCCCTCCCCCCCTCCTCCCTACCCCAGTGACTTATTATTACTGTTATTTTTTTGTTTCTACACAGAGGCTTATTATAATTAGTTTGTCTTTCTAGCATGGCAACTAGAACAGGAAGTGTTGCGGCATTGTGCAATGAAGTGCTTTTTCAATTCCAAAATTCTCTCTCTCTTGATCGCTGTCCATCTCTGTATCTCTCTCTTTCCCTCTCTCTCTTATCTTAATCTATTTCTGTTTATTCCTCACTCTCTTTCTCGTGTGTGTGGGTGTGTGAGCGTGCATGTTTTTTTTTTTTGTGTGTGACAGAACTCCCATGCTTTCTTACATCCAGCCTTTGTAGTACTAGCTCACATAAAATAGAAAGGCCCTACTTAAACGAACAGGACACCACCACTCCAACCCCCCTCTGCCCCATGAGAGATTCCATGCTAAACATAACATGTATACAACATGCATGGAAGAATACTGACTCAGCGGTGTGCTATTAAAAGAGCACAAATCCTGAGGTATTGCTGGATGGGAAAGCTGGCAGTCAGAAGCGCTATGTGAAAGAGCAGGGAATCGAAGTTGACAGGAACTAACCAAAGATAGGGAATATCCTCACAGACCTAGCAAACAAACGGTAAGTGGAGCATGCTAATGATAGTGTGACAGACAGCTGTTTTGAAACCGTTTAACCCATGTTTAGAACCGAGTTGAAAGTATATAGTTTTAAACCTTTGGTCAACAGCTTTGTATCATGTAAATAGATTGTGTTGATTGATTTAGGTGTTATGTCTTGGGTTACTTTAAACTGTGTGACATTGAACTATAGTGGAAATATAGTAGTGATTTTAAGGTCAGTCTATTATTAGAATAAATCTCTACAATGAGACACACTGTACTGGGCACAGTAAACTGGTTACCATGCAACTCCAAGTGAGAAAGCAGTAGTGGAATACATTTGTTTACAACAAGCAATACATTACCAAGGAGACACTTGATGTCTTTTACTCTCTGTAAACCTAACACTTAGGCCACTTGTATTCATGACATACGGTATATTTACCATTTATAAAGAGATCAAGCAGATTTTTGAAACTTACAATTGCTGCTTCAATGCTTTAACATGAAAAAAATCTTTCTCCTATTCCTTCATTTAAAGCTATTAAATAGCTATTAAATGATTGTGTAAAAAGGTCAGTTGGATACCAAAATCATGGACCTGGAAAGTTTATGGGAAAGCTTATCGGTATGAAATATAACTTTTCGGTACTTCCACTAGATGCTAGATTATTCCCATCTCATTAGCATCATCAAACATTCATTTCCCATCAGTAGATTGTGAACTTTCACATATTTTTCAAATAACCCCAAGTCTGATTGTTCTTTGCAACCATCTGCACTCTCTTTTCTCAGCTAGAACTGTTAACTTCCAACTCATGAACTTTGAATGGGTGTCTATGTGAATGTGCATCTTTAAAAAACGCTCAAAGTTGACCGCTATTCACATTCTGTAGGGGATGGATCTGATCGTGCCGGCCACTGTGCTTCTGATACCTGTCGTGGTTGTGATAACCGCCGGCTTGTTTTACTTGATCAGCGTGGTATCCAGGCTGCTGTCCAAAACAACCGTGCGCCACAAAGTGGTGGTGATCACGGATGCATTATCTGGACTGGGAAACGGTAACCCCACATTCATTTCACTGGGAGACATTACGCTCTGTTGTGACATTAAAATAAGCAGAATTCACCGTAGACCGCTTTATATTGATTACCATTGTTTCTTTCTTGTTAATTTATGTGCATGACCATACTCTGATGCAGAATGTGCAAAGGTGTTCCACAAGGGAGGTGCCAGGGTTATTCTCTGTGGAAAGAGTTGGGAGAAGCTTGAAGCCCTTGGTGATGATCTGGCTAGTGCTTCAGACCCTACCACTGTAAATACATGCAACAATGAACCAACACGTTTGCATTTCAACATTTACCATAATAATGAATCGTATATAACTTCATATTCATGAAATGTTTTGGTCAAACAAGTAGCCTCCCAGTGTCTTCCTCGTCACGAACCCATCTTGTTTCTCTTCCGCAGACCTTCCCCTTGAAGCTGGTGCTGCTGGACTTCGGGGACATGGAGAGCCTGCCGGAGGTCATAGCAGAGATCTTGGAGTGCTATGGCTGCCTGGACGTGCTCCTCCTCAACAGCAGCCTGAAGGTGAAGGCCCCCGTGCAGAGTGTGTCCCTGGAGATGGAAAAGTTAGTCATGGACAACAACTACTTTGGACCAGTCACTCTTGCCAAAGGTACATCTGAAAATAACATAAACACATACACACACTGCACACACAATGGTTCATATGGCATGTCGCTAGCATATGCGTTCGTAGTCATTTTTAGTATCCTTAACGAGACTGCAGTATTTCTTTACAATCACAAACAATGTGTGTGTTGTACTTAAATGTGTTTCTGCTTTGCTGCAGGTCTGCTACCCTCCATGATTTCCCGTAGGGCTGGTCACCTGCTGCTGGTCAACAGCATCCAAGGAAAACTGGCAGTGCCTTTTCGCACCACATGTTGGTTCCACCCATTATATTTAAACATCATACATAGATTAAGTCTGCCTTTCAGTCTTAGAAGGGAATGATCCATATTTGTGGGAATTACCTCGTGTGTCAAAGAGGATCCTTCCATGCTAACATGTGCTCCCTTTTAGATGCTGCCTCTAAGCATGCAGTGCAGGCCTTCTTTGACTGTCTGAGGGCGGAGGTCCAGGAGTACGGCATATCTGTCAGTACCGTCAGCCACACCTTCATCAGCTCCCCAGTGCCTGCGGATGAGTCTGCCTCACAATCCATCTGGTCAAGTCAGTCTGGTTTTCATTCAGAACTTTTACCAATGCAAATCTCATGTTCCTTTATTGTGCTATTTGATACAGCATATCCGTCACCCGCCGCAGTTTGTTACCTTTCCTAGGGCTTATCTGGAAATACCTGTGTATGTAACAATAACAATGTTTGATTTTATTATTTTCGATTGATTCTACTCAAAGTGTGCTCTCTTTCTGGGCCTACCAGTGTTCTCCCGTCAGAAGACTCTTGGCATCACAGCGGACAAGGCAGCCTCTGAGATAGTGAAGACCTTGAGCAGCAAGAGAAAAGAGGTGGTGATGGCTCCCTCCCTGCCCAAGATGGCCATCTACGCAAGATCCATCCTCCCAAACGTTGTCTTTGCTGTGATGGCTGCAGGAGTAAATAATGCTGCCGCTTTGGAGGCGATGAATTAGAGATATTGGTTTTAATTGCTTTGAGAAGATAGATACTGTACATTTTTTGAAGCATAATTAGCTTTACTCTCGACAAAAACAACCCACTGTACTGAAAAACGAAGTCTTCTATAAAGTTCATGAAAGGTACAAACTTGTTTTTTTTTGTGTTAAACTGTGGTATTTATAGAACAACTTTGAAATAAATCTATTTGGACGGTACATTATTTAATACGTTAGTGATCTGTAAGACATGAGGTCATAATTCACTGCTACCCTAATTACAGCTTCAGATGGAGCCGAAAAGTACACATTGTAAGAAGACTTGCTAGAAAATTTGTTTGAGTTTCATTAGTTAAAAAGGGCCTGCGTTGTGTTTGGAGAAGATTTTGGTGTTTTGCCTACACTGTGTGTGGCTGTTGGTGTTAATAAGGGAAAGTGCTTTTGGAAGTACAGTATAATCCATACTAAGAGACACTTATTTACAAATCTTTTTATTATATTGGTTGTACGATACTATCGCCGCGCAGCGGACATTTATAATAGTGCAGGTTCAGAGACTTGAAACAGGTTTGCGACGTGTATGTAATGTTGTCAGGATAATAAATGGCATTTAAGGTGTTATTTCACCGAGTCAGTGCACTGAACTGCACACAAGTGTCTAAACCTAAGTTTGCTTTCAGTGTTTTAATGTCCACTAGTAAATTAAAGGTGGAACATGATCGACAGAACCTGAGATTTAACATTACCCTGGACAGCACGGCGGGTAAGAAAAGCTGCCTGACGTTTGCGCCTCGCCTGGGGAAGTTCTTATTAATCGAGTCCGGGGATTATGCAGGGCCTATAGAAGTGTAGCGTCTGGGTTTAGTCAGAACAAGTGTGTTCCTACAACCATCTCCTATTCACACAGGTCCACGAGATTGTGCTGTCCTGCGCTATAAATTCACGGGAGACAAAGAGGTGGATTTAATTTCAACCAACGTTCCCGAATCATTCAGGGGAAGGGGCGTAGCTGTGCTGCTGACTGAAGTAAGCCACCGAACAGCCAATGAACAGCTGGTTTAAAATCAAAGCTATGTTCGGAACCACATAATTAAATACTATATAATTACTATTTCACTGACACAACGTCCTCTGTAGATGAGTACTTTCTGTATACTGAATACTGAAACTGAAATCTAGTAAACTACTACCTTATTTAGATTTTTTAATTATTATTATAATTATTATCTATTTTCTACAAAGTTTCTCTCAATACATTGTTACAACTGGAACACAACTGGATCAAAACTCAAATAAAACATTTCACACACACTGTACCATTGGCAAACTGCATAGTAAGTATGTTAAGGATCCATAGGTGAGTCTGAAAACAGCCTAAGACTATTCAACAACACAGCAGCATCATAGAAGTGGGATATCATAAACACATTTCTCAAGCTATACTTGTTTTTATCTCCACAGGCTGCTATGGGGTTTCTGATGGAAGAAAACCTAAAGGCTCATGTTTCCTGTTGGTACATCAACAAATATATTGAGGAAAACCCACATCTCGGTTATAAAGATCTTATCATAAGAAAACCATTAATGTGATTTAAAAAAGCACTTAGCAGATTATTTTTTCCAATACAGTATTGTTGATCAACTTATAATTTAACGTGGTGACTACCTCTACCAATGCAGGCCAGTTTGTGCCTAAACCTTGCACATTTCCCCCTTTTGTTTATAGTGGAATGAAATGATGAATGAAAAAAGGATGATGAACATTTTGAAATGTAATGTTATGTTATGTTTTACACCAACAAAACATTCGTTTTCTTTTTCAAATGTCTGCGTTTTCATTTGGAATTGACTTGGCTAGAATATTTACTTTTAGAATCATGTGTAATCTTTAAAACTGCTTCTTTGGTTGGATTTTTTATTTCTTGTCGACGATGTGAGCTTGAAGGTGCTTATCCATAAGCGTATCATGGGTTTAAGAGCTTTTGTCCCAATCAAGACAATATTGTAATGGTATATGGAGATTATTCGCATTTACAGCAGGCTACATTGGTTTGAAATGGTCATTCAATCACGATCCAGTCCGATTGTCGCATGAATGAAGGTTTCATTCACTTTAGGAGAATGAGCCCGTCTTACGGATCATGTGAGTCAGAGGTATAGTCACAGAGGTCTTTTCCCTTCTAATATTCCTCACACTAGCAGAGATCTCTGATCCATGTAGGTCAAGTGGGATTTGGTTCAAAATGAGTCACCGGATTCCCTCCTGGATCCGCCTTTACACTGTGCACCGGGATAAATGACTGGCATTCTTCCCAAATCTACTTTGCTCACCGGTTGTGGCTTGTGTGCGACCTAACTGGGTAGCTGGCGGATTTGTAGGACGTCCTGCCTGCAGAGGTTAACCACTGACCGGCACTTCTACCAGACCAAGGGCTTCCCTCGTCTGAACAAACCTGAGGGCAGCAGCAAGTCTCACTGCTTGAGCAGCATGCTGGGGAGGCCCCCATGTGGAGCTCCAACCTTTGGGGTCTCAGGGACTTGTACTGGACCCTCAACCTGAAGTTCAATCACCTGACAGGCAAGGACTTCCAAAGAGTTTCCCGCCCCTGGCAGAGGGTTTACACAGGTATTAAACAGCTAGGTTGTGAGAAATCTGTAACCTTTAATGACTCTTGCTTAATTTCCCACCACATTTTTCGATACTATTAAACCACATAAGTAACATGATAAAAGTCTTATGATTTAGCTTTTCTATACAAAGGTCAGCATTTAGTCAATTCCAACTTATTTACATTAGATGTCCATCTTTCTGCATCAGATACATGTCCCAAGGCATTCTACCAAAGTGCGATGATTAATGTGTTTGTCCAACACAGGATACAACTGTAGCAAGCTGATAGTTTGTACGACGCTATCATCGTCTTTATAAATAGTTGTACATCACACAGTCCTGATTAAAACAACAACAAAAATGCATGATTATCCACCTAATATTGAAATGAATTTCAAATGGATAGCTTTCCTGGGATGAAAGCAAACAAAACAGCAAACTTGCTTTAATCCCTCCTTGGTCCAGCTCTGTACAAATATATATAATATATAAATATATAAATATTCTATAGAAACGTATACATATGGATCTATATATTCTCCATACAGTTGTCCATGTTCACCTATATTTGTAATGCTATTTTGGCAAATATTCACAATATTGTCAGGGCTTATTTTGCCTCTTTTTTGTTTCCACGTACATTTTTTTATTTTTTTTTTACTTTTCTCTCAAACAAAATGACCATCATTATTTTTACCGACACAAAACATTCCTAGCAGAAAGTGACAACACTCACAACATGGCGACATACATGTAGCAACGTGTTTTGGCGGATTTTCCCTGCTCCATATGTACTGTATGGCAACACAAGCAAAAACACAGCTTGCTAACCAGCTCATCCCATCTGTTCAAGCAAAACAGTCATAAGCAGAGTCATAATCTTGGCTCTAGACACTAGGCTGACTGCACTAGTCTGTTGCAGTCCAGAGTGGTTTAATCACTTGGCTAGGTGCAAATATATTTTCAGGCATATCGCAGTGGTGTTTCAATGACATCCACTTACAATATACATTTTCTGATAACACAGACACTCAGAAGCCATCCAGTCTGGTCCTGTTTGGTGGATAGGTCACCCAGCCTAGTCCTCGAGGTCAACACGGTGGACAGAGTTTGGCTGAAGTCCAAAACTGAAATGCCCGGCACATCCTGCTGGTCTTGTAGTTCTCGTCCCTCCTTTTGATAATATAAAATATATTTTCAACAACTTTGCGACTACACCTGCATTTAAACCAAAATTTCCATCCAACTGGTTTCTTCACACGAGACATAAAGCTCATTTAGGTAGAGATGTTTATATTCTACAACTATGGCTTGGCATCAAAGGTCTTCCCACAGCCCAGGACCCGGGTTGGGGACCACGCTATCAGCAGTAGATCTCCCCCTGCCGATCTGGCACGTTGTCTAGGCCCACCACATAGGACGTTCCGCTGGTGGGTTTGTGCCCGTTGACCGGTAGGTCCAGCGGGGCCTCAGACCCGGCGGGCACCGCCGTCACGTACATGTCCCACATCTGGTCCTGCAGGTCCAGCTCCATCAACTTCTGCTTGATCCTCAGGTTCTTCTCGATGTTCTGCCGCTTGAACTTGAACTCCACGATGGTCTTGGTGTACCTGTTCAACGCCGTCACCGCAGATCCCATGCAGGTCCCGAAGGAGCCCCATGCTAAGCTGCAGAGAAGGAGGGAGGCATGATTACTGAGGGCCACATACTCCTCCCCTTACTGTGCCCTCAAGCCTTTTCTCCCATTCTGTACATGATATGAATCAGTGTGCAGCAGACCCAAGGGAAAACCCACAGTCACTAGCAGAGCAAAACTGTCGGCAGGAAGGAAATGCGTACAGGTAAGACCAGCTGTAGTCCCAGGTCTTTGGCCTCCAGTCCTCAGGCCCCATGCTCACGGCCAGCTGGAAGGCGGTGGTGAACATCATGTGGGCAAGCATACCACATAGGCCTGGGTTGGGGAAAACATACACAAGGAAATAACAGTAAGGAGTTTAGCTGTTGGGTGGAATATTGTTTTATGTTGACATAGAGTCTGTTTGGAGTCAGGTGGGGCTTGAATAAAGAGGCTGCGATTTGTGACAATAGCCACCATGTGGCAGAGTTGAGCAGGATTTACAGCACAAACTGGGTTGGCTTACATTGTATCTCACTCTCTACTGTTGGATTACATTTTTGCATTTGATAAATCAGTAACGGGGCATTTTAGAATGATTGGACCCATTCTGTCTTATAGCCGGAGAACAGGAAGTGTGATGTTTTTGAAAATGAGCCAGAAGACAGTGTTCACGAGATGTAAATGTGTTGGCGCCCTGGACGTTTCATCACCGTTATGTCACAAGACAGAATGTCCATCCAAATCTTTAACATGCTTCCTGCTGGGGTGAACCGAACATGGAAGATGTGTCCAGAGAAAACTGTAGTGAGGTGAGCGTGGCTGTTCTCTCTCAGCCCACCACTTGGCCATCTTTCAACACGTGTTCGACTGGTCCGCAGCTGCGTATATTGGGATTAACGCTTGTCACCGGGGGGATGGGGTCAGGGTGAGGGGATAGAAAGGGCGGGAGAGGAACTCCTCTGGGCAGGCCTTGTCATGGCCCAAAACCACAGGGCCAGCTCCAATCGGATTAGTCCACAAACCAGCAAATCCTACTAGGCAGTGGACAACAGCAGCAGCCGTATTCTGTCAACTCTCTGCCTTTCCCCCCACACGACTCTCCCACCTATTGGCCAGCTCCTTCTGCTGCTACGATCGCTCCTATTTTACATTAAGGGCAGTAATACACAGGCCACGGTTCCATCGCTGGTTTTGAAAAGTCCGCAGGTGGGGGGAGCCAGTTATCACCTTAAAAATCTATTCCAAAAGGACAGTCAGTACAAAGGAACCAAGGGGAAAGTAGATATTTGAAGATTGATGGACTTCTCATTCGTTCATGTCCAGTCGTTTAATTTAGATTGTATGTCTTTTTAAGGTGCTTGTCTCATAACAAACACAACATTTCTCTAGTAAAAATTAAAAACTTTCACTCACAAGTGCCATACATAATATCCAGACTCTCCGTGTGCAAAGAACATGTCTGTGAAGCCCTCCTTGTAGAGGATTTCATCGTAACAATCTCAAGCAGCAAATTAGAATAAACACATTTGAAAAATGATGAAGCATTGCCCCAAATGCTGTCCCTCCTCTTACCTGAGAGAGCGGTGCACATCGCAGCAAAGGCATTGAGCTTGAGCTTGTTCATAATGCTGAAGCAGGGACACTGTTCCAGGGTCATGAGGGCCCCGCCCATGAACAAAAGGCCCAGATAGAGACTCTCGGCCACTATGCACAGCCACAGAACTCCTGGGGACATGAAGGGGGAGAGGAGGAGGTAGAGCCAATGGAAAGATGTAGCCCACTTTCTGTCTTGAGGATCTTGTATGTCAGAGGTATAGACGTAGAGGTCTTTCCCCTTCTAATATTCCTCACACTAGCAGAGCTCTCTGATCCATGTAGGTCAAGGGGGATTAGGTTAAAAAATTGCAGTTTGTTGTACAAAGTTGATTTTGTTTGCAGTAAACCGTAGTGACAATTGACATGGATCAACACCATAATGAATAGTTCAAAAAGGTAATTCATGATTCATTATTAGCATTGAAATAATGTTTTTGTCTCCCCAGAAAGTTATTGTTCTTCATAGCCTCTAATGATAGTGATGGTTACACAGATTTCCATTGGATCAAAAGATTTACCAACCTCTTTCATGTTCAGGTGCAATTTCTGAGAAGTCCCTGCAGTCAAAGCCTGCAAAGAAGAATCAACCATGAAATAAATGTATTTTATAATATTATAGTTATTGTTTTATCTAGTTAACTACATGGTAAAAATATATTTATGAAAAAATGTGTTAAAAAAACATTCTTGTAGCTGTGTTTGCCATATCTTAACTGACAACATTTGATGTATAACAGTAAACAATTTGGATGGTTAAAGCAATTACACAGACCTTGCAAATTCAATGTTGCAGCATTGAAATTCTAATAAGGTTTGCAAAGTTGTTCAAAGTTTTGATATTTGTTTTTAACAATATCGTTTTTTTTTATAAAGCAACAAAGGTAGTAGCCACTAGACAAGACTCCAGGCATGATCAAACCATTTTGTAATTGTTTTGTAACAGCTGCCCATTGCAAGAATTGTAAAAGATTTGCATCCAAAGCTCCCAGGAAGAGGAACTGCAACTGTCATCAAACATACTAACAGTCCACGCCAGATGAAGCTGAGGTGTTTCTCTCCCAAGCATTCCACTACTCTGACATAAACCCAAAGCATAAATGAGAGACCTCATAAACAAATTGTAAAAATCTGCAAAAACACCATATACTGTAGGTCGACTCATTCTGAATGTCTTGAGTTGAGCACAGGACAAATCTAAAGTAATTTTTTTTTTTTTCGAACAGTAATATACTGTCGATTTAACAATCTTTTAGTGTCGTTATTTAATAATTCATTGATAATATTTCCACACATCCTTTAAGAGTAGGTTTCAAAACAAAGTCATCATCTAAACTTAACAATAAGGCCTATTTATGACCAGGGAAGTAAATATCAGTACTTTGTGTGTCAAAATCTCACATACTAACAAACTTCTTATGAGTGACTTTACATTGTGACTGTACAGTGTGGTTCAGGAGACAGTCAAAATACAAAGGCCCCACTTCATTCTCTGCTCCACTGAGAAGTGCCCTCCTCTTTCAACCCAACATTTTACTGCTGCCTACTAGATAATGAATAGATTCAACCTTATTGTCATGGCACATAGTACAGTACTGAGGCAATGAAATCCTACTGACTCTAGCAGCAAAGACACCTGGATAATGACAGCTCCTGTTACGCTTCAATGGTGTGCAGGAGAATACCATGTAATATCACAGGATCTACACAGTAACCAATTCAAGTCCGTGGGTCGAAGTCGTCCTACCGTTCATATCAGCAGCTTGCTCACAGGAGAAGAAAATGCCGGTGTGGAACTTCCTCATCAGGAACTTCTCCTCGCCGCTCTCCCAGATGTACTGCACCAGGCGGCTGTCGTTGATGTTGGAGCTGTTGAAGCGGATGCAGTACCACTGCTTGACCTTTACCGACCCAGTGCAGAAGGGTTTGACCACCTTCCTGGTGCCCTCGCACCAGTAGCTAGTGGTCACGGCCGACAAGGCAAAGGCAAACGCCACAAAGTTTAGGGTGATTGCCAGAGAAGCCCGTCGCCCGTGGCCCAGCCCCATGGCCCAGACTGGGTGAGATGAGAGGAGAGGAAATGAAAAGGCAACTAATCCTGGCTTTGGATGTGTAGCCGCCGTGTTTCAACCCTCAGCTATATCAAACAAGAGTTGAGGTTCCTTATCCGTCAGTTGGAGCATTCTGTGCATTCTGACAGATGCTCTATCGCTGCATCGCTACCATGGAAACGTTCGCTGTGTCACTTCTCTTGGAAATGAAGTTAATCCCATTCCAGTTGTGACTTGGGTATTGCTTGTATATTTGAACTCTGCATATCCTCTGAGAGCTATTTATCCAAACCAACTCTCTCCTCCCCCTCAACAAATCGTTGACTAGTGTGCTATGTATTACAGAGGGCAAATTATATGCCAGACCTCCGTTTATTGTTATATCTAAAACCTTGGGCTATTTTATTCAGCAAAAAAAATAAAAGATTACTCTGAGCTTACTTTTTAATCTTGCACCAAAATATTGGGCTTGACATGCCCAGAAAATATATTTCAATGTTACAGCAAGAAAAATTATATTTCAACATGATTACAACCAGAGGCATGAAATCAAATGTAATCAGTTCAGTGCAAATGTGGAAAAGAAAAGTGTTTTAGGAATTACAATTCCGAGATGACAGATGCTTGAAGAATGTTCAATACCTTTCTTCAAATGCCTTTCCCTTCCTTTTCATTGTTTTACACACGGTTCTAAATGGCCAACGAGTCTGCAAAGGACCCTTTAATGCTTGTTTTGCGGTAAACTTACTCCAGTATAAACATACACATTAAAAATAACAAGTAGCTGCTTTCCTAGACCCCTGAGACACTCAGCAATGGATTTTAATTAATAATAAGGAGCAAATAAGGAGCCACACTTATTTAAGAGGATCATGTCTCTTGAAGCTTACCTTGGCATGCTAAATGATGGCGTGAAACAGCACTTTAAGTGGGGTTGTTAGAGCTATGCATTCACTTTGAATGACTAGCTGGAAATACAGTAAGATTTATACAGTATGTAATTACTTTTTTCTGCTTTGAAACAGCTTCCCCACTTCAGCAGCATTTGTAACATCTGAAGATATAATTCATCAATGCAGTGCAGCACAAAACATCTTGCTGCGTCATGAATCATGTTCAGATTATGCACACTTCCCTCTTAGAGGAATATGGTAAAATCTTTAGCTATCGGTCTTCTTATTAATATCTTCACCTGAGAACATTTCTATCGATAGGCTGGCATTAGTGCATATACGGTATCATCTCTCATGTACAATATTATAAAGATTTCCATCTTAAAATCTACCATTTTCAGATTAAAGATGTATTCTTCTTTAACAACTCCCTTTATGAGTCCTTACTCTTTAAACTTATCTTAAATAGAAATCAGTGGTCCTCAAACGCGCTTCTAAACGTGAATTATTCAGTTGTTAAGTCTGTTGAATCCAGATTAAACTAATCTAGATGAAAACCAAAATGATCAGTGATGGATCAAACATGTAACCTTGAAAGTCATAGTCTACATAGGTACAGTAATGTTTTCAGCAAATGCCACTTTAATCCTCAATCAGATTCCAAGCATGTTTGCCAGCCAAGTACCATCGGTAGATGACTACATTGAACTTGTTTGACACTGACTAGGTACAAACTGGCCTGAAAATAACATGCACAACTTTGTAGTCCGAGCCCCTTGCATATCCACGCCAATGGTTACCGGAGAACATGTAAGTAAGGTAATGCCACGTAAAAAAGCAGGAGTTTAATGGTCTTGTACAATGTATGTTATGTCATCATTGATCAATCTGAAGCATTACAGTATTTTTTGGCAACTGGAAGAAAAGTTTAGCAACACGCATCTCACGGAAAGCGTGGCCAGTTTATGTGACTTTCCAAGGTCACAAAAGGCAAATCTCTTGGTAGCTCAAAACGTTGATGCACTCAGCATGAAGTACAGTGATGATTCTATAATTGCTAAACCAATAGTCCACCGGATAAATGAAAGGAGTTCTGTCAGTGACCTCCGAAATGGATTGAGCAGTCCAACATTAAACTGATCAAGAGGTAAACCTCTTTGGTACAGTGAGTCTGCTGGTTCCTTTACATAACTTCTACCTGCAGTGGTTACCTTTAGGAGCTCTTTTTGATCAGTTTAAATCCGATAATCTCCAAGTACTTAACGGACAGATGTGAGATTTGGTGGTCCGCTTGTGTGTTTTCTTGTAAATGCTTATGAAATGGGCCTCGCTGGATCTGTCTGCGTGACATCCTGTGCGTTTCAAGAGAGAAGTCGTTAGTCACGGAAATTCCAAATGGACAGGAAGGTATTAATGTTGCAGCATCTTTAATAACTGGGTTTTCATTCTCAAGAGGCATACATTTCCAGAATTGTGTTTAAGATATTTAAGCTTTTGATGCATTAAAGATATTATGTTCTGAGCATGGCTACTTGGGAATAGGGCTTGGATGATGTGACGTTTGTTCCTTTAAAGACTAATGGAACAGAAAGAGTACGTATGAAACAAATGTAAGCGTCATCATCATTTATTTATTTATACATCATCATTTATTTATTTATCCAGGCTAACTGACTGAGACTAGGTCTCTTTTCCAGCAGTACCATGGTAAAGGCAGAAAAATAAATTAAAACTAAACAATCATGAATAAAATTAGTTAATACGAAATAAATAAATAAAAGGTTTAATCAGCAGATGATAAAAATATGTTACAATATTTACAACAGAATACAACATCTTCAGCAGAAATATTGATATACAAAGTATTAAGTAATAAGTACACTCTTCAACTCCCATATCCTCCTGAAACCCCAGACCTAAAAGCAGTATAAGCTTTGGTTTATCATTATGAAAGGGCTAAGAGGGCAAGTGTCAACTCTGCTCGAATTTAATGGGGATCTAATGTACCATTGGAGCACCTACAATGCCACACACTGTGCTTGCATTTGTAAAGCTGCAAAGTGTTTTGTACTGCAGTTCCACTTATACTCTTCTCAAATACATATTAGCTGCAACAGATGTCTGTTGTATGACGGTATATAGCTAATGTAAAATATTACAATTGAGCTTAAAGGGTACAGGCAATGCTGATGTAGCATGATGTATTAATATAACTTAGTTCCCAAATGTGTGTCATAGTTGTGTGGCGTAATTACCGCGGTAATCTTCAAGACAGCTTGTCTGCAGCGATGACGATAATCCCATTCAGCACTTTGAGGAGTTATCAGGGTGAGAAGAAGAGACAGCACACTTTACTCAAGAGGTGCCAAAGTGGAGGTTTTCTCTGAGGCATCGGGGAGAGGGGAATACAAGGCGACCGTGATTCCAGTCATCCAGCGTCTCGGCGAGAGTTTTTTTTTTGTTGCAGCATGGGGAACAGTAAGAGCGGTGCACTGTCCAAGGAGCTTCTGGAAGACCTAAAGTCCAACACAAAGTACACTGAGACTGAACTGTGCACCTGGTACCAGACCTTTCTCAAGGAATGTCCTACTGGGAAGATCACCAAAGAACAGTTTGAAGGCATCTACGCCAGTTTCTTTCCGAACGCAGACCCCACAGACTATTCACGTCATGTGTTTCGAAGCTTCGACACCAACGCCGATGGAACGCTGGATTTTAAGGAGTACATCGTGGCACTGCATCTCACCTCTGGTGGCAAGACCCTGCAAAAGCTGGAGTGGGCCTTTGCCCTCTACGACGTGGATGGAAACGGAACCATCAGCAAGAATGAAATCCAAGAGATTGTAAAAGTAAATAAAAGCTACGCCATTGATTCAATTTTTAGTTTTGTTAGATTTTTAAGAGCCTAAAAACTAAATATTGGTTAAAAAAAGTAAACAATATATTGTTATCCAACAAGCAAATCGTAAGTCTAAAAGCCAAATCAACAGTATTTTGTAAATGTAAAAAAATATTTCCCTCCATACAGTCAATATTCAACATGATCCCTGTGGACGACCAGGAAGGCCTTCCAGAGGATGAGAACACACCGGAAAAAAGGGCCGAGAAAGTATGGGACTTTTTTGGAAAGAAAGAGAATGGTAAGAAAAATGCTACTTTCACAAAATTAATCATCATACAACTCACTTTTTTGAGGTGGTGGTGGTGGTGTGTGTGTGTGTGTGTGTGTGTGTGTGTGTGGGGGGGGGGGGGGGGGGGGGGGGGTAGTACCTAGTGATGCTTATTAATCCCCTCGTTTTTTACTTGGTTGAAGATAAAATTGCAGAAGGAGAATTCATACAAGGAGTGATGGAAAACAAGGATATCCTGAGACTAATACAGTACGACGAGCCTCAGAAAATCAAGGACAAACTGAAGGAAAAGAAGCAGTGATTCACAACATCACTTTTATACCTCCAAGACTGTGAAAACACCATCTTTTTACATGCAAATATAAATCTCAAACCCATTTGGTTCATGACTTTTGCTGCTCGTCCACTAGAGTACAACAAGGATGTATAATTCCTCATGGATTATAGTTGGATATTATGTGCTGGCTCTCACCACAATGTTGAATGTTTTCTATGCCTTAGCAAGAGTATTGTATTTGACTACATTTCCTGTCCCAACAGCCTGCTTTCACACCTACATTAATTAGTTTAAACGAAAGAAAGCGGAGCCAGCTGCTCCATTTGAAGGGTATTAGGCTCAAGTTAACAATCCCATTTGTAATCCTATTACCACCTGAAGGTCAGCGAAGGTTTTTAATGTTGCGAATATCGGACCGGAGTATAATGGGCAAAGTCAGACGCCTGCCCATCACAGCTCACCTCCGTTGGAGTTGTTTTTCCTTGATTTAATTTGATGAGGTGTATTTGCCTAGAACCTTTTGTGATTGTGTTTGTTTATGTGATACTTTTAATTAAAAGCTAACTGATTTAAGGTTGCTAATTCTGTACAGCATGGCTTCATGTGCCAGCTTTAAAAAAATGCATACATTTAAATCTGTTATTAAATGCGATGCAGTATATGTGGACTTTCTTTTTTGATACTAGTCTTCTTTTTCACAGACTTGAGGTGCTTTGCACTGGCATGTGTAAAGCAGTTCTAGAAATGAAAGAACAATTCGACATAAGTTTCGTTGCCGACCCCATTAGATCTCTCTAGTATTGTTTAAATCCCTGTTGTCAGTGGTGATTGTGTCAAAACAAAAAGCCGGACTTATAGACTGAACGTGTACTGTATTACCACATTGGAAATTAAAGAACGTATAGCCACAGAATGTTTCTTGAAGTGTGAAACTTTATGTGTACGGTGAATGACAGGAGTCGTGCTTACCTTTGTTTCGGCATAAAGCCTGCTTGGGTTTACATTAATGCCTGTCCTGATTACTAATCACCATTCTTACACCTGAGTCATAGTCTTATCTCATCATCACAGGCTGCCGAGTGTTTGGTGACCGTTCTTGACAAGCCAAACTAAAAGCATTACATTAATCTGAGAAATTAAATAAATCCATCTAATTGGAATAATATCATGAATCAGAATACTGCGATATCGTCTAGTCCTTATCCCCCCCCCCCCCCCCCAATAATAATAAAATAAAATAAATAAATAAAGTATATTTTTCTTATAATAACTCATAGTATACTAAAGGTATGTAATAATACAGCCTTGGTATTTCAAGGAAGATATTTATTTGTACACATACCACAGAACATGGTCAGGACAGTGATAAAACATTGGAAAACATCTGAAACATTTGATTTGATGCACATATTTAGAACCATTCACCAAATGGAAGTTCAAATAACATTTATATTATGACATTTTGGATTTTGTTAATTACATTTATTTTAAACAAAACATTGTTGTTGAACATACCTAATGCACAATATTGACACAGACTTGAAACCTTTTCAACAGATACGACACTTAAATTTATACATAGCAGTTTTGTAATGCATCAAAACAAAATAAATTTCAGGATGAGATTTCTTATATATATATATATATATATATATATTTGTCATACAAAAATACGTATTATTAATGGTAAATGGTACTTGCGTATTCTAGAATGTATGCCTCAGTAATAAGGCAGATATTGGCATCCATTAACAGGAATCGATATTGGAAGCATTAGTTTTGTCAATTAACAGTAATTTGGAACCTTACTAATTAGAATTAAAAACATGAAAAAAATGTATCGTTCTTTTCCTCGCAAAACTTTGCTGTTTCAATTTCAGAATTGTAAAACCACAGAAAAACAAACAAACATGAACACAAATATACATACATACACAAACATATGCATGCCTCGTTTTTGATTAAAATCTGTGATGCTGTATCTACATTTTGTGCTTGATTAGGACTAGATTGTGTCAGCTTCTTTGTCAATGAAAACGTCCATAGTTCTGTGTGAAGTTGATGTGCACAACATCCGGAAGAAACAACACACTTATGATGTACAGCTAAAGTGAATCAACAAAATAGTTTACGTATGTAGTGATCATTTTCAGATCGATTGACTGATTTCTTTTTGTCAAACACCATAATATATACTTTGTATATTTACGCCAAACAAATCTAACTGTGAGGCACAAACAAATAAATGCCAGAGAGTGCAAGGCTCATAAGACATTCAACACGAAAATACATCAAAGTTGTATCTACAAATGTACTGTACATTAATGCAGAGTAGAATATATCAAGGACATTCCAGGCATATAACTGTTAGGCACTAAAAGGTGTTCGTTGTAACAGGGATAAATCCTCATCCATAGCTTTACCAGTGATACAAAATAGAACCTGGTCTAAATTCTGATCTACTATGTGATACAACTAATTCATACTTCCCTTGTACATATGCTTGTTAGGGCCAACAATAGACTTGTTTTAGGTCCTTGAACTCCAGATACTCAGGATGCCTCAAGATTTTTTTTTTGTTGAGTATAGTATACCTTCGGTCAAACACACCCTTTGAAACCGGCGCAACAGTACCAAGAAAACCATTACACTTCATCATATTTCACAGATATGCACTTCCATGTACAATAAATGTAATATACTATTTAAAAACATGCATATCCACTAAAATGAACTGGCATAAATATGAAAATATATCATATTCATTCAGGATATTATCATGTGTGCCAAATTTCAATATCCAAAATAAAGGTACCATGAACATACTTTTATTTACTTTACCACATTTAAAAGGTTTTGCCTGGTGACCCTAAGGAAAACTACACACCTAAGTGCACTAGCATTTTTAATAGTGTCAACAGCACAACTGAAGCATGGTTTTTATTGGCATTCAAAAGAGATGCTAACACTGTCCAAGTCGGAAGGGGCATGCTGGTATTTTAACAGCTGATTCATTCCTGTTTCTCTACCAGTACTTCGAACGGTATTCATTTAAGAATCCTTAATCCTCTCGTCACAAACAACACGGACACAATGGGCAGACCTTACTGTAGCCTGAACATGCAGTGTACCTGGATCAGTGGACCGAGTGTTCGGAGAGAGGCCTTAGACTCTATGACACTATGGAGATGTTGACAGGAAGAGTAGAATGGCTGATCTCAGGTCAGTGTTGCCTATATGTCCATGTCCACGGGCCGCACCTCGCCCGTCTTGTGCTCCTTCACCCACAGCTCTCTGTCTTTGGCGGGGTCCAAGTTCTGGAGCAGCTGGTCCACGGGCTCCGCAGTCTGTAAACGCACACGCACACGCACACACAAACACAATCACACACACACACACACACACACACACACACACACACACACACACACACACAAATTATTTCTATCCCTTATCACACGGTCTTTTTGAAAACATGCCCCGGACACATCGCCGTTGGTAACGACTCTCAGAAATAATACGATATATGAAACATGAGAAACGCTCCCCCGTGAAAGCAACACATAACACGTCACCCGTCCCCTTGACTACCGAGGGCAACCATGTGTGCCGTAGCCTCAGCTGCAGGCTTGTTATAACGGCGCCTGGAAGAGCTACTTAAGCCTGCAAGCCCTATCTGTGCTAACACCACAGTGCAATTGTATAATTGGCCTCTCCAGCCAACCCCCACACCGACCCCCTTGTCATAGCACGTGACCTGGAAAGCTGCCAGCTTAGAGTTGCAGGTGTTTACACCTCCAAAATGAGCGACGAGGCTAGATTGGCCCGGGGGTGGGGGTTGGGGGGAGGAGGGGTTGACAGCTGGTCCACGACTGCCTGGCGGTGCGGTGACAAGGGGACAGGGACAGTAGGTGGCCGTTGACCTCTGTGGCCTGCATTGTCACAACAAACGCGGCTGCCAAGGCCCTCCAGAACCACCCGGGCACAAATCCTCCCAAAGCCACTTCGCGTCGAAATGTTGACGCCGTATTGTTTTTAAAGGAGTTCTAAGGAGTCCTCCACGCCCTCAAGAGCCCTGCCTGTGGATTTGAGTTGAACGGTTTTCTGTGTGTACAACACTGAACTCACGCTTTGGTTGAACATGTCCGTTTCGTGGCGCAGAGTGGTGTACTGGCGTAAGTGCTGCTGTATCCACTCCACCCGGTCCACCTCCAGTTTCTCCAGCTCCTGAAGGACGGAGAGACACAGCAGGGAAGATGAAACAGGAGCCGAACACACCCAGGTCTCACTGTCAGCCTTCATAACGGCCAAAGGAAGGTTTATCATTTACCATGCTTGTGGTGACCATCTCCTCGAACCATTTGCACTGGGCTTGGTTGTACAAATCCACGCAACGCATCAGGTCATCCCCTGTGGAACGCAGATGGTATTGGCTTGTTGGTTGTAGATGTACAGTATAGAGGACATTCAGCTAGGACTGTGCTCCCTACATTTCACATGTATCATCTAATACTGTTTTGCGAAGTATTAACGGGTACCAATAATTAGAGTTTTCACAAAGGAGCAGCCACTTGCAGTCACATGATAATCCAAACTTGGTCCTGAAAGGTAACCCTACTTGACCACCCGTATCCACCTCATCCGAAACCAGTCTCATGTGTTCTTCGAGTTATTTCACCTGAAACATACCTAAATCTAATGGGAAAACATGAAACCTATTTAGAAATATACTGTAACGAATAATTGGGATGACAAGGTCATATCTGTGGAGCCCAGTTTTTGGAGAGGCCAAGATAATAAACACGGCATAGTCATGTGACTACAGATACTTTTTAAACTAAAATGATCAGCAGAGGGCGCTCTGAAACCATTCTTCCAGTAACCATTTCAACTGACGCAAAATGAGAGGGTTTATACATTCTTCCTGCATCCCCTTGGCTCGACTTCACAGGGCTTTGACAAATGGAAAAATGGCAAGTCTTGGAGTAGTGCAGTGATGATATGGGCTGGGGAGGAATCACGGAAATCTGTGCATTACCCCGCTTTGCTTTACAGCTTGTGCCTTTCCTATGGGTCTAACCCCCGATGTTTTACCACTGCCACGCCGAACAAAGTCAAAAATTAAACAGGAAAGAAACATATCTTGATAATTTGCCTCTGTGACAAAAAAAAAAAAAACACATCTCAATCTATATGCAAATGACGCAGGAACTCTAATGACATTTGCCTCCGTGTTCGGCAGCGAGTGATCGCTAACACAAAGCAAGCACCAATGAACCGTGCCTAATGTGGGCTATTGATTCAAACTGCAAACTGCGGCACGTCTGCCGAATAGAAGAGAGCGCGCAACAAGAAAACGTCCTGCTTTTTCGTTTCCTTTTGGTGGTGTCTCCGTTCAATACGCGCAGGGCAGAACATAACGACTTCAGCACCATACCGGGTCCTCACAACGTGGGCAAATAGGCGCTCTAGGCACTGAACTGCAAGAGGGCTTGTATAGCCTCGTGGCTAATGAGAGTTTTTGAAGAAATGTCAGGCAGATGATATCTTTGTTGCTAAGGATATAAATCATGAAGGTGATACACAGTGTTCCAGTTGGCACAGCCTAAAGCATGTGGCATATTGAGCATGTGAAATCGCTACGTTTTTGGCGTCACTCTTAGCTGCGCAAACGAATAACTTAGAATTCACGCGAGATAGTAGATGCAAAGCATATTAGCTGAAGATTTCCCCAAACCAACTAATCCCGTGATACTGCAGTTCTTTGCTTTGCACTTAGCCAGAGGAGTCCTCCTGGAGCCTGTGTGAGTTAGTTAACATATTCGTGTCTGTGTTGACGACCGCCCCCCCCCCCCCCCCCCCCCGCCCCCCATCTGCGGCAGAGCTTCATCCCCAGTCTGAAAACAGAGTTGGGCAAGAAGCGTCTGGGAACCCTGTTCCAGTGCGAAGCCCAAGCCTGTGAAACCTATCCACCCAGCGCACACCCCTGACGGGGGAGGTGGGGGGGCAGGCGGGGTTGGAGAGAGATTGTGGCTGCCAAAGCGCCTGAGGAAGCTGGCTGGAGAGGAGCGGGACAAGTCCTCCATTGAGAAGAAAGCCATTCTTTACCCGGACCAAAAGATCCCCCCCCCCCCTTGGATTAAAGTTAATGGTCCCTCTAATCCCACAGCACACACAGACCGTTAAGCGATGTGGTAATGAAGTCTGGGCCCCGGTTCACCACGGGTGCTGCTGGGCGCCTTCCCGGGGAGCGGCCAGGGCCGGCTTCACTCCGCTGGGCTCCCAGCCCGTCCGCCATGCCTCGCGCCTCCCGTGAAAACGCCACGGAAACCCCACTGCACGGCAGCGCGGGACGCCACAATAGCGCCACGAGCTCGGCCCAGAGCCCGTGCAGTTTCCAAAGCCGCTTATGCAGCATGAAAGGGGTTTGCTCAACGGTACGGGACTGCGTGGCAACAGTCTGAAAAGACGAGGAGATTCTGCCGCCTCAACACATGACGGCGAGTCAGCGCATAGCAGTTAACGACGTGCACCTGGAAACCTAAGCGCGGATGGTTTGGTTTGGAGATAAACTCCCCCGGCCCAGACTGCACGGAGAGCGTGCTTAACCTTTGACCCCCGGGGTCTCCCCTTACCTGCTTGAGTGGATTTCCGCCGGGCCTTCTTGATGTCCTCCTCGTGCTTGTTGCTAAGTTTGATCTCCAGCTGCTGGGTCTTTACCTCCAGGTCTTTCTGCCTGTCCGCCAGGGCTTTGCGGGACTACAGATCCCAGCATGCATTAAGACACAACATGAGTCAACCACGGTAATCCTAAGATTGACTGTACCTACAGCTATTACAGCTGTCATCACCACCGTTTAACGCCTGTTTCCCCACCCTCATCCCTTTAATCTATGCTTGTTTCATGTCACTGAATCGTGTTTCTTATTTTCTATTGGGGCAACTCTCCAAGGCCATGGTGTAATGGTGTTTATAGGGTAAACAGTGCTTGAGCAGTAAGCCCGTAGAATCCCCTTTTCAACGGATGACAACTTCAAATAACACGCAGGGATCAGAATCGCACGCAGCCGAGAGATGGGTAAATTTAAGCTACGCTATTATGATATGGTAGGCTATCAAATCCAGAATGTAGCATTTAGCATATAGAATTTGAAAAAATCTGCATGTAAGCATTTATCAAATGTTGCACTTTCTTTAAAATAAATATTCTCTCCATTTATATGGTTAACGTCCTCTTTCAGACCTGTAATGTAATGTGAGGGTTCATACCTTCTCCACGCCTGAGAACCGGCTGGCTAGCTGCTTCCTGAGGTCTGCCAGGTGGTGGTCGTACTTCTTCAGGTCTTTCTTGATGTTGTCTCTGAAGGTCAACAGGGGCTTCTCCACTTCCGTGTGCAGCTAAACAGAACAGGCCTCACATGTAGTTAGTGCTGTACCGCAGGCGAATCACACACAGCGCTAGGACGCAGAAACACACTGACATGGTATGACACAGTAGTGACGACCAGAAAACATGTCTATTCACGTGGGTAGATTTGAGGGGCCTTCTTCTGTTTCTAAAAGTTCTGTTAGGCCGCATGTTAGCAAAGTCGTTTGGAGTGTCAGAGATCAGAGAGCCGGAGCTATGTCCAGAGAGCATCTCGCTGGGTGCTCGTCAACGGACACTTAGAATGAGAGAGACAATAGAGATACAATAGAGACAATATAGAGACAATATAGAGACAATAGAGATACACTAGAGCCAATAGAGAGACAATAGAGAGACAATAGAGAGACAATAGAGAGACACTAGAGAGCCAATAGAGATACACTAGAGAGCCAATAGAGATACAATAGAGAGACAATCTAACGCTCAAAGGCTGCCCGCGTGTTATTTTAGGGCTGCGTTTGGAGCCCGTGCAGAATTTCTGCTTCACCGGTTATCAAATCACGACGAGAGTGGAGTCCAGAACCCAGGAGGTTGAAGCAAACATGCACTGGAGGACCCCGGGGATGTGGTCAGACAAGATGTCCTATTTTCCTACGAGGACGCCATGAATCAATCGAGTGATGTTTTGACCAAGACGGCCAACGTATTCTATATTTTGTGTTCCTAGACCTATTGTTGTGATGGTACCTTATTGGAGAACTTAAGATGGACCTCAGCCTCGTCATGTAGGCTTTTCTTCAGCTGGTTCCAGGCTTCCCCAAGAGTTCTAGAAGTACATTGCAGTATAGCATTGTTATAACACATATCAGACATCGGACCTAGGTTGAAATGAATAATAGATGAACATTCACTTAAAAAAGCTATACGTTATATTTCTCTGCACTATAGAGCAAATGAAACGGAATGAATCGTGGGTTCTTCAAAGTACAAATCCCTCACTCGCTCACTCAGCAAATCACTCAATCCTTAACTCCCTCACTAGTCACTCACTTAGTTCCTCAGTCAGTCAGTCAGCCAGCCAGCCAGCCAGCAAGCCACTCACTCACTCAGTCACTCACTCACTCAATGAATCACTCAATCATTTTCAAATAACCCGATCGATCCATCCATCCATCACTCGCTCGCTCGCAAACTCCCTCACTCATTTACTCAATTACTCACTCACTCAATGAATCACTCAATCATTTTCGAACTCGCTCACTTACCCTTCCTCCTGTGCCGCCAGAGGACTGAGAGACAGCTTGGAGAGATTCTTAGCATACTCCTCTTCAATCTTGATCCTGAGACAGAATCAAAAATGAAGCCCTGCGGGACAGGAGTCTAGGGAGGGCCAAACTGCTTTAGCCGAGGAGTTTAAAAGTGGGCAGACTCTCCACTGGAGCATAGACACAGAGCCTTCTGATATATAACTAATGCTGCAACACTGCTACGGCCTTCATGAAATATTTCCTACCGAAGAATAAAATCCAATCCAAACGGCCCAGTTTCAAAGTGATGTCCTGTGTAATGGCCAGGAATAAAAAATGAGCATATTTACTTATACTAGGCCTAGGGGCTATTCAGAAAGGGCAGCCATGCTTGTGACCGGCCTGACATTCAAATCCTCCAACGCGTCCCATTTGATACCCATACCTGAGTTAACTCGCCCGCTGAGAGAGGCCCCCGATTCCCTAGACCCTGTGTCCGCTGGCATACCTCCAACACAAACAAAGCTAAGGAAGCCACAAATAAAGGTCGGGCCTGAATAGCTTCAGGGGATATACTGAGGCCTCTTAATTGATTGTGAGTGCCGTCCGGGGAGAAAGTCCCCCAGCGTGTCAGTAGACACTTTTGTAGGTTTCGGTGTGGCACTACAGGGACTGTGAAGTCATGCTAGATGCTGCGTCCTTGACGCTATCAAACAGTAAAAAGGTTGCTTTTACTTTTCAAGTTGAAACATTACCTGGAAATGATAATTTTCCTTGTTAGGTTGTATTTTTATAACAAGGCAAAGGAAAGAGTAAAAAAGGATACAAAAAAAAAACAAGCACATTACTCTATTCCAATACATAGATAACAGAATGATGAACCCCTTGGAGGCCAACTGTGATAAGTCACACCGAACACAGCCTAAACAAACCGCTGGAACAGGGGAAACTAACGACAGCATCCTAATCTGAAAGCCTTCTGAAACAGATACAACCCTTAGATCTCGCCCCCTAATCTCACCAAGATGGAGATTTGTGTTACCTCTCATGGATGAATTCCGCCATCTCCTTCTGCATCTGTTTGCCCTTGAGCTGTTTCTGCAGAAGCACCTCGATGCCCGGCACACAGGTGGTCCCCTGGGGGTCCTTCTTGTCCGTCTGAGGGGAGAGAAGGAGAGCATCCCTCAAAAACAGCCGACACAACCACTAATTCTAATCCACGCAAAAAAAAAAATTATGTTTTAGCTAGAACAATGTTTACTCTTATGTGTGTGTGTGTGTGTGCGCAAACGCACGTGCATATGTGTGTGTGTGCGCGACTGCGTGTGTGCGCGACTGCGTGTGTGTGTGTATGTACTCGCACGTGTGTGTGTGTGTGTGTGTGTGTGCGTGCGCAACTGCATGTGTGGAGGGGGCCGGTGACTCAGCCTAACGAGTGAGTCAAAGCAATTCACATGTGCGTGCGAGGGGACACGTAACTCGCTGGTGGGCAGACGTGTGCGTGCGTAGGCAACCGGGTGGAGCTAGGCGTCGCACCCTCCGTGGTGTGTGACAAGGTGTTCCTGTGTCGGGACGTGATGGGCCGAGGTGACAGCTTCATTATACTTGAGCGGAGGTGCACGAGAGTCTGGCATACCATCCGAGGTATGCACAGCCTTCCATAGTGAAGCATGTCAAGAACAGTGCGACTCCCACGCCAGTGGGTAAAACAAGTATGTCTCTTTTCTTGAACCAAATTAGATTGGAGTACCAAATGCACGGATACATCACATAGTGGAGGTTTGGCAATGTGATGTTTTTAAAAATCGACTGTTAATCCTGCAGTGAAGACCTATACCCGTACCACGCTGGCCCAAATCAGACTCATTTACACTCAATATTTGAGGGCCACGTTTGTGGAGGAGCAGAAAGGCCGGTCTAGCTCGGTTTAGCACTATGTGGTGACATCCACTGTTGTGTGCGGTGTTGGGTTTGGGCTACTGTGGGGTGGGTCTCTCCTCTCACCCAGAAGTAGTCGCAGTAGCTCCATTCGTTGGGCTTCAGGAGCTGCTGCTCCGGTCCTTCCCCGGGCAAAGGGAAGGTCACACCATTGATCTGAGGGGAAAAGAAAACAACATTGACCACCTCAAACCAAAAGGGATCCCAGACAAAGGTACCGAGCCAAAGATCCTGCGACGCGATATCCAGTAGAGAAAAAGACCCAGTTCAAGTGGGGTGTTTATGGGAGTTCTGCATATTACAGCTTATAATGCGCAGTGCAGACACGGGGGCCCAAAGGTCAACGATGAGTAAAGACTCTGGTGGGGATGCACGTCATGAAAATGGTGACCCAGAGGGTCCGGAAGGGAGGGAGGGAGGGAGAGAGAGAGAGGGAGAGAGAGAGAGAGAGAGAGAGAGAGAGAGAGAGAGAGAGAGAGAGAGAGAGAGAGAGAGAGAGAGAGAGAGAGAGAGAGAGAGAGAGAGAGAGAAAGAGAAAGAGAAAGAGAAAGAGAAGGAGAAGGAGAAGGAGAAGGAGAAGGAGAAGGAGAAGGAGAAGGAGAAAGGGAGAGTGAGAAAGAAAGAGAGGGGGGAGAGAGAGAGAGAGCGAGGGGGGGGAGAGAGAGAGAGAGAGAGAGAGAGAGAAAGAGAGAGAGAGAGAGAGAGAGAGGGAGAGAGAGACAGAGAGGGAGCGAGAGGGAGGGGGAGAGAGAGAGAGAGGGCTAGACAAATAGGGAGAGAAAGGGACGAATACAACAAAGGGAGTCGACAGGAGGTGAAAGATGGATAGCCTTTCTGGATGCTGACAGACAGAGACAGCCTTGCTGCAGACTCACAAAGCCTTCAAACACGCAAACACTCCAGTTAAATAGACTTACAATACAATCAGTGTAAGACATCAACACTCAAATCAACTAAATCAAGCTCAGACTGAACACACACTCTAGGGCCACAGCGTCTTCAATTACCCTTACAGGGTGGCAATTATGTAATGTTCACCATCTGGGAGCCCTCCCTCCTGGCACAACAACATGCCCTCTGTGCCCCACTTCGGTTCCTGTGCCAACTAGATGGTCAGGCAGACATCATGCATTTCAGATGGCACAAACACACCCACATTATATGTATTACTGGGCTTCACAAACAGACTAAACCTTCCACACAATTTTCCAAGACCAGACTAGAATCCTTTGCCTTAACCGTATTGGCATTGTGTTTGCGATTTGCATCACAAATCGCATTTAGATGACTCAAAAGCTGAAGTATTTGGGGAATTAACCGTGAAGAAATTATTCAAAAGAGAGGAAGATGAAACCTACAACGGTGGACCCTTTCCTAAAGCAATGTGCCCTCCACGCTGTTCCTGTGGTAAGACTGGTCTATCAATGACTCCAGCTCCATGTCTAAAGCTCTCCCTCTGGGCATGCACACACTGACAAAAACCCACGGAAAACCCGTCCTGTCAACATTTACCTAAACAGAACAGGAGTATCATAGTGCGAGAAACACGACCGCAGATACTACGTGTTGTGCTCCGACCTCATGCATAAAACGCATTTCTCTAATCTGAGGCAATAGGGAGGTGATTTACTCTGTGTAGCCCAGTCACTTTGTTCATTTTCCGCCTGAGAGATCTTACTGATTGTCATGGGCACCCGATTTTCCATTACACCAGCTCCACATCCATCTTCACGCCTGTTGTTCATCTTCCGCTCACATTCGACTGAAAATGAGACCATTTATCTGAAGCAGAGCTGTCTCCTTAACTCACTTCTCTTTTGTGGGCGCTTAGTGGGGTGATTTGGAGTTAGGAGTCATATATATTAATATTGATTACCTGCTTTATGATACGCAGACACTCGTGGTGATGAAGGGGATTCATCATCATGGCATACAGAGGACTTTTGTTTTTAGGTGAATATCATCCCCCCCATGACAGAGCCTTGTAAGGTCCAGGCATGAGATTGGAGTGTGGGGACTACAGAGGAAGGCAGGGCGGGCGGGCTCATGAATGATTCACGGACAGTGTATGGCTTGTTGTGTTTAGTTTCAGACAGAAAATGCAGGCGGCACTTCCACTGGCAGCATAATTTTCCTGTGTCAGAGTGCAGAGTCAGCCAGGACATTTTGTCCTCTATGATGCGGGCCTACTAACGACTGCATTCTGGAAAAGTTTCTGCTCAGGCTAAAAGCTACAAGCGTAGCACTTCAATGAAAGTGCTCAATTGGTGCACAACCTGGCCCTAAAATGTTGATGGCTTTGTCTTGCTGAGCACACAAATATTAATGACATAATGGAAATGGCTCATGATTACAGTCATTAAATATAAACGTCAGGGAAATAAACACCCCTGTAGCTAACCTCTAGCTCTAGCAATTTTAAATCTTAACCCCAGAACTCTTTCTCTCTCACGCAAATAATCACAGACACACAACTACATATACTTACCCCAACAAACATTCATCCGATGCAGAGCGTTGAAGATCGCATTTACATTGAAGCTGAGACAGTAATGGGCTCAGCCACTGTTGCTAAGCGACAAATTACTTTGGCTGTAAAAGCTCGCTCCAATAACAGAACACTCGCCTTGGAGACATCCCCACTATGTCTCACTATAGCGACTCAACTGCCTGCTACCCTTTCTCTGTTTGCTCATTTATTTTACATGAGCTAATATTGTGTGACCGCTCTGGGAGTACAATCATCGTAACCCATCCGACGTCGGCCCAACCATTGACACCGAAGACGACGCTCTGGCTGTTGTTGGTCCTATTCTATTCTGAGCCCGGCAGAGCAACAAGTCACTAGCCACAGGAGTAGCTGTGTTCAATATGGGGGAAGACGTTGGAGGTGTTGTCAGCCTGTCATTTGTGTGTTAGTGTAAGTCAGGCCTGTAGAAAAGGGTAAGACCAAGGTGAAGACAAGGTTATGGAACTGGTACAACACGTGATGCCCTTATGCTATACACGTTGCAGTCATGGATGTTCCTATATCTCCATGACAACTGGAAGGGGTTGGGTTAAGTGGGGTGGTGCAACCTGCACCATGGTGGAAAAAATAAAAACCAAGAAGACCTTTCTGGACTGACTGACATCACCGTAATCATAAAATCGATTACATCCTCATTATCCAGCTTTTTATGTGTGAAAACCAAATTTTTTACAAATTATTTGACTTTAAGTCTTCAGTGCTCTTACAGTAAATTAACTCAATCAGTGAACAGAAAACAGTCTAGGGAAAATATATAACTGTAAAAAGTGAATCAAAGGACAGAGGTCCGAATGTCCTCCCTCTGAATTGTATTGAACCTAATCCTCTGGGGGACAGAGCACACCGCTGCTTCCAACAATGCAAATGGAAAAAGAGAAAACCTGTGAAATACAATAATAATGATTCAAACACCCTCATCTGCGTGTACCTATTCAGTGTCTCTTTCAATGTCCCCCCCCCCCCCCCCCTCTCTCCTGGCATTTTTTTTCCATTTCAACACCCATTAATCAGTGCTATTGCTGTTGTCACCATGGCAACTGGCCTTGCTGCATCTCCGGCAGGTCTGTGCACTGTTCCACAATAGCCAGACTGACGGGTTCCCGTGGCGGCAGGTCGGCAAGCCCAGCGAGCACAAAGTCTGCCCAGGCGAGGCAACACAGCCGCCTCTGTGTGTCTGGCCCCTCAGCCCTCTCCCAGCTCTCCCTCCAAAACATTAATCATCATGAGCCCATAGGTTACGTAACATGGAGCCAGTGTCGCGCCAACTTAAGACACAACGCCAGGGAGATCCTGCACAAAGCGAGAGACACCAAGAGAGATTAATGCCCTGTCTTATAGCCATTACTGCTATTCGCTTGAAGATGATGACTAGTACAGAATAATGTGTCTAATCTTAGCTAGTGAGGTATTTGTATACATCATCCCAGCCTGCTGTGGGGTCTGAGTGTTTGATAAATCCAGGTTAGGGAAATGCTAATAGTGATGTGTGCAATGTGTTGGTGTTGACAATGTGTGGAGATTTTGTGAGTGTGTAAGGAGTGGACACGATTGTATAGATACTGCTGTGATGCGTTACCTGCATTGACCAAAATCATGTCCATGCAAGCTATTACCATGAGGAATACTCATGTGGATTCATTAAAAAAAAGAACCTTTTGAGGTCCAGTCCTGCATCTGTCTGAAAAGAAGAAGTGGATGGGCTTAAAATACGCACTCCTGCTGTCAAGAGCAAACCACAAAGTGATGGTGCCTTTCAGTCAACTTCAAAGCCCGCGAACGTTCTCAAAAGTGGGATGAAAATAGCTCCAGCACCTGGCGCTGAGGTCCCTTTCAAAGCCTGCCGCAGCTCCAGGGAGCCATGCAGGGAAACACAGCGCTCCTGGACGCTCCTCCTCACAACCCTGACCGCTCTGACGAGCCCAGTCCAGGCTGCCAGCCCTCCCCAAGTCAGCACCACACCGTGGGGAACAGCCAGGCCGGGAGAAGCGGAGCCGCGTCGCACCTGTAGACCGCCCACTGTTTAAGATTAGCGTTCTACCCGGCAGGTTTCGATAGGAGGGTCCCCCCCCCCCCCCCCCCCCCCCCCCCGGACACTGAGACACCGTGATTAAACTGTTCCCTCATCACCCTCCCTCACACCTGACAATTAGCAACTCGTCCAAACCTCCGCGTTATTCACTGCCTTCTGTTTAGGCGTCTCGGGAGACAGGCGCGGAGGAAAGCAGCATCTGCTACGCTGGACCCTCCCCCCACCGCTCCAGCAACACATCTGTATTCCCCACACACTGCCAGGCTACCACGACGACGGAGGGAGAGCCCCGGAACGAGAGGGAACGGCTGGAAAGACAGACAGAGAGAGAGAGAGAGGGAGGAGGAGAAAGAAGGAACCGGGAAACGGGGTAGGCCGGGGGTCCAGGTTACTCACTGTGGTCTTGGTTTCCTTGACCTCCTTGATCTGCCTCCGGGCCGGGGACACGGATCCGGGGGGCTGCGGGGTGAGACAAGAAGGGTCGTCAAAGCTCTCCTCGGTGTCAAAGCTGGCCTCCATGGCTAACCCTCTGTCGTCTGTCCTCCTCCTGCTCCTCAGCTGCTGGCGGGGGGAACCAAAGAAAAAAACCTTCTCTCCTCGCGCGCACACACCCACACTGACTGGATGACTGACTCTGCCTACTGCCGCTGCCTTCCGCCTCGCAGCCTGCTGAGCAGAGGGGTGGGCTTGGGTGGGGGGGGGGGGTGGGGGGGGTGGGAGGAGGAGGGGGGGAGGGCTTTGGAAGGTGAGGATGAAGAAGGACGGGGCGGGCGGGGGGCTCTTTGTTGGCGAGGGGGAGGTTGGCCGCGGCTCTGGGAGCGCGACGCGGCTAGCCTCTGGTTAAGCTGCTATCAGAAGAGCTTTTGGGGTGGAGGGCTGAAAGGGATGGAGGCGGCATAGAGGTCTGTGTGTCCCCCCCCCCCCCCCCTCCCCCTCTCAGTCTCCCGCGGGAGAGCAAGCGCTGAAGCAACACATGGATGGAGATACCCCCCGTAGAGGGGAGAGAGGAGAGGGAGGGAAGGTGCCAGAAAGCGTGAGAGTGCAAAGACAGCGAGAGAGAAAGAGAGAGAGAGAGAGAGAGAGAGAGAGAGAGAGAGAGAGAGAGAGAGAGAGAGAGAGAGAGAGAGAGAGAGAGAAAGAAAGAGCAGAAGAAAGAGAGGGAGAGAGACGGAGTGAGAGAGTGCAAAGACAGTGAGAGAGAAAGAGAGAGAGAGAGAGAGAGAGTGAGAGAGAAGAAAAAGAGGGAGAGAGACGGAGTGAGAGAGTGCAAAGACAGAGAGAGAGAAAGAGAGAGAGAGAGAGAGAGAGAGAGAGAGAGAGAGAGAGAGAGAGAGAGAGAGAGAGAGAGAGAGAGAGAGAGAAAGAGCAGAAGAAAGAGAGGGAGTGAGACGGAGTGAGAGAGTGGGGATTTATGTACACAACCTCACCACACCTCTCTCGTCCTCATCCAGAGAAGGATGGAGTGAGGCAAGGTGTTTGAGGTGGGGAGGAGGCAGGGGAATGAGGGAAGGATTTAATGGAAATGATGGCTGATTATCACTGGAAAGCTAATTACCATAGGGTGGCAGGTTGAAGGGAAAGAGAGGAGGAGGCGGCGGAGGAGGAGGAGGAGGAGGAGGAGGAGGAGGAGGAGGAGGAGGTAAACACATACAAAACTGGCAGCCAATAAACAGCCTCCTTGCTTGTGTGCTGGGATTTCCTGAGCTTTAGGGAAATATGGGTAAATAAGCTGTATGTTCGCATTCCTTTCACTCAGGTGTGCAGTGTGTGTACGTCCGTGTGTGTGCGTGTGTGTGCGTGTGTGTGGTTGTGTCATTGGAGGCGTATTTATCTTTGCGGGGGAGGATCCTGCGCGGTGCCAAGAAAGCAGTGCAGAGCGAACATGCGTGTGCTTTTATCCGTGTGCAGGGCTGCAACCGATAAATCACGCTCTCTCTTCTATCTTTCACTCTCTCTGAAATCACAGTGTACCACCGGACTCATCATACACCCTCTTGTGGTGTGCGTGTGAGCGTGCGTGCGTGCGCGCCGCATCAAGCAGAAGGAGCGCGATGGCTGGAGGCGCGGGCAGCCTGCTCACTTCTCTCCCCCGCTTTTTTACGGCATCCACCTGCAGTCCTCCTCCGACTGACACCGGCAGTAACACCCCATGACACCCGCTCATACGAAAACCCACGACGAAGTGCCCACCGGTTAGATTCTCACCTTGGTCCCGCAGAACATGGCGGCGGCGGCGGCGGCGGCAGTGTGAACCAGCGCCTGGCGTTAGGTCCAGTCCGCTCGGGAGCACGGCGACCCGGGCCAGCCCCGCTACCTCCTGCCCCAGGGTTCCCAGTGACCCCAGCAGGAGCTTCGACTCTTTGGCTGCGGCGAACGAGGAGAAGTGGTCCAAATCTCAGCCGCCCATATGGCACTAATGTCTGTCCATCCACTGTGGCCCGTCCTAATGACAGGACGCGCCCTCATCTGACTCCGTAATGGGTCACGTGGGTGGGCTGGCGTAGGGCCGGGTTTTGGCTCAGGTTTGCGTGGGCGTGGCCCTTTACTGTACCAACAAAGGCGCTCTTAACCAATGAAACGCTTTTGGTTTGCATGGCCCTTTGAAGTGAATAGGAAACTGCTTCATGTGAATAGCTAAGGGGTGTGAGGTCATTTGTTTCCCTCCTGTATGTCTCAGCTGGAGAAAATGGACTCGTGGTATAGTAGCTCCTTATCGAGCGCCAACAGGCCCACAGAACAGCACAGGGAACCGAAACAACTGTTTCAACCAGATCAATATGCAGAGGTTAATGCTTTGGTTCCACTGTGAGAGACCAGAGTGCGGACATAGCAAACGTGCTCCACTGTGGAGTAGACTTTACGTGTCCTCCGCTAACCTTTTTTCAAGTTGCTCAAAAAGCCCCGACCCTCGCTTTCAACGCTGCCTTGAAACCACCGAGTAGAAGAAAAAAACGACCAAGTTTGACTGTTTTTCTTTCCGACATGTCCGACAACAACTTATTTTTACAGTTATGACGGATTATTAATCGTCTGTCCTGTGTAAAAGCCTTACCTTTTTCTCCATGGTTGCTCTTCGTAGCGGGACGTTCAAGGTCTCAGCTGGATGTAGGGGCGTCCCTGTGCTGTGACACCGATTGGCTGCAATGGGACAAAACATGTATCATTGTAACACAATTGAAATGGAACCTGATTATGATACAATCCCCTGAAAGTCAGGGGGGCGGGCATAGTGACAGAGATCCATTCTGAGAAAGCCAAATGAATGCATCACTCCCTGCCACAGAAAAGGTCACGTTGTCCATCTTTGCATTTTCCGCGGAGGGGCAATTTGTCCTCATCCATCTTCCAGGCAGAAAGGGATTTGTTTCACCCCAGCACCATTGCCTGGGAACACAGCTGGCTGCCCATCGCTCCAGGGCTCTCCCGTGAGTCAGGCTACTACAGCTGCTGACCCCGGGTAGGTGCTGCTTACTCCCTCCTCTCCCCCAGGCCCAAACAAACACAGTGGATGGCCGTTAATGAGACTGGCCAGGGGCTGAGTCCTCCCGTGTCACGCGGCCTTATGAACCCCTTCGTGGGCGACCACGATAATGCGATTCCGATGGGTCCCCGCGGGGCGTGATTCACGGGCTGTCCGCTCGCCGCATTGTCAGAGCCAGCCGATCTCCCGCTGAAGGTAGGGAGCGCGTGGGCTGAGCCGTGTCTGACACTGGGGGGCTACGCAGCACGGCCACGGACGCAGGCCACTGACCATGGAGGAGGCTACACAAACAAGGATGAGACTGGCAGGGTCTCTATGTGTCTGTGTGTGTGTGCATGTGATAGCGATTGTATTTAAGGTATGTGTGTGTGTGTGTGTGTGTGTGTGTGTGTGTGTGTGTGTGTGTGTGTGTGTGTGTGTGTGACAGCAATTGTATTTAAGGTGTTAGTATGTGTGTGTGTGTGTGTATGTGTGTGTGTGTGTGATAGCGGTTGTATTTCAGGTGTGTGTGAATATCTATGCATCTGTAGTGGAATATTAAGCATACACTCACTGCAATGGACTAATCCTACTTGAAACTCCACCCTCAGAGATAACAGAGTCCTCTAAACTACAAGCCCAGGCAAAAAAAAAGGCCTATAGCTTGAAGCCTAGCTTTGTCAGATACCGCGGATTGCAAGTCTTCTCCGATCATTCCGAAGCATGCTTCGCATTAGTTGTACGGCGACCCAGTTTTGGTTCTGACCTAAATGCACTTCCTCTTCATCGTTAGCCAACTTGCTACCTGCTTCAGTCTGGTTCCAATCCCTGACTTCCTGCCGCGCCTGTCCAGTCACTTGTGGTTCCCTGAAGCTAGCAGGGAGACACATATGACCTGCATGGCTTCCTCTCTTTCCTGGAGGAGGAACGACACAGAGGGGGAATTCAGTGTCACCTTCTGGTACGGAGCTCTGTTGAACCGAACCCCGTCCTGGGTTACCAACCGTAGCGGAGGGATGGGCCCATGTTGTTTCTGGAATGACATGGAGAGGGAGGAAAAAGGCAGGAAATGATTTAACGCCATGTCCAAGAAACCTCACCTTTCTCATAAAAAGGCACTTCTTTACAGAACTCATAGACCTCAAATTATTTTAATTCTACAGCATTTGTAATTTCATTGATTTTCCTCTGCAACGTTACCATAATTCTTTTTTTTACAGTTGTGTCCCAAAGTATTAAAAAGAAAGTATTTTCAACAGTTTGTGCTGTCTCTTGTATGGCCTTCTACAGAGCAGTAGGAGAAAGAATAATAGACAACAAACATTTCTCTATTGATATTTAATCTACCATTGACGTTGAAACAGTTTTTTCCCCACGTATTTCCTTGACATGCCTAAGGTGTATCCAGCAAGGGATGCATGCACCCAATGATCCTTCCCATCCACAGTGGGACATCAGTGGGAGCCAAGTCCAACAGAGCCACCATGCCCAAAAGGGATGTGTTGTGTGACAAAATGTCTTGGCGTAAGTATTTAAGATACGCTAATCCCTTGTCTTTATTGAATGAAAACTCTGTACAAATCCTTATGGCGCTCTAGTAAACCCAAATCCATGACAGTAACAGGGGAGGATGATAGAGAGCATATGGTTCGGCTGCGTGTAATAATAGCTCTTGGGTATTTCTCTGCACTCCAATGTGTGTGGTGTGGGTGTGTGTGCGGTGTGTGTGTGTGTGCGGTGTGTGTGTGTGTGTGTGTGTATGTGTGTGTGTGTGTGTGTGTGTGTGTGTGTGTGTGTGCCATGGTGCTGTCTTCTGCCAGCGAGGTCAATAGTAGTGTGTTTGTGTTCAGCCTTTGTCCCGAGGGACGCAACCTTTCCTTCTAGATCACACATAAGCTGCACAAATACACAAGCACACGCATACACAAACACACGCACGCACGCACGCACGCACGCACGCACGCACACACACACACGCACGCACACAAAAGACACATACAACCCTGCTTTATCTGAGTAGAAACCTCATTATGCATAATGATCTGGAGCCAAGCTCTATCAGAGGTAGCCTTCCAATTAGCAAAGACATTAGATAAACTCAATTCAATTTTCACTGGTAGACAAACACTCTAGGGACTTCCTCTCAAAATAGGTGAGAGGCCCTGGCAGGCAACGCAGGGCCCAGCCTCTGTCACACACTTCGGCCTAATGTGATTAAAGTGGACAGGATGTGTGCCCCCCCCCCCCCCACACTTCTAATGAATGCACTTCCCTTCAGGAGACGTCGAGGAGGAATAATAAGGAGTCCTCAGAGCCTCACAGGCTTGAGAGGCCCGAGCTGGATACTATGGCAACAAGACTCAATGCCATCACCAGCAAGGGGCTCCGCTCCGCTCGCCGGGCAGACAGCAATCAGCGTTGAATGGCTCGTCAGTGTCACGGCTGCGTGGCCGGAGGGCGCAGCGCGTGAAGCCCAGGTACGGCTCTCTCTGCCTGGCCCGCCGGCGAAGGAGCCATCGAACGCACGCTCCTTCACCACCTCCCGCTCATCACGCCGATGATACACACTGAAGCGGTCCCTGCTGTAATCTAACAGGGGAACGTTATGGAGCGGACAAGGGACACCACCCTGTGGGCGAGGGAGGCCAGGTGGGGGAGCAGGACTGAAAAGTGCCGTACATCCTGCTCGGACACCATTGGTTTCTTCTCCTCTACTGCAGCACTCTGTTAAAGGGGTTTAAATACAGGGAGGGGGCGAGGTGAAGGAGGGGGTGGGGGGGGAGGTGTTTGTGTGGCTTACCTTTGCCCGAGTCGCTGACGTAATACCTGCGTCCCTGGGGTGACATGTAGCATCTCCAGCCTGGGGGAAGGGCCTCATCGCTCTCTGTCTCCTCCCCTGGCGGCGGCCTGGCGGCCCCTGGCTTCCAACACAACCAAACCAAAGGCAGTTCACCGGCCTTGTACATCAGCGCAACAGGCCTACACAGGTCTAAATTTAACAACTGAGTTCAAGGTTGGTTATAAATGCGAATCCTGCGCATTGATGTGGGCAACGGGATGTGGGGAGCTTTCTGTCAGGCCTACGGACATTTCTATTTGTGTGACTTGTGTTTTACTATGCCATGGTTGAAAAACTGCGCTACTTATATAAATATCTATCCACACATCGGGGAGGAGCAGGCTCGAGATTTAATGTGGGCAATTAGTGGTTTAGCCTCCTAATTTCCATCCTGTTACAGAGCGCTTGCACTTTCAGAAGGGGTAAAGCCCAGATGCTGTTGTGAGGGAATAATCTCTTTTAATTAGGAAAGACTTCAATTGATCTAGAGAGGAAATATTCTGTCCAAGAGAGGAACTCGAAATGCAAGTCTTCTGCAACACTTTTTTTACTGGGACCTTTTAGTGTTTCACACCCGGAGGCCTATGCAAACGCTTGTTTTCCGCTTAATGAATAGGACGGTTCAAGTAAGGCCGTGCACCACTGCCAGACTGTGAGCACGGACACCTCAGAGTTGTCTTAAAGGAAGTCTTAATTATAGTCTTACCCGTTGGGAGAGAAATGAGTCTGTGTTGGCCTTTGTGTTTCTAAACCGCATACTGCTGCTCCCTTCAACAGAAGCTCAGACAAGCAATATGGTCAGCTTGAGACGCTCGCCGAAAACAACCGATCTATGGAGAGCGCAATTTCACGCCGCCCTCTTTTGTTCAGTCGACACTTCTTATAGCCAGTAATTCACCCGGGAATGGTATCCCCTATATGGGGATAAATAATACTAACTGCTCCATGGACCTTATCAGCAGCTCCCGGCAGCCTCACATTGTGTACCCAGGCTTCAGCCGGATTATATAGCTTGCTGGCCACAATGGGCCAGAATTTACTGCAGTATATTTTCCAGGGGGCAAGTCATCCATAATCTATGGGGGTTCAACGACTGGCTGAGCGTGCCTGGTCGGAAGCAACAGTGCATGGCCTATTCGCAGCTGTCTGTGTGCATGTGACACAGAGTCCTGCTGAACCCTGCCTGTCCTTCAGGATGGTGCACCGTGTGGCCAGACCTGTGGCCAGACCTGTGGCCAGACCTGTGGCCAGACCTGTGGCCAGTTCCACTGGGCTGCTCGGTGGGGGAGGAAGGGAGGAGGGGAGGGGGGGAGGGGAGGGGGGGTGGGGTGGCATGATACAGCAGAGAGAGATACACACTGGCAGATCGTCAGGGCTAGCGTTGGTGGCTCGCTTGTTTGATGTGGAACATAAAAGGAATTCCTCCCTTTTGTGTCTACCTCGCAGACACACACACTCACTCCCACACACACACACACACACACACAGAAACACACACACGCGCGGACTAGCTAGTCTCTTAATGTTGCACTCTGTCACATACACCCTCCCTCTCCATTTTTTTCTCAGCATGCTCTCTCAGTCTTTCTAATCCTCCCCCTCTCTCTCTTACTTTTCCCTTCTGTCGGAGTTAAAGCACTGCACTTGCAGTTGGCTGCGAGTACAAAAGAGAGATTCTCAGCTTCCATTCTGCAGCAGATCATTTTGCTGCAGTACGGGCTACATTGACCTCCCACAGACAGGCTGTTTACTGCACGGTATAGATAACAGGCTATCTTCCTAACATTCTCTGGTTTTACTTCAGACACTTGGACTAGGCCTTATTGTTCTGTAAGGTTTTCCTTGTAACCCGACAGTCATGAGAAAACCCACTTTGTCGAAAACAACCTTTAATTACGCCATTGGCGAGCTCAACTCTGTTTCACTGGTTCACTGTTTCAGGAAATAGCAACGAACTCTGACCTGAAAACTACCAGAAACAGCAATCACTACTGCAATTGGCAAATGGTAGATCCGTATCAGGCGATCTGTATAACTTGCTGCTACTCTTCTTTAATTGAGGACTCCACACTGCCCTTGGCAATGAGCAGAGAGTAAAAGCGGAACCGCTTCCGTGCTTTCACAGCCTCTCAATTTAAATGTTTTTTTTTTTATTCAAGCTTTAAAAATAGTAGTGCTGCCCCATCGCTGAAGGGTGGTGCTCCAACTGGAACCATATCATTAGGACTCATATGCTCCGCTTGTGTTTCTCTGTGAGCGTCAGGACTCATTGCACCAGTCAGGGGAGGAACACCTCTTGTGGCTGCTGATTGACAATTCTTGAGCAGATTTCACTGGCCAAAGGAGGATGCATGAGGGGCTCCCTGGAACACCGGCTTGACCCATAACACCAATAACAACGACAGCAAAAGAGAGAGTACCAAAGGCCATCACTTGGCAAACAAAGCTTGGCTATTCTGGAAACCAAATATGACTGGCTCGTTAAATGAAATATTACAGGCACTGTAGAAGCCCTAAAGAAAATGTATAGCACTGCTTTTGTTGTGGCTTCCTTCAATGTTCCATGGAATGCACTTGCTGCTCTGGAAGTTTAGAGCAATTATGGTGAGCCATGAGGTAATACTCCACCCAAACTAAAGAGTGTCACCCGGACATTTGAGATGGGGAAAAGGCAGTGAGCTCTGAAGGCTAATCAGCAACAGCAATAAGCATTCTCAGCTTCCCTTGACAAGTTGCTATTTCTTCCACCGAAGGAAACAGCCGTTTACTGATCCAGAGGAAGAGGGAATTTTGGCCACATCACTGGTGCAAGTCTGCTGTCAAAACATTCACCTGCTTTGCCATCCATATCTCTCCCATTGGGCACTGGCTGGGCTGTGTGGAGGAAAGGCTTGAAAACAATACAAGACTTTCATTCCAAAACGATTTGGGGGGAAGTATTACTTTTAATGTGCTTCCCTCAATGTCTCCAAAAACTACAGTCATTACACGTTGTATTAGATTGCATTGTCACACTGTATTACAAACAGTATTTCTAAAAGTCCTTCACACAGTCTTCTGAAAGTCCTAATATTACGAGTAGATTGCATGATATTTAGATCATTCTAGAGGAAACCTTTGACAACATCAAACACAAAGCCAAGTTTCAAGTATGTCAAAAAAACTGTTAATCTCTGATTAACTTATATACAACTGTTTCATTCAATTCAAAGGATGACAGCAAAAAAGAAATATGTGCAGATAGGATGTCAATTGTACCACAAGACAAGCGACAATAAAATGTTACAAATGCAGGATCATAAACATTATGTTCATGTTATTTATCACCTAAAAAGTATGATTAATCTACCAATGCCCATACTCTAAAAAACAACATGTATGCTGCTGAGAACAATTTTACCTTGTGCTCATTCTGTCAAATCCCCAAATTGACTTTTCTTATATAAATGTAGTCTACTCCTCCAAGAACCGACCATTTACTAAGGCACCAGACTCATTATAACTTGGACAGCCTAAAATAGAGAGGAAACAAAATTTCGTAAACAACATCTTACCATGCTGACCCCCTGGAGTGTGTTAACTATGTCAGGCACAAGGAAACTGCCAAATAACCCATACAGTAGGTGTCCGTTCAACTGTGAACACTGAGCAAAGGACGAGACTCCTTTAGAATTGGTGGCGGAAACATTATGTCAAAATAAATGGGACGGCATTACTACCCAGAGGGAGCCAAACCCATTGGGTCACAGCCAAGGCCATGTACCAAATAGACAGTGAGACTGGTTCAAGTCATTCATTAATTTAGAAGAAAACAAACAGGATGGGAGGGAGATCTGTCTTGGTTAGGAGGCTATTCAGTGCTGTAACTATACCATGGCTCTTTGTTGAGTGTCTAGCAGATGTAAGGGTCTGGAAGGGCCTTGGCCAGATGTGACCAGAGTCTTGCTCTGTGGCCCCCTGCACAATGGTTGACACTGTCCAGCCGACACTTGGTTTGAGTCACGCTCAACAAGGCCTGTTCTGTCTTGTCAGTCCCTCCTTTTCTTCCAAATCTAATTGACCCTGTGTACAGTGTGTGTGTGTGTGTGTGTGTGTGTGGGTAGCCACACTCCCAGTCGCCTCTTGTGCTGTTTGAGACTCACACGGCTTATCTCAGGGAGATGAGATGGGATGCAGACAGTTTGGTTGCACTGCCTGTCAGCTGTCTAGACAGGGATCTTAATGATGGAGGGAAAACAAAGGGCATATTTCCATTGTTATGCAACCAACCATTTCGAGAAACTTCTGCTTCTGCTTAACATCATCTTTCATTATAGATGAGAGGCCTGACAATGGCTTTAGAATTCAACACAACCTTGGCATTGTGTTTATGTGTGATGGATCTTTATCCCTAAAGGACATAGAGACAGGCAGCGTCTATTTATTTTGCAATAGTTCCCATCCCAGTAATAGGCTATGAGAACCTCTCAGAGAAACAAATTGATTGCTACTGTAAGATGCATTCTTTTTTTTACCTTGATGTCCGGTTCTGGTTTGGTAAGAATTATTTTATAATGGGTCATGTGTTGTCAATAAATATTGAAGATATAATTTTGTCTATGGATGCAAAAATAAACATGCGATGAAGAGGCGGAGGCTTGGTTCTTGTTGCAACAGCAGAGCACCATGTGCACGAACGGCAGGGCATGCTGAGGCACTATGGACATGCATGGTGTCTCAAGGTGCCACAACACAGTATTGATCTCATTGGGGGAGGGGGGATGTGAGGCCTCAGCTGGATGTAGTTCAGCAGTCGCCAAAAATCAAACCGAATAAGCCCACTTACGTCTACAGTGTGCGGCCTACCTTAAACATTGCTCGGGCAGATTTCATTATTCAACCACTGGACGACCGGAGAGACAGTAGATATTGTTAGTTTTAATACGCTTCACAGGTTGGTAAGCTTGGAGCTGGTGGACTGATGTTACAATATATTTTCTGACTACTGTCCTTGGCTACGATGGAAATAATATGGAAGGTGACTTAGAAAAGTCTTGTTTGTATCATTCAATTATCAGCCATAATGCCAAGTCCGTTTGAAGCAAGGTCCTTCGTTTCCTAATGTTTCAAACTATATCTGCTTAAATTGTTGAGAAAAAATTGCCTATCTAATTGAAATGATGATTCTAAGGATTTTAAGCATGTTAACTATATTGTTGTTGTTTATTAGCGCTATCTAGTGGTAGGCCAACATTGCAGCAGTCAAAATAGCAATATAACACCAAGAAGGCAAGACAAATATTTCAAGAGATTTCATCCCAAAAGCCAATTTAAATTTTTTAAAGATGCCGTACTTCTGTTTTTTATTCATCATCTTTTCAACGCTGTATGTGAACAGTATTAACATCATATACATGTAATGCTAGCCTATTCTTTGATATATTTATTTTGTGATTATTTACTATGTGGCGGAATTGTTTGTCATACATTTATATTCAAAAAGACACGGTAACCTAACAATGTCCACCCAGAAAACATGTTCTGCACCCGTGAAATCCAAACCCTGCTTTATTCACTTTGTATTGGCATCAAGGCTCAGTTGTAAAAAAAAAAAAAAAACCACGTAAAAACCGCTGTCCTTTGCCAGACCCTGATGCGGTATCGCCCCCCACTCTCCCCTTTAATAGCGTCGTATTATTCAGTAAAATGGCAGTTCAAGAAATAACCTGACAACACAGAAAATTAACTGAAAATATGTCTTAGAAATGTAGCCATAAGTAAAATCAGGTGTGCGTACACAGCTATGTATGACGGCTTGTTAGAGGGGTAGACATGTTGTAGTAGGAGTATAGGATTGCTCTTTAAACTGGACTGGCGCCATGTACTTATTACCAAAGCCCACTGGGCTTTGATGGTCAGTATTTATGGCCCAGTTGACCTCAGAATACAATGAATCCTATTAAAATGCCTCTTTAGAAGTCGTCTGCCTGTTCATGGTAATCATGTCATAGATTCCAACCAATGCGCTCTACTAAGACATTTATTAACCCTTCCGTAACATTACTTTAGTGTTTGTACTGAGCATATTACTGATAAATACCGTTTAACGTACAAAACTTACAGTGCAATATTGGAACAACAACTTGTGTCCTTAATATAATTTTTTTCCTTTTGTCGGGTTATGCAGTACAGGCAGGTGCTATCAAGAGTTGAAATGTGGCTGTCCATAGTGTCATAGTGTTAAATATAACATGGTGTTTCGTTAAATTGTCCAGGATGAGTGACAGGTTCATGCAGCTCAAACAATACACAGCCATGTATAGGACAAGGTATATCTGCAAGGACAATAGGGCGATATAAAAAGGGGCCAGGGCTACTGGATCCTTTTATCACCATAGCATCATCAGCAAGGTAGGTCTGCATGACTAGGCCTACATCATGACTACTTACTAATTCTCTAATTCAATGTTTTAGTTTGGCACTTAGCTGTGTTTTTTTACACTACTGTTTCAAAATTGTATGTCTGTTACACAAAATGAATTCATACAAAATGATGAAATGAAATATTGAAAGCAACTCTCAAAAGATAGCAGCTTTCAGGATTTTTGTTGTTGTTATTATATCCCAGAAGGAGAAAATGAGCACAGATGGGGAAATGTCTGTCTTTGGGCAAGCTGCCCAGTACTTGCGGAAGTCGGAGAGGGAAAGAATCGAAGCTCAGTCCCGGCCCTTCGACAGCAAAACGACCTGTTTCGTCAGCGACGAAAAAGAGCTTTATGTAAAGGGAGTGATCGAGAGTAAGGAGGAGGGCAAAGTCTCCATCACCACCCTGGACGACAGAGTAGGTCAAAGATGCACTTCATGGTACCCGTCTGTAGGCCCCGTGCTTACGTTTAACTGATGATTGTGTATTCTGATGTCCAATCCCCAGCCTGTGACGGTCAAGGAGGACCAAGTCTTCCCAATGAACCCACCCACGTATCACAAGGTTGGGGATATGGTCATGATGACCCACCTCAACGAAGCCTCTGTGCTGTTCAACTTCAAGGAGCGTTACGCTTCGTATACGATCTACGTAGGCTTCTGCATTGGATTGCCCAGCAAATGTATTAGATAGGATTACATATTATTATGTCCAATTTTTAAACATTACATATGTTTTTCTTCTGTTTGTGCAGACTTATTCTGGGTTGTTCTGTGTGACTGTGAACCCCTACAATTGGCTCCCAGTCTATAACCCGAGGTGGTGAACCCCTACAAGTGACTCCCAGTCTATAACCGTGAGGTGGTGAACGCCTACAGAGGAACGAAAAGAAGGGAGGTCCCTCCTCATGTATTTGCCCTCTCTGATGATGCCTATCAGTTAATGCTTACTGGTATGCCAGCCGCCATCTTTAATCAGGTAGAAACCGATTATTTGATGTTCAGCAATAATTCATGTGCTTTTTTTTTTCAGATCGTGAGAATCAGTCTATCCTGATCACGTATGTCTAATTGTATTCATATACATAGATAAGCTGCTAGTTTAGTTTTCTATGCTGATTTTTTTTTTGTTGAATTGTCCAGCGGAGAATCCGGTGCAGGAAAAACCGTGAACACAAAACCTGTCATTCAGTATTTTGCAACTATTGCAATGGCTGAAGGCAGTGACAAGAAGAAAGAGCTTTCAAACAAGATGAAGGTGAGACTCTGTCTTTTTCTAGCACAGGGTCTGTAGACTCCAAATGATACAGTCAGCATAATATTGCCAGAGAGGGGGGAACACCAGAGATCATACTTGTCCCTTTCTGTTGCAGGGAACAAAGGCCAAATCATCAAGGCCAACCCCCTTCTGGAGGCTTTTGGGAATGCCAAGACAGTGAGGAATGACAACTCCTCTTGATTTGTAAGTATCCACCCAATAGGTTTTGCTTTAAAAAACTGGATGTGCCATATTCAAGATAACATAACATTTTTTTTAAATAGGGAAAATTCATCAGGATACGTTTTGGCCTGACCGGGAAACTGGGATCGGCAGATATTGAAACATGTGAGTTGGGAGTTTGTTTTAATGCATTGGCTCTTTATTGCTATTAAAGGTACAGTTCCTTTTTATTGATTTTACTTTTTTCTGTTGGAAAAATTATGTGACATTTCAGTTGGTAGCCGACAGGAGCTACCACATTTTCTATCAGCTTACTTGCAGTGAGAAACCTGAGCTTATTGGTAAGTCCTTTCATTTTCATTCTGTTCTCTGACACGCACATCTTTGATGTGCGTGATAACGTCTGCGCGTGTTTCACGTTGGAAAATTTGCGAACGCTTGCACGGCGTCTACGGCTCATTCATCTTCATTCCGCCTCTTGTTCTTTCGAAGTTCAACAGCCTGGAGCAGCTGTGCCTCAACTTCGCTAACGAGAAACTCCGACGGTCCTTCAATCACCACATGTTTGTGTTGGAGCAAGAGGAGTACAAGAAGGAAGGAATTGAGTGGGAGTTCATTGACTTTGGCATGGACTTGGCTGCGTGCATGGAACTCATTGAGACGGTACCAAACGATCACAGCTTAATGCCTAATGTAAACAGTACCCACATGTATCTTTGCCCTTTAGTTTGATTTGTAGACATGTCCTCTTGTTTTCTAGCCCGTGGGCATATTCTCCATCGTTGAAGAGGAATGCATGTTCCCTAAGTCAACAGACACCTCTCTCAAAAACAACCTCTATGACCAACACCTTGGCAAGAACAATTGCTTCACTGAGCCTGTTGCTTGACAGCTGCTGAGCCTAAGCCAGTCAAAGGCAAAGCGGAGGCCCACTTTTGCCTGGTGCATCATGCTGGCACGGTGGACTACAACATCACTGGATGGCTGGAGAAGAACAAGGAGCCACTCAACAAGTCTGTTGTACAGCTCTACCGAAAGTCACCAGTTAAAATTCTCTCCATGCTGTACGCGAGCTTCTCTGGAAACGACGGTAAACAATCATAAATAATACAGTAAAAGATACAATAATTGGTAAATAACTGACAAAGTCATGCTGTGGACAGAAACTTAACACCACATGGTTTTAATGTTCAGGGAAATTTGTGTTTAAGAACAAAATGCTCAAACTTTCTTGCCATGGATATTTAGAAGCAGCTTCAGACACACTAAGAAGCAATGGTTTTATTGGCTACAGTAGTGACACATTGTTACGGCTAAGATTATGGCTGAGTGGAAGCAAAAATATGAGGAAAAAGAGGTCCGCTCTATGGGACCTGAGAACTTCAAGATGAAGAATGCCTGTGAGGAATCCCTTGAACAACTTGAAACCCTCAGGCGTGAAAACAAGAACCTACAACGAACGGCAACGTCTTGTTTTGAGCAAATTCACAATATATTAGACATAATAATCAACCCCTAACCTCACTGTGCGCTTTGTTGTAGAGGAAATTGTGGAGCTCACAGAACACCTTGGGGAGACAGGCAAAACCATCCATGAATTTGAGAAATCAAAGAAACAGGCTGAGCAGGAGAAGATGGAGGCTCAGACATCCCTGGAGGAAGCAGAGGTAATGGTTTAAACAATCCCCAGAGGCTACCCTTCCTTATGTGCTCAACCAAGATACAGCAAATAAGATGATTCAGCTTTTCCTGTTTAACATATTGCATGGGAATGACATTTTAACAGGCCTCTCTGGAACATGATGGATCAAAGATCGTGCGTGTGCATTTGGAGCTGAGCCGAGTTAAGGCTGAATTGGACGGAAGACAGCTGAAAAAGACGAGAAGATTGACCAGTTAAAGAGAAACAGCCAGAGAATAATGGACTCAATGCAGAGCACGCTAGATGCTGAAGTAAGGAGCAGGAATGATGCCCTGAGGATCAAGAAGAAGATGGAAGGAGACCTTAACGAAATGGAGATTCAGCTGAGTCATGCTAACAGACGGGCAGCAGAGTGTCAGAAACAACTGAGGACCGTCCAGGGACAAATCAAGGCCAGTTAAGGCCAAAACCAATGAACACACACACACATAGATACATTGAAAGACTGCCCATGCAGTTTTAAACGCTACTGGAGAAACGATTCTACGGTCTTTGAACCTATGTTGCTGCTTAACATCAGGACATGAAGACCGTGACGTCATATTCATTCTGTTTGGGTTTTTCTCACACTCCAGGCAGCCACGCTTCATGGGGAGGACGCACTGAGGAACCATGAGGACATGAAGGAGCAGGTGGCTCCCTCTGAGCGCAGGAGTAACCTGTGCCAGTCGGAGACTGAGGAGCTACGGGCTGCTCTGGAGCAAACCGAGAGGAGTCGCAGAGTAGCCGAGCCGGATTTGGTGGACGCCGGTGAGGGAGTCCAGCTCCTTCACTCACGGGTTCATCATGGCTGCTTTTCTAACGCATCATGGGACCCCTAGTTTTTTTCTGCACTGTGTATTAATGGTGATTCATCATGACAATATTGGAACACAGAATGTAAGTCTGATAAACCATTGAAAGAAGCTTGAGGCTGATGCTGCCTGTATCCAAGCTGAGATGGAGGACAGTGTCCAAGAGGCCAGAAATGCAGAAGAAAAGGCTAAAAAGGCCACTACTGATGTAGGTCAATTTATTAAGTTTGATAAGAATGTCCGCTGTGAGAATATGAATATAGCCGTCTGTGATATACTGAATGTCAATAAGGATGCCATGATGGAGGCGAAGCTGAAGAAGGAGCAGGACACCAGTGGTCACCTGGAGAGGATGAAGAAGAACCTGGAGGTCACTGTCAAGGACCTGCAGCAACGCCTGGACGAGGCTGAGAATCTGGCCATGAAGGGGGGCAAAAAACAGCTCCAGAAACTGGAGTCAAGGGTAACAAATAACAACATTTCCAGAGGATATAGGCATTTCACTATAATGGTGTCGCAACATATTATGTTATTATTACTGTATTAATATATTATATGTATGCTGCGTGTAGTAGTAACGTCTTGTTTCTTTTCTCAGGTGCGAGAGTTGGAGGGTGAGTTAGAATCAGAGCAAAGGTCTGGCTCTGACGCTGAGTTCACTTATCAGGTATTGCACATATTTTATTGAACCTATTCCTGAAACCACAGGATAAGGTGTTTCATGCCGTAATCCAAAATGAGCAACATAGCTATCAATATTTAAAGTGGGCATCTTTCTGTGTGGACGTTTTGTTGAATGGAGCCCGCAACATTTCAGGAAGGCGATTCTGTGCTTTAGTGTGTCTGAGCCCCCTCAACCTCCACTCTGGGTACAGAGACTACCTTTCCCTGTTCTCTTCCTGTTGCCTCTAAACAGGAAATGCACCTTTCCTGGCCTTGACCTTTGCGAATGTACTCCTGCGTGCTTGTAACAATCATACATCTCTGTTTCTTCGGTCTTGACTTGCTCGGTTCATGAAAAGTTATTGAAAATATCAGTTCCATTCCCCAAGTATCTCAAATGATGTTTGAATGAAAAAGCCAGAGGAGGATAAGAAGGCCAGCTTGAGACTACAGGAGCTGGTGGACAAGCTCCAGCTGAAGGTCAAAGTCTGCAAGAGGCAGGCCGAGGAGGCCGTGAGAGAGATGAGCTGTGAACAGACAAAAGCGCTCAGAGTATCTTAGGAATTCAAATAAATATGATTGAATAGGAGGAGCAGGCCCACACCCATCTGTCTGAGCCCCGGGAGGTGCAGCATGATCTGGGGGAAGCTGAGGAGCGCGCTGACATAGCGGAGCCCCAGGTCGTCAAGATGAGGGTCAAAGGTCGTGACATGGGCAAGGTACATTTATGGGTCTCGACATGACAGAGACAAAATGAAAAACGCCAACCTTCGGAAGTATCCCTTTTTCCTCTATTCTACCCTGTAGGGCAAAGAAAATGGGGAGCAATCTGCTTTATGTGGCTCAGGAAGATAATGCAATATTGGAAAATAACGAGTGAAGTCAATTTGCAATGTACTCATAACCAGATTTTATTACTGCTCTAATTGAGTTACTGATTATTGCTCTAATTGAGTTACATACAAATAATTTGATGTCTGGAGTAGGCAATTGGAAATCATGGAAATTGCTACATTTGTTTAGATGTATGTTGCCCTAAAATAAACTCTAAATCTGATTAAATATTTATCTATTTATTTAGTTTATTGTTTACACGTCAGTGTTAGCCTCACTAGAATACTAGACATAGACTAGAGTCAATAGGTGTTAGAAACCATTTAATTAATGCACAAGAAGAAAAAATGTGGTCTGGGGTTTCTGTATTCATCTTGAGATATCATTTACATGCAATATCATCGCTGTAGCAATTCAATTATGATAAATCTAAAATGATTTCATATGGTGGACTGTAGATATTATCAGAACATTAGCATGCTAGGGATATGGTTACTTATATGGGTATTAATGGTATAGACATTACTAATTCATATGAATGCTATATATGCTTTTTCCCACACAACTCATATACATGCTAAGACATTCAGACAGTATAATGTACTTGTTTCAAAAACATTTCTAGTATCTTAACAGGGAACATTATGTAATTTCACTACTCTGCTTTTCCCCCTTGGCCCTGGAAAGAAAATAGTTTGAGTTAGAATTACAAAATCAATTAAATAATGTTTATTTTGACCGTATTTGAAATGTATCCAATCCAGTGATACCTTTGCTCCTATGTCGCGGCTCTTTGCTCTCATCTTATTCGACAGAGACTCTGCAGTATCAGCTCGCTCGTCAGCTTCTTCCAACTCATGCTGCACCTTCCTGTATCTAGCCAAGTGCACGTTGGATTGCTCTTCCTGTAACAGTATTACGCTGGATATAGATTATATTATATAATTGTAGTTTGCTGTGATGGGCTAAATTTGCAACAGAGTGATATGCTTACAGCCTCTTCAGCTTGTCTTTTGTAGGCCTTCACTTTGACCTGTAGCTTGTCGACTAAATCCTGAAGCCTTGCGATATTTTTCTTGTCCTCCTCAGTCTGCAAAAAATGCAGATCCCTTTTTCAGTTAAATAGCAGATCACCAACTAGGGACACTGATTTTTAATACATACATATTCTAGGGCCAATAGAATTGGAAAGATTCTAATGTGATGTTCATCATTTCTACTATAAAAACGAAAATTCCAGAAAGCTCTTTGTATTGCTGGACCTGATAAGTGAGCTCTTTCATCCTCCTTTCATATTTACGGACTCCCTTGATGGATTCAGAACCACGCTTTTGCTCAGCGTCCAGCTCATGTTCCAGTTCACGGACCTTAAAGACAGAACCACGCTGAGTGAAACTTCTTTTCATAAAATCAATTTCCTTAATACCATCATTAAGTGGTGCATACCCTGGCTTCGAGTTTCTGGAGCTGTTTCTTGCCCCCCTTCATGGCCAGATTCTCAGCCTCATCCAGCCGTTGCTGCAGGTCCTTGACGGTGACCTCCAGGTTCTTCTTCATCCTCTCCAGGTGACCGCTGGTGTCCTGCTCCTTCTTCAGCTCCTCCGCCATCATGGCCGCCTGAAAACGTTGCCGTTGAGTAAATGTTGAATAGCACTGCCAATGCCACATTGTAACGTTACCAGCTTAGAAGAGGACCTACATCTGTGATGGCTTTCTTTGCCTTCTCTTCTGCATTTCTCAACTCTTGAACAGCATCTTCCCTTTCACCTTGATTTTGATTGATGTCTGCCTCAAGCTTCTTTTTGGTGTTTAAAAGGCTAGTGTTCTGCAAAAGATACAAAAGAGTTCAAGACTGTAAGGGAAACTAACAAACCAGGCACATCATAGCCCACGACCAAACAAACACTAACCTGAGAGTGTAGAAGCCCTACTCGCTCACTGGCATCCACCAATTCCTGCTCTGCTATCTTGCGGCCTCTCTCAGTCTGCTCCAGGGTTGCTCTGAGCTCCTCGATCTCTGTCTGTTGCAGGATTGTTCTGCGCTCTGACATGGCAACCTGCTCCTTCATGTCATCAAGGCTTCGGACCGAATCGTCCAGGTGCAGTTGGACATCCTATAATTATAATATATTTATGGTTGATAAGGAATACAGAGATGTTGCCTAATTGTTGCGATTGTAAAATTGCATGACAAAATCTTTCCTATTTCATCAGCCCCCACAGTATTTATCATTGGTTATGTTTAGCTGTTGCTTTTGTTAATTTTGGGATGTAGAAAGCATTAACAATAACTAAACCAAATAGAACGTCACCTTGAGTTGTCCCTGGACGGTCCTTAGTTGTTTCTGACACTCTGCTGCCTGTCTGTTAGCATGACTCAGCTGAATCTCCATTTCATTAAGGTCTCCTTCCATCTTCTTCTTGATCCTCAGGGCATCATTCCTGCTCCTTACTTCTGCATCCAGCGTGCTCTGCATGGAGTCCATGATCCTCTGGCTGTTTCTCTTCAGTTGATCAGTTTCCTCGTCTTTTTCTGCCATCTTCCTGTCTACTTCTGCCTTCACTTGGTTTAGCTCTATCTGGAGACGCAGGATCTTTGATTCCTCGTGCTCCAGGGAGGCCTTCGGACGGAGAACACACATCAGCTATTCTTGCAAACCTTGTTGCACTCTGCTGCGTCCGTTCTCCACCAGGCTCACCTCGGCTTCTTCCAGTGCCGTTTGCATTTCAATTCTCTCTGTCTCCACCTGCTTCCTGGATTTCTCCAGTTCATGGACGCTCTTTCCTCTCTCTCCAATCTGATCTGTTAAGTCGGAGATCTCCTCTGGGGTTCAAAGCAATGTTATGAGGAGAGGAGATACATTGTGGTAAAAAGAAATGTTTTGGGTTATTCATTATATTATGTGTGAAGTACAGTGTAAATGATGGTGCTTACGTTGAAGGTTTTTATTTTCCCTTTTCATAGTCTCTAAATGATCGAGAGCTTCCTCATATGAGTTTTTCATTTTGAAAAGCTCATTGCTTTGAGATCGAGATTCTTTCAGGGCACCCTCCAACTCTGCTTGGCACTCCCCAAACTTCTGCTTCCAGTCAACAAGAATCTAAAACAGTCATATTAATCCGAAATGTAGATCTCTACAATTACACACACATGACATTATGACCAATCTATAACCATATGACATGGATAGTGTAAATCATTAGAGTACTTTGTCAAAATTGCGCTGTTTCTTATCAAGGTTCGAAGCCATGCTATTAGACCGCTCCGTATCAACCACGAGGTCCTCCATCTCGCTCTGCAGCCTCTGCTTGGTCTTTTCCAGTGAAGCACATTTTGCATTCACGGCCTCTATCTGTTCCTCGGCCTCTTGGAGACGTTGGGCAAGCTTTTTCCTGTGGAGAACCAGACAAACATTGTAAAGGGCGGCTGTGGCACAGGAGGTAGACCATGGAGTGGGGCATCCATTAGGTTGGCGGTACGATCCCCTGCTCCCCCTGTCCACATGTCGAAGTGTCCTTGGGTAAGACACTCAACCCTAAGTTGCTCCCTATAGCATGGCGGCGCCTTGCATGGCAGCTTTGTCGGCATCAGTGTGTGAATGGGTGAATGAGAGGCCTAAATTGTAAAGCGATTTGGGAACTGTGAAAGTCGAAAAAAGCGCTGTATAAGTGCAGTCCATTTACCATAAGGAAGCTTCATTGCCAAATTGTAAGAAACATTTTATCAAGATAGTTACTTGGCATCTTCAAGCTCTTCAGTACGCTGGATGGCATCCGTTTCATATTTGGTTCTCCAAAGAGTAACCTCGCTGTTGGCCTTGGACATGCAGCGCTGCAGCTCAGCCTTGGACTCCTGCTCCTCCTCAAATTGCTCACGAAGGAGGTCGCAGTCGTGACGAGCCGACTGCAAACTATGAGCCAGGGCGTTCTTGGCCTACGGACGAAAAACCAGAGACTGGAATGAAGTGTCCATGGACTCCAACAGCATGGGACCACTTCCATTTGAGGTGCCCTTACTTTGGCTTCCTCCTCCAGCCGTCTCTTCAGTTCATCGATTTGGGTTGTGGACCCTTGCTTGGTTCTGGTCAGTTGTGAGATGAGGCTGTCCCGCTCTTCCATTTGTCGAGAAAACTCACCTACGAAATTTGAAAGGCCAGAAACGTCATACTCACATCAGCTTTTTTATCAACAGTGTGTTACTACTTAAATTGTGAAATTGACCATTGATCCAAATGATTACCATTCTCAGTTTGGAGACGGGCCTTCTGTGAGCTGAAATCTGTGATTTGGCGAATGTTTTCCTCACTCTTAGACTTAAGCTCCATAACCTGGTCTTCAAGTGACCGACACATCTTCTCAAGGTTGACCTGCAATGAAAAAGTGTACTGATAAAATGCATCATTAGTAGCACATCAATACAAAACATGTTCAGAACAGTGCAGCGATTGCCAATAACAAAGCTTACTTTAGATTTTGCTATTGCCTCCATATTGCTGGCTAAGTCATCAACTTCCATCTTGAATTCACTCTTCTCCTTCTCTAACTTCTGTTTGACCCTCTGGAGGTTGTCGATTTGTTCCCCAAGCTCAGCCATGCTGTCTGCATGCTTTTTGCGAAGAGCTGCAGTGATGGCCTCGTTGTGCAGCGTGGACTCTTCGAGGTCGCGACGCAGCTTCTGGAACTCCGCCTCGCGCTTCTTGTTCATCTCAATCTGAGCGCTTGTTGCTCCTCCGGCCTCCTCCAGTCTCTCACTGATCTCCTCGAGTTCCCTGGAGAGATCGGACCTTTGCTTCTCAATCTTAGCCCGGGTAGCGCGCTCAGATTCAGTTTCCTCTTCCAGTTCCTCAATACGAGCCTTGAAATAAATAGCAATATAACAGTATGATGTCTAACTAAAACATACAATTCTATACTGGAAATTCTTTTAAACTTTTTGTTGTCCCCCATATACCTGTAGTTCCTTTATCTTCTTTTGAAGCTGGGAATTCATTACTAGTTCATCCCCAACTTTGCTGAGCAGTTGGGTGTTCTCAAACTCTTTCCTGTAATCATTACATACAATTAATTTAGACACAGAGAATTCGGCTAAACTTATTGCATTGCCAGCTGCCCTCACTTCTTATATTTGTCATCGGATTGCTGTTTGTCATTCTCCAGATCCATTATGGTTTCATGTAGAAGCTTCAAATCCCCCTCCAGCTTCCTTTTCCCTCGCTCAAGGTCCATACGGATTTTCTTTTCTTGCTCCAATGAACCCTCAAGCTTGAAAACAAGGAACACCATTTACCGTTGGAGCCATTATATTGTTTTTGTTTGTTTTGATTTAAAGGGATAGTTCAACTTTTTGGGAAATTAGGTATGTTCCTACTTATCTGTAGTCAGACGAGATGATTGATATCAATCTTATTATTGTATGTCCAATAATGAGTTATTTAGCGAAGCAGGTTGGTAAATGTAGCCTAGCTTAGCAACAATGTCTGTAAGCAATTGGTCGCTACTAGCATGGCTCCATCAAAAGTGACAAAATACACCTTATAAAAACTCCAAAGCTGTGTTACTTACATGTTGTATCTTGTTTATACACGTTTCCAAATGAAAATACAAAATGATACATTGTTATTGAAACAGATACACTGTTGGGTGTATTTTGGAATTCATAATCATCTTGTGTTGGGTTGGCAGCCTTGTAACAATAGGTCAGAGCACGCATCGGTTCACTTTTGACAGTCAGGCTAGCAGTGACCGATGGCTTACAGCCATTGTTGCTAAGCTATGCTACATTTACCAACCTGCTTACCTTAATAGCTCATTATTGGACATACAATAATGAGATTGATATTGATCATCGTTGTTCCACATTTTGCATTGGACATTGGTTAATTATGATATTTGAACATGCATTGGAAACAATGCTCCGTGTTCTGCCTTTAGAGGTGTAAGAGTTATTTGAGATTTGTTAGATTTTTTTGTCTTCTTTCGGTTAGAAGTCTATATTTACTTTTAATTATGAGTTAATATTGTTGGCATAATAGTCTATTACTGTCTTGCTCACATCATCCACTTGTTGTTCCAGTTTGGTTTTGGCTTTGGTCAGAGAGTTGACTTTGTCTTCCTCTGCCTGAAGATCATCCAGTGTCTGCTGGTGAGCTTCTTGTAGGCCTTTCTTCTCCTTGGCTAATTTAGCAAGGCTCTCTTCTTGAGCAGACATTTCCTCAGTTAGGTTTTTAACCTGCAAAGGCATTCTATTATAAGCAAAAGGTTCCTCTTGTGCGGGTTAAAAGAACATAAGTTGAATAAGAAACTAACCTTGTTTTCTGTGGCATGTTTCTCTTTCTCTACTTTGGCTAAGGTAATTTCCAAGTCATCGATATCTTTTTTGAGCTCAGAGCATTCATCCTCCAACTTCCGCTTTTTAGCAGTCAGTTCAGAATTCATTTCCTCTTCATCATCCAGTCTTTCGGTCACCTCTTTGAGTTTGGCCTCCAGTTGAATCTTGCTTTTGATCAGCCCTTCACATCTCTCCTCTGCATCACTGATACTGTCGGCATCCTTATAAAAGAATGTCATTTTGGAATATTAGATATTTGCATGATGCAATAGTCAAAATAATAAACTGCAAAAGCTTTGTTTAAAACAATCTCATGGCTGGACAAATTTGACATAATCCCTTTTGTCAGTGAAACTTACGGATTGCACTTGAAGGAGCAGTTCATTTTTCTCCTTCACCAGAGACACAACTTTCTCCTCCAGATCTTTTTTCCTGACCTCTGCCTTTACCAGGTCTTCCTTACATTGGACAAAGTCTTCTTTCATGGTTGCTATCTCTTTTTCACTCTCTGCACTCTTCAGAAGCGGCTTGATCTTGAAGAACAGCTTCATCCATGGCCAGTGTTTCACATTCATGAATGAACGCAAGTTGTACTGCAGAATCCACACACAATCTCTGAAAAGAAAAAATATTTGTGAGGTCTGGACACCAGATCAATAACATGCTCTAAAATATGTTGATAAAAGGAAATACTGATTTGAAGATGTTCTTACTTTTGCATTCTGATGTTTTGAAATTCTTTCCTCATCAGGTAACCACGGCATACGGCTTGAGTTTGTGTCACCAGGGAAACTAGTTTGTCATCTCGCAACTCCTCAAGAGTGCCTAGCAAACCAGCCTTAAAGAAGACCTGTAATCACATTGTTGAAGGACCGCTGTCAAATTAGATAAATCCCAGTGGTTATGCATATCTGATATTGAATGCTTTAATATCTGAACTACATATGCTTTTAAACATCTACTTTAGTCGTCCCAAATCGGTATTGTGTGTGGTCAACATCAATGGATCCGAGGAGCTTCTCACAGGCCTTTTTGCCATCAATAAACTGGCCCTCTGGGATGGCACTAGCGTTGAGTATTCTGTACCTGGTCACAAACAACAAGGAGGAAACACTATCAAAAACAGGGATGATATAATAGACATTGATATTTTACATTATAACGGCATGGGGAAAGTTAAAGTGGTTGTGAATGTTTACCTCTGCTTGAAGTCAGCATACAGAATCCTGCTTGGGAAGCCCTTCCGGCAGATCCGGATCCCCTCCAGCACACCGTTACAGCGTAGCTGGTGGATGACGAGGTGGTTATCCATAATACCTGTGGTCAGTAAGAATTAGTTCAAAGTATAAGGGGAAACATTCAAGAGCGGGAAGTAGGCGATCTCAGATAGTGGTCTCAAACATGTTCTGTTCGAAATCTGGAGCAGTACCTGGTGTTTTCACCTCATTTGGAATGAGGCAGCGTACAAAGTGAGGGTGGGTGCACCTTAAGTTTGTCATGAGTTTGCCGAGATTCTCCTGCAATAGGAATTGTCCACAGGTCACAGGTCACAGGTATTAAGTAGCCTACATCAACAACGCTGCAGACTTCCACGGGACACTCGTTGACATACCCGAAAAACGCATGAGACCGTTTGGAAGGAGCCGCCCTTCTTTTTGGCTCCGCCTTTCTTTCCTCCTTTACCACCAGCATCACCGGATTCTTGAGAGAAAAAAGAAGAAACAATTTAGCAACAAATCATCATTTCAAATGTAATACAACATCATCGCTTCCAGAGGCCATACCTGCGTCTCCGGCTGAGAACGAGGCATATAGGTAAGCCAATAGTTTTACTGGGGACTTCTGGTAGAGCTGTACGACAGACTCGTTGAGTGGGTCCTTGTTTTTATCCAGCCATCCAGTGATGTTGTAGTCCACCGTGCCAGCGTAGTGCACGAGAGTGAAGTGAGCCTCAGGCTTGCCTTTGACAGGCTTGGGCTTTTGGAAAGCATTGTTTTTTCCAAGATGCTGGTCATAGAGTTTGTTCTTAAAAGAAGTGTCTGAAGCCTTGGGGAACATACACTCCTCTTCAAGGATGGAGAAGATGCCCATCGGCTGTTAAGAAATGATGTCGTTATTGTGAGATATCTTAATCGAAATCCTCATGAATTTGAACATTGTAGGCCCAATTAGTGCAAGGAAGAACTAGCTATGGTGAATATCACGTCTATTAAACATTTTTGAAACGTACCTTCTCAATTAGCTCAATACAGGCAGCCAAGTCCATACCAAAGTCAATAAACTCCCAGTCGATTCCCTCTTTCTTGTACTCTTCTTGTTCCAACACAAACATGTGGTGATTGAAAAACTGTTGCAGTTTCTCGTTGGTAAAATTGATGCAGAGTTGCTCCATACTGTTGTACTGGAAGATGATAAACAAGACATTAACTGCCTTTATCATTTCTTAAATGATATCTTCTGAGATTGAGAACTTTCTTAACATGATGCTTAAAGATGATAACCAGCTCCCTACACATGTGCTTTTCATATTGGTATATACAGTACATCTAAAAAAAAAAGCTTACATCAAAGATTTCAAATCCAGCAATGTCCAGCACGCCAATGTAAAATTGTCTCGGTTGCTTTGTGTCCAACATCTCGTTAATTCGGATGACCATCCACAAGAACATCTTCTCATAGACAGATTTTGCCAGGGCACCAACTGCATTGGTGACCTAGTGGATGGATACATGAAGTATTGTCTGTATCAACCAGTTATTGCTTCATGCAACTTTGAAAAGTTGTTTTATGTTAACTACATGTTTTGTTTTATACTTTTGATAATGATTTGATTATTTGTTATGGTACCTGTGGAACAGTCTGTCCCTTTGTGACATACTCGTTCCCCACCTTTACCCTTGGATAGCAAAGGGCTTTGATTAAGTCTGCAGAGTTCAGGCCCATGAGGAAAGCAACTTTGTCTGCAACTGATGAGTTCACACAATATTTAAAAGTACATTCAGTGATCAGGACGGGTGTGAAGATGGCTGCCAACTTATTTGCACAGTTCATTGAAAAGCTACAAATAAATATCTTACCCTCAGTGCCATCAGCCTCTGCCTGCTCTTCACGCTGTTTCTGCTTGAACTTCATGTTCCCATAATGCATCACAGCCCCAGTCAGCTTGTAAATGGCCAGCTTCTCCTCACCGTTGAAGCCCAATATGTCAATGGCTGTCTAAAATCAAACATAAATAAAAGCAATTGTATTGGTAAAAGAAATCTTATATTCTACATGTTTGCAACGCTGATATGGTAAGCTCTTACATCGGTGGCAACCAGTTCCTCTTTGTCATCAATGCTGGCCACAGTGATTTGACCCTGGCTAACCATGGGGAAATCATAGGGGTTTGTTGATATGAGCAACATGTCTGAAAAGCCATGCAAGACATTCATTATGTTTGCTTTGTTAAATTTGTACGTTTTTATTTGTCATTAAATAATCTATGAAGGCACTATAAAATTGAATGACTTAATATCCATACCAATAAGTTCCGCTTTGTGGCCTGTCATTATCTGATAGAAGATGTGGTAGCTTCTCTCTTCAGTTAGCTGAAACGTCACTCTTGACTTTTCCAGCAGATCTACAGAATAACATTTGATGAAAATGTCACACCATGTTAATTATTAATACATAGAAGTTATTCATTTTAAAACATCTGAAATTCAATGTAAACATACTTACATGTTTCAATATCTGCTGAAGCAAGTTTTCCAGATGTTCCAAAGTGTATTCTAATAAATTTACCCTATGAAATTAAAAAAAAGTGTCAATGCATATTGTTTACTTTCACTCTTGGTAGTTCAGATTTAAAGCACTGCTATTTGAAAGGTCACTTACAAAACGTGAAGAGTTGTCATTCCTTACAGTCTTGGCATTTCCAAAAGCTTCCAACAGAGGGTTGGCTGAAATGATTTGATCTTCCAACGTCCCCTAAGAAATGCGTTTAAGTTCACACAGTGTGATTTCCATATCTCAAATACCTCCATATTCAGGGACAAAGCCACCCCTCTCACCTGTATCTTGCCTGATGTTTGCTCCTTCTTTTCGCTGCCTCCAGAAACTGCAATTGTTGCAAAGTACTGGATGACTCGCTTAGTATTAACAGTCTTCCCTGCACCAGATTCTCCACTGTGAATAGACAATATAAAATGGGTGTTAAGAAACTGATTCCCAAAAATAAATACGTACATGGGGTTGACAAATACTCAAAGCAAGTAAAAAAGACTCACGTTATCAGGACTGACTGATTCTCACGATCTGTTGAAAACACATAAACCATTATTGTTATCCCTTATACCCAATATATTGTCAATTACTTGGCAATATATAAATAGGTTTTGCATGGTTATACATTACGTACTGAACTCGGCCCATATATGATGTTTTAACATTGAATGCTTACTTTTGCTGGCATCTTAAGGAATTGAACGAATTGTGACCAACCTGTTAGCATATTTTGATATGCATTATCAGAAACAGAGAAAATGTGTGGCGGGGCCTCCATGCGCTTTTTGCCTCTGTAGGCGGAGACCACGCTCTGGTCGTATACCGGAAGGCACTTGTAGGGGTTCACCGTAGCACAGAACAGGCCAGAGTATGTCTGTGGGTGACAGTTCACGTCATCATACAACTACAGCGACATAAATAGAAAGTGGACACCGTCCCCTTATTTCATCGTTTCATTACATAAATCATCCAGGCTGCGTAACGGTCGCTGAGGTTAAACAGCACAGCAGGCTCATGGAGATGAGTCATCATGGCCATGTCTTCAATCTTGTCATACTTTGGGGGATTCATGGGATGGACATCCTCTTCCTTCACAGTAACAGTCTAAGGATCACAACGGCAAATCAGATCATTAAACCAGGGGCAAACTAAACAGCCCTGTACATTTTGCAGTTCAGCATAATAAATACAAGTCACGCAAACTTGAAGATAGACTGGGCTGTGACTCTTACCTCTCCATTTATGGTCTCCACAGTGGCTTTTCCCCCTTCTCTGCTCTGAACAGTGCCCTTGATGAACAGCTCCTTGACATCTGGCACGAAGCAGGCCGCCTTGGCATCAAAGGGCCGGTTCTGAGCCTCAATCCTCTCCTTCTCAGGTTTGCGGAGATAAATGGCCGCTGGTCCAAACTGGGCCATCTCCGCGTCGGAGCTCATGTTGGCGGTTCACGGATTTACCCAGAATGCACAAAGAACTGCTTCATTCATTCAGAGGAAAAGGGCAGTGTTACAAGAGACGGGTCAATTATTTACACCTTTATAAATAAATCTAAATAAATCGCAGTCTAGTCTGTGCCTTACCGTGCTCAAAGCCCTTTCTAGAGTGCACACAGGTGTTACATTAGTACTGCAAAAGAAACACAGCAAGTTCCATCACACAAAGCAGGCTAACAGTTGTTCATCATCTTGTTCTCTATTACAAAGTGTCACGAGAAGGTAGAAGTGAGGTCTTACCACTGCCTGGTCAGACCTTAGGCTTCTTCAATGGCCACCACGGTGCACTTGAGATCCTTTTATCTGCACGAATGTGCCTCCCCTCCTAGCAAAATAACCTCCCAATTTTGGACATGTTAATCTCTCCAAATCTCAATTTACGTCACATTATCAATTTCTTCTCGGTGCTTAAAAAGGCACAGGATCTTTAAGTGGTAATAGGGACATGTCACGAGAAACAGGTGATAATCCTCACAATCTATTTTTACATGACTTATATCTTGACAAGCATCGTGTCGTTAGCTACCTATATAATCAATGGATACATCTTCCCCTGCCTTGTGTTTCAGCATCTTTAGGTTTGTCATTGTCAAAAGCATCTCAGTTGAAACATTATTTCATTTGGAAATAAAAAAAAAATGTGTATTTTATTTATCTATTCAGACTATGGTGACCTGTAATTGACTTTATATATTACTGTATATTATACAGCTCCCTTTACTTCGATAGGACTCACATGTGATACGTTGTTTAATGGGTTTATTTGATTAGCTTTCCCATTGTTTGATAAAAAGAGGAAGTGTTTTGTTCCTATGGGGGAGGATTGTGCCACGGAGAGTAGTTCTAGTTAGAAAATTTGAACCCTAGTGACTCGAAAATCCTTTTTGACCTACTTGATCATCTACTGACAGCTGTCGCCCTTTTTTTTTCCAAAAGCACCCCCAGATAGGCCCAGAGCTTGACATGCACTACCATCTACCTGTGGTAACTAAACGTTCAGTGTTGAGTAGAGTAAACCGCACCAACTTCTTATTTTGCACCCATCGATATAAATGTAATTTGCTGGACATTGGATTCCTTTCAGCTGCTTGGTTAGGACAATACAGTTCCTGGAGAGAGAGAGAGAGAGAGAGAGAGAGAGAGAGAGAGAGAGAGAGAGAGAGAGAGAGAGAGAGAGAGAGAGAGAGAGAGAGAGAGAGAGAGAGAGAGAGAGAGAGAGAGAGAGAGAGAGAGAGGGTGTGTGTGTGCGTGGGTGGGTGTGTGTGTGCGCGTGTGCATTGGTGCAGTGCTTATGAGTGCTTCCGGCCCAATATATCACTGGCAAAGCTCTGTTGACAACGTGTTGAATTCTTCACTTCTTTTAATCCTTGGTGACTTTTTTTTTCTTTCACTCATTGAAAAAAAGTATGTTTTATAATTACTTTTTAGTACTGCAAATGTAGGGTTTACCAATAATCTCAGTTTTGTAGTTACTAAATGATTATGGAAACATTGTGTCCCAAAATTTGTCCAATTTGCACATACAGAAATTGTGTCACCCTGTCTTGCTTTGACGGTTGTTGCTAGATAATAGATATGTAAATGAAAATGTCTTACTTAGTTTTCTATTCTTTATTAGTTTTTTCTCCTTGATTGATAAAAGTTATATATATAAATAGTGGTATGCCAACTGGTGGAGGCCACAGCATGCCTGAAATAGTTGCCCTGTATGTTTGCAAATTAACACATGATGATGTCAAGTTATACAAGGTTGTTCAAACACCTTGAGGTTCTAACATATGACTATCATACATTTAAAATAACCATACAAAGTGTCAGAAATCCTATATTGAGGTAGAGTGTGAAGAAAGTGACAGCTTGAATACATATAACACCATATTAACATTTCGTGTCATTACACACAGCAGTTACTTAGACTCGGCTACTTACATGGAAGATGTACTGTGGGGGCTATAACAAAATTAGCTTTACCCCTGTGCAGTTAGCAGATAATTGACCTTGTCTGTGTCAATAAAGTTCTCTTGCTAACCACTAGAACCATTGACAACATTCTGTGATCATTGGGCCTCAACGCAACCTCTATCCTTTGGTCTATAGAAAAAAGTAAATATTAACACTAAAGCGGGCAGAAAATACACACATATTAGGATATTCATTGCCGTTACAAAAGGCTTGAGGTGACTTCTTTGCAAAAACGTCGTGATATTAAATAACAGGCCGTGACAGAAAAACAGTACTTTGCACTTGTATTTGCACTGACTCAAGTTTTTTTTCGTCCAACGTTGATATGTTGAATGTTAACAAACTTCATAACTTTGTATTTGTTGAGGCCTTTGAAATAGTATCCTAAATACATTCTGCCTGACAGGTGACGTTTGGTCAGTGCCGTGGCTTGTACAGTTAGTGTCGTCAAGCAGATATGTCAGCACATTTGTTTCTCTAGTACGGAACATCTTATCTTTGTCCTTTCCATTACGTTGGTGGTTAGGGTAAACACTTCCCTGCATCAAAGAAGCAACCCGGTCAAAGTCATACATCTACAACAGTGATTAACCTCTACACTCCAGGGATTTTCTTAAATGTCATGTGCAACCAGCTGATGCCACCTACACCGTTGTAACAGCAAAGGTGGAATTGAATCAGGTTGATTAAAAATCTAAACCGTCTGTAAGCCACATAGTGGATCTTGTTGTTCAGAAGAACCGTAGTCTGGTAACAGGTGGAGATGGATGCTACCGTCTAGTTTTGGCAGTTTTACATTGTGAGTATATCAACATGGTTCACCCTCATTGTAGTAATATATAAAAATCCATCAACTGAAAGTGATAACTTTCAATTTTTCATTTTATTACACTGTTCAAATTAGGTTCTGTTCATGCCATACTTTTTGTATACACGTTAGTAACATTATTACACATACCAGGGGAGTAAGTGACGGACATCAGAAGCCTGTTACGTAACCAATAGTGTTTTGCGCTGCTAAACCAATCAGATTGCATTCATGTGAGGTACAGGAGACACAGCATGGGGTAGAGAATGAAGGACGTGTCTCTGTCACTTGGCTATCCAACTTAAAGAAAAACATTTTTGTTTTTAAACATGTCTAGCCAAGTAATCCGGACTTCATTTACACGAGTCGCTGGGCCGGAAACCTGATAGTTGAGCAATAACTTTGCATCGGCTCTTCAGTAATGACGTGCCATACAATTGTGTGTGTGTAAAATAATGTGTAATCGCTGCAGTCAAATACTCTGTCCATTTGACTAATTTAACCACTCATCTGAAACACTTTGCTAATGTTCACTATGGTTCTATCCAACACTGAGCTATTCCCTCAGAGACATAACTAAAGCTCTCTAGCCAATCAAACATAAGGGTGTTATAGAATGTAGACAATGTGTGATTTCACCTTCACGATCAACTTGTGAAATGTTGTTGCCAAGAAGAATCGGATTCGGATCAATGTACATATCAATCTGTACCATGTTTATTTTTAAAATCCATTGCTTTCATTTATTTATTAGTGGTGCTACAAAGATGCATTTTCTGCATCCAATCAAATCTCTCATACCACATCAATGTTCAAAGCTCGTCCACTGAACCAATTATGGTTAACAAACATGCATAAGAAGACTTTGAAAATATGTCTTCATTACGTGTTACACACAATAAATCTCTATAAATGGTGTTGTAAAGCAACACTGGTACATCATACATCTCTATTCGCCTTTGCCGCCAACGTCACGACTCTTAGCCCTCAGCTTGTTCACTTGAGATTCTGCTGTGTCAGCGCGTTCCTCGGCCTCCTCAAGCTCATGTTGAACCTTTCTGCATTTAGCCAAGTTGATACTAGTCTGTTCCTCCTATAGATCAAATAATACGTGTTTTATTAATAATTCATTGGAATGGGAGGTGCCATTAGTCACTTTGTTGGTCATTTTTCAGATATCTCAAGGAAATGAATTATAGCTAATGCATTGTGAAGAGGAAACAGCTGCAGCATAGTAATGGCTGTTGCTATGAACTTTGTAACTCACCGCTTCTTCGCACTGGCGTTTATAGGCTTTCACTTTCAACTGCAACTTGTTGACCAGGTCCTGGAGCCTTGCCACATTCTTCTTCTCCTCCTCACCCTACAAGCAAAGTACTGGTAATTATTTTAAAAGTAATGGGTGTCACTGTGATAGAGACAGCAAACCCAGTGACAGTAAACACACACACACTCACACACACACAAACACACACACTCACACACAAACACACACTCAATTTATTTTCTCCAAATTCAAATGTTAAATTCTGCTTTTGTGAACGGTCAGGCACAGTACTGACAAACAAGTCAAAGAAAGACTCAACTGAAGTAGCAATTTTAAGTTCAAATATTTCAAAGTCTTAACTGACCTGATAAGTGAGCTCTTTGACCTTTCTTTCGTATTTCCGAGCGCCTTTCATTGCCTCAACACCTCTTTTCTGCTCCGCCTCCAGTTCAGACTCCAAGTCTCGAACCTCACGGTCGAACGGTTGATTAAATCAAATAATCAGGGCAAACTTTGACTGTAAGAGTTAATACAATAAAGTTTCTTACTTTATTCTTACCCTGTTCTCCAGTTTTTGAAGTTCTTTTTTCCCACCTTTCATGGCAAGATTCTCAGCTTCGTCCAGGCGTTGCTGCAGGTCCTTGACAGTGACCTCCAGGTTCTTCTTCATCCTCTCCAGGTGACCACAGGTGTCCTGCTCCTTCTTCAGCTCCTCTGACATCATGGCAGCCTATGGAAAACAAGTGAGTTATTCATTGGGATGCTGGTTAGAAATTCTTTGCGATAGATGAAACAAAAACGACACATTACATCCATGATGGCTTTTTTAGCCTTTTCTTCTGCGTTCCTGGCTTCCTGGACCGTGTCTTCCATCTCAGATTGGAGTTGGGTTATATCCGACTCCATTTTTTTCTTGGTGCTGAGCAGACTGGTGGTCTGTTCAATAGGCAAAAGAGAAAATGGGAAATGTCTCATTCATAAACATGTCAAATATGTCCCTCGTTTCAAAAGCAGGTAAGTGCTGGAGGACGCAGGTGCGTGGGTAGCCCCAACCTGAGCGTGCGTGAGCTGCATCCGCTCGCTGACATCGACCAGTTCCTGCTCTGCCAGCTTGCGGCACCTTTCAGACTGCTCCATGGCCTCCCTGATCTCCTCGATCTCGGCTGCCATCAGGGTGTTTCGGCGCTCAACAATGGCCAGTTGTTCTTTTAACTCCTCCTGACCATGGAGGATTTCATCCAGGTGAGACTGGGTGTCCTGCAAAAAAAAAAGAGAAGTGACTGAATTGAAGGCTTGTACACATTTCATTGGCCCACAAAGAAAAACGTTTTCACCTAAGTGAATCAGAGGAAAATAAACTAAGAAATAACTTTGAGTTGTATTGTTACAATATTTGTCCTTGTGTGTTTATGTAGTATGTAGGTTACATGTCTTATTGTCATATGATGACCATACTTATATCTAGATAAGTTCCATGTTTTCGTCATGAGTGTTTTTTTTCAAGGCCACACACCTTGTACTGAGACTGCAGGTTTCTGAGCTGCTTGTGGGCTTCCCCTGCCTGTCGGTTAGCATGGGCTAGCTGCACCTCCATCTCATTCAGGTCCCCCTCCATCTTTTTCTTGACCCTGATGGCATCGTTCCGGCTGCGGCTCTCAGTGTCCAGGGTCCTCTGCAGAGTGTCTACTGCCCTCTGGTGGTTCCTCTTGAGCAGGTCGATCTCCTCGTCCTTCTCGGCCACCTTCCGGTCCACCTCCGACTTGATCTGGTTCAGCTCCAGCTGAAGGTGCAGGATTTTGGCCTCTTCGTGTTCCAGAGAGGACTGCCGGGAGAGAAGACACGATTGTGATTGCGACCGTTATGCTTCAGAGACGGCACTTATGAAACCTTTTGAGCGAAAGGCAACCTCAGCTTCTTCCAGAGCTGTTTGGGTGTCCTGCTTTTCCTGTTCAGTCTGCTTGGCAGCTTTCTCCAGTTCGTGCAAGGTTTTTGCAGATTGCCCTACTTGTTCCGTGATATCAGTTATCTCCTCTGAAAATGGATGAGAATAAAGCAGTCATTGTATCCTAAATGTATTTCCCATGGGCCTGTTATAAACTGTTTATTTTTCACAACTGACTTTACTCCAGCACATTTACAATAAGTGTGTAAGTTCAGTTCCTCTCCCTCAAACATCATTACCTAATTGACATATCAGAAAATCATATGTTATCTAGTAATTGGGATAAAGTGAAGGGAAATACAGTCAAATCCAAAAAGCTTTTTTAGCTGGATAATCATGTGAAAATATCATTACTTTAACAGGATTTTAGGTCTGTTGGGAGGTTCTTTCTACGTCCCCAAATTGTTCTGGCTATAAAAGGGTCATAGTTGAAAGACAGACACCATTTTTGTGTTTCTATGCAACGTATACAGCACGAGAAGCCTTATAGTGAAATCAGATGTTCCAACCGACTTGTTTGCACACACCTATATAAAGTTCTCACTCACAAAGAACACACTCTCTTTCTTACTGATTGAGTTCAGACCATTTTTGATGTCTATGAATTGTCTATGAGCCGGGCCCAGCATTAATAAACCACTGTGTTAACCTTTGCTTGAGCTGTCCTATTATTATTATTAAATAATACATCCTATTAAATCCTATTAATAAGTAAAATTCCTCTGCAACACAAGAATTCCCTATTCCAAGGTCTTACGTTGTAGGTTTTTATTCTCTCTCCTCAAGTTCTCCAGGTGATCCATTGCCTCTTCATATGAGTTCTTAAGCTTAAACAGATCTGTGCTCAGGGATCTGGACTCCCTTTGAGAGACCTCCAGCTCAGACTGACTCTCTTCGTACTTCTGCTTCAATTCAGCAAGCACCTAATGCGACAGAAACGTGTTAACATGTTTCCAACATATAGTTTATTGACTATAATTCTAGAAGACTACCTTATCAAAGTTCCTCTGCTTCTTATCCAGGGTGGCATTGGCAGAGTTCGACCTCTCGATCTCCACCATTAGATCTTCCACCTCTGACTGCAGCCTCTGCTTGGTCTTCTCCAGGGAGGCACACTTGGCATTCACTGCCTCGGTCATCTCCTCTGAGTCCTGAAGCCGCTGGGCCAGCCGCTTTCTTCACAGACATTACATATGCAGCAGTTGGAAAACCAAAACACAACTGTTTTTGGGGGAAATCGTAAATACATGTCGGAGCGTCCTCCATTTTGATGCAAATGTACCAGTGTGGACAGGTTATGCTACTATATTTACTTTGCCTCCTCCAGCTCCTCCGTCCTCTGGATGGCGTCAGTCTCATACTTGGTTCTCCACTGAGCCACCTCGCTGTTGGCTTTCGACATGCAGCGCTGCATCTCAGCCTTGGCCTCCTGCTCCTCCTCATACTGCTCCCGGAGGAGGTCACAGTCATGTCGAGATGACTGCAAGCCATGGGCTAGGGCATTCTTAGTCTGGGTTAAGTGAAAAATATGTAGAGTTAAACTATCCACACAGACATTGCACACAAAAGGCTGTTGTGCAATTGTGTTATGTAAACCTTGATTTCCTCCTCCAAGAGACTCTTCAGCGCCTCAATTTGTTGACTTCCAACTGCTTTCCCTTTGCTTAGCTGGGAAACCCAGGAGTCCTTTTCCTCAAGTTGTCGAGAAAGCTCCCCTTTCCAGGAAAAAAAAAGAGCCACATCAGAACCATCATACGTCTTTTGTGTCCTCTATGCTTTCTGAATTCACGCATGTTTACTCTCTCTGTGTTTGAATCTTACCATTTTCGGTTTGCAAGCGAGCATTTAGAGCTGTGTAATCACTCAGAGACCGTATGGCTTCCTCTGCCTTGGTCCTGTACTCATTGCTTTGGTCTTCAAAGCCCCTACATAGTTTTTCAAGATTAGCCTGAAATATAGGTTTTTGAAAGGAGAAATGGAAAGTAAAGCCAACCATTTGAAATAGGAATAATTAACAATGGTTAATAATGTGTCTGGAATTCCAACAATTCCAATGTCTGGAAGTAATTCACCTTGCTTTTAAGAATGATCTCCAAGTTGCTTGACAAGTCATCAACTTCCATCTTGCTCTCGCTCTTCTCTTTCTCCAGTTTTTGCTTGACTCTCTGGAGGTTGTCAATCTGCTCTCCCAGTTCTGCCACACTGTCCGCCTGCTTCTTGCGTAGATTGGCGGTGATGGCCTCGTGCTGCAGCGTGGACTCTTCCAGGTCGCGACGCAGCTTCTGGAACTCCGCCTCGCGCTTCTTGTTCACCTCAATCTGGGACGCGGTGACTCCTCCGGCCTCCTCCAGTCTCTCGCTGATCTCCTCGAGTTCCCTGGAGAGGTCACACCTCTGCTTCTCAACTTTTGCCCGGGCAGAGCGCTCAGACTCAATCTCCTCTTCAAGCTCCTCTATGCGGGCCTTTAAAAAAAAGATTTGGATTATTCAAAGCTGAATTTGGAGCTGCATATTACAGACCCGCTGTGTAAATAGTTTACCTGAAGCTCTTTTATTTTCTTTTGAAGCTGTGTGCTCAGTATTTGCTCATCCTCAATCTTACATTGCAGGCTGCTCAATTCAAAATCCTTCCTGAAAGTAAAGTTCGAAACTTCAAGTAGTGAAAACGCTCTGACAAAAAGGTCCATATGCATTATACACTACACGTGTTTGCTTGATCTTAATACGTAATCAATTACTTTTTCAATCTGTCATCCATTTGTTGTCTTTCATTCTCCAGGTCCATGATGGTTTCCTGAGACAGCTTGAAATCCCCCTCAAGTTTTCTCTTGCATCTCTCCAGATCTCCACGCACCTTCTTCTCCTGCTCCAGAGAGCCCTCAAGCTGACAGGGTACCGTGGTCCATATTAGTCAGTCCATATACAAATATTGCTTATAGTTGCTTCGATACAGTATACATAATACAAAGATGGTTTGACAACAGGAAACACTCACATCATCAACCTGTTGCTCCAACTTGACTTTAGTCTTGGTTAGAGTGTTAGCTTTGTCCTCCTCTGCCTGGAGGTCATCCAATGTCTGTTGGTGTACCTCCTGCAAAGCTTTTGTCTCTTTTGAAGACTTCACGAGACTATCTTCAAGTGACGTTAACTCCTCTGTCAAGTTCTTTACCTGATGTACAACACAAGACAGGTTTTTTTTGGGCCTTATTCACTATCAAACCACATACGGTGTGAGAATCATAAGGCATGGCCTGGAACAACTCTAACTGTACCTTATTTTCCGTGGCATATTTTTCCTTCTCCACCTTGGCGACGGTGAGTTCCAGGTCATCTAAGTCCCTCTTGAGCTCAGAGCATTCGTCCTCCAGCTTCCTCTTCTTGGCGGTGAGCTCCGCATTGACCTCCTCCTCCTCCTCAGTCCTCTGGGAGAACTCCGTCACTTTGGCCTCCAGGTTGATCTTGCTCTTGATCAAGCCCTCGCACCTCTCCTCAGCATCACAGAGGTTCTCTCTCTCCTGTAGAAACATGAAGATAAATGGGGAAAACTTGAACTCTCAAACTGCATGATTTTAAAAGAACTACCAAGTGGGCTAAACCATTATCCTACCACAGGGGTGGAATAGACCAATATGATTGGCCTTTTTAACAAGAATGGTTGGTGCCCAAAGGAGAGAAACAAGCAGGCCCACTTTATGTTGACAGAGAACCTACCGCTTGAATCTGGAGGTAGAGGTCATTCTTCTCTTGAACAAGAACCACCATTTTCTCCTCCAGCAGCTGTCTTCTGGACTCGGACTTCCCAAATTCTTCGTTGAGACGGGAAAACTGCTCCTTCAAGGTCTGCATCTCCTTCTCGGCCTCTGCACTTCTCAACAGCGGCTTTATTTTGAAGAAAAGTTTCATCCATGGCCAGTTTTTGACATTCATGAATGAGCGGATGTTGTATTGGATAATGAAAGTTGATTCTCTATGAAAGTGGAGGGGGGAAAAAAAAAGTTATGTTAAATATATGATATTTTACAGAGAGCGATCTCAGATTATTAGAGCATACTTTTGCGCCTAACCTTTTTCTTGACATGTCCAAAAACCTCTGCCTTGTGACGTAGCCTCTAGAAAAGGCTTGTATACGGGTCATCAAAACTGCCAGGCGCTCATCTCTCATTTCCTCCAGAAGACCCAACAGCCCAGCTTTAAAGAACACCTGTTGCAGATACACAAAACCGTCCTAATGCACTTTGCCAAAATGTCTTCATATTATTTCTCCATTTGATTTTTGTGATAGCTACTGTTTTATTCTTTTGCTTATAAAATACCTTAGTGTATCCAAATCTGTACTGGGTGTGGTCCACGTCAATGGACAAGAGCAGTTTCTCAGATGCTTTTTTGCTATCGATAAACTGTCCTTCGGGAATAGCACTGGCGTTTAGGATTCTGTACCTGTTGGGTACCGCATTCATTTTTGTGTGTGTAGGATTTTACAGCAGATACGGCTTCAAATGTTGAGAGGTCTATATGGTCATACAGTAAATACAGTAAGTACTTTGACTTCTGACCTCTGCTTGAAATCTCCATAAAGAATCCTGCTTGGGAAGCCCTTCCTGCAGATCCTTATCCCCTCCAGCACACCGTTACAGCGTAGCTGGTGCAAGACAAGTTGGTGATCCATGGTCCCTACATAGAGAGGGGTCGTTTTATTAGGTTAATATGGAAAACGTGTGTATGAATAATGGTGCTCCATGGAGGCCCTTCTGCTTACCTGGCTCCTTAGTCTCGTTCGGGATAATGCATCTTACAAAGTGTGGGTGAGTTGACCTCAGGTTGCTCATTAGCTTGTTGAGATTTTCCTTGAGTGATAAAAAACCAGGTAGATGACTTACAAATGTGTTGTAAATATGGTAACACGTTTTTATTATCTTCTTATTTTTTATTTGTATTTATTTTATTTAATTTTATTAATGTTTGATGTTGTCATTTATATTTTCTGCCTTAAACAGGGCACTGCTGGAAAAGAGACTTAGTCTCAGTCATTACCCCTGTATAAATACAATAATAAATACAATAATAATACTTCCGAATGTGGTTGTGATGTAGCTGATACAATTGCACAGAATGCATGGGGAGTAGGTGGGTTTACCCTGAAAAGTGCAGAGACTGTCTGGAAAGATGAGCCTTTTTTCTTGGTTCCTTTTTTGTTGCCCTCGGCAACTGAGACACAGGAATGTATTTAGTGTGTGTGTGTGTGTGTGTGTGTGTGTGTGTGTGTGTGTGTGTGGGGGGGGGGGGGGGGTACGTTATTGAAAAGCTTTTGAAAGTATAATAACAGTCAAATCGTCATGGTGTTTCGCTGATGGGAGCTTACTGTCAACTGAGGCGTAGGTGGCGAACAGCTGCGACAGCAGCTTCAGGGCAGCTTTCTGATACAGCTGGACCACGGTGTCATTCAACGGGTCCTTGTTCTTCTCCAGCCAGCCGGTGATGTTGTAGTCCACTGTGCCCGCGTAGTGCACCAGGGAAAAGAGGGCCTCAGCCTTGCCTTTATTCGGCTTGGGCTTCTGGAAGTTATTGTTTTTACCCAGGTGTTGGTCGTAGAGCTTGTTTTTGAAGGAGCTGTCCGTTGCCTTTGGAAACATACATTCCTCTTCGAGGATGGAGAAAATGCCCATTGGCTGTGCAATAAAAAGAAAACATGTTTCTCGTAAACTATTTGTTTGATAGTATTCGGATGTCTTTAATGGATGTTTAAATTGAATTAACGCTTAAGCTTGTCTTCCTGTTTTAGCCTAGCTTTCCCATGTTGGCAACCAGTGAGCTGTATGAAGGTGTAAGGCATTGAAACAGTAATGTACCTTCTCAATGAGCTCAATGCAGGCAGCCAAGTCCATGCCAAAGTCAATGAACTCCCACTCAATTCCTTCCTTCTTGTACTCCTCTTGCTCCAACACAAACATGTGGTGATTGAAGAACTGCTGCAGTTTCTCGTTAGTGAAGTTGATGCACAGCTGCTCCAGGCTGTTCATCTGCATGGCAAGATCAAAGAAGTCAGTTTGATGGATTATGCCTGGACAGAGTTGATTTGTTTTTATTGCAGGCTCATGCTGACCTCAAATATTTCAAATCCCGCGATATCTAAAACACCAATAAAATGCTGCCTGGGCAGTTTGGTGTCGAGCTGTTGGTTTATCCTGGTCACCATCCACAGGAATAGTTTCTCATACACTGCCTTGGACAGTGCACCCATGCAGTTGTACACCTGCAAGTTAAGCAAGTCAGAGATTCTATAAAAGTGAATCACAGCTGCGTACACAGACTCTTAACTGTTTTTCCCCAGACCAAATACTTCAGATCATTTACCTGCTGGACAGTTTGTCCCTTGGTGACATACTCATTCCCGACTTTAACTCGTGGGAAGCACACTGCTTTCAGCAAGTCAGCAGAGTTTAGGCCCATGAGATAAGCGACTTTGTCTGCCACTAATAAATACAGGTACAATTAGGTCATAGGATTCAGTGCATTCTTCATAGGTTTAGATGTAGTTTTAACTTAAAGACAACAAACCCTCTGTGCCATCAGGCTCTGCCTGCTCTTCACGCTGCTTCTGCTTGAACCTCATGTTCCCATGATGGATGACAGCGCCAGTCAGCTTGTAGATGCCCAGTTTCTCCTCAGGGTTGAAGCCCAGGATATCGATGGCATTCTACAGAGAATTCCATTAATACTCTGATGAAGGCCGAGTGGGCCGAAACGTTAGTGTTTTTGATGGGCAAATAAAACTGGTGAAATTTAGGCATTGTCCCTGTGTTTTTTTCCGAAGTGGGGGAGTGCTACCTTGCATCCTTGGATGTTAATTTGTGAAACATATATATTTGGTTTTAAGAAGTACCACAAAAATAAATAGACAAAGTAACTTTTGGGAAAGCGCGTCCACCTCTTCCACTGCAATTCCATTAATACCGTGTCAGTTTACAAGTACAGTATAGCATTGTAAAGAAGTGCACTCACATCTGTAGCCATGAGCTCCTCAGTATCATCTATGCTCTGCACAGTGATTTCACCTTGGCTTATGAAAGGGTAGTCATATGGATTTCTGGTTATCAGTAGCATCTCTGGGAGATAAATATGATAAAGGAGAATATTGGTTAACCAGAGCTGGATTCTTCTTTGTTTGTTTATTTGAGACTTGTTTGTGTAAGATCTTCATGAGAGGTCAGCCAGTTTACTATTCCAATGGTTTTAAATGACATTTGGAAAAAGTAGTTACCAATTAATTCAGGCTTCTTGTTTGACAGGATTTGATAGAAGATGTGGTAGCTCCTCTCTGCCAGAAGCTGAAATGTTACCCTGGATTTTTCTAGAAGGTCTAAATCAGAAAAATGTTCCAGTGAACTGTTCTCACAGCTTAACTTTGTCCTTAAGATCCACGACAACAGCACTTACATGTTTCAATGTCAGCGGAGGCCAGCTTCCCCTTTGTTCCAAAGTGGATACGGATGAATTTTCCCTGGGTAAAAAAAAATTAAGTCACTGAATAGTCACTCTATATAAACACATTGACACTGATATATATATATATATATCTTTTAACCACTCACAAAGCGAGAGGAGTTGTCGTTCCTCACAGTCTTGGCATTACCAAAGGCCTCCAGCAGGGGGTTAGCCTGGATGATTTGATCCTCCAGGGTCCCCTTTAAATTAAATAATAAAACAACAGTTAAACAGTACAAAGTGGTTTGTTTCAACAAACCATATATATATATTTATATATATATATATATATATATATATATATATATATATATACCGTATATGTACTGCATTACTCCTAGTATTCTTATGGCGCAAGCAAAAATCAAACGGATAATTTCCATGAATTGAACCTTCATTTTCCCTGCAGATTGTTCCTTTTTCTTGCTAGAGTCTCCAACCGATGCAATTGTTGCAAAGTACTGAATGACACGCTTTGTGTTCACAGTCTTTCCAGCACCGGATTCTCCACTGTCAGGTCATAGTGAACCAAAGTAAACACCAAAGAAGTTCCAAACCTTCACAGATCCACTTTTTTATAGTTATAATACAGTTAAAAAATACCTACGTTATCAGGATGGACTGGTTCTCACGATCTGTTTAAGAAGGAATAATTATGATAACGATAATCAGTCATGTGTCTGCTAAATATTTTTCACGAATATAACAGTTGTTCATTGGAAGTACAGCACCTGTGAGCATATACTGATAAGCATTGTCAGAGATGGAGAAAATGTGTGGTGGGACCTCCTGGCGCTTCTTGCCCCGGTAGCCAGCCACCACCTCGGGGTTGTAGACTGGAAGCCACTTGTAGGGGTTCACGGTCACACAGAAGAGCCCGGAGTAAGTCTGCAATGGGAGGATTGACAAATGATAATACGACTAATTCAGTAAATAACATAAAAAAACAACAACAATCGGGTCTGTTTCTATGTGATGTGTTTAATGTATTTGGGTCCCAGGTTTGCTTACATAGATCATCCAGGCTGCATAGCGGTCATTCAGGTTAAACAGCACAGCAGGCTCATGGAGGTGAGTCAGCATGGCCATATCCTCAATCTTGTCAAACTTTGGAGGGTTCATGGGATGAAGATCCTCCTGCATCACTGTGACAACCTGCAATTTCCACTGGGATTATTATTATTATATTTCAACATTAAATTCAATAGCTTTTCTGTCATAATCTATTCCTGTATTCAAAGGTTAGGGTTAGTGAAACTTGTGACAAATATGAAGAAAGCTTGTGACAAATATTTCATGTTGCTCCATATATACTGATGTTCGCACATCATTCTGAGATACAGAGATGGTGTGCAAGTAAGTGTGAGATGATGACACCTGCAACACCCACCCTTCCATCGTCGGTCTCCACAGTAACCGTTGAGCCTTCTTGACTCTTGATTTTGCCTTTCACATACTCCACTTTTGAGTCAGCCACAAAGACAGATGCCCTAGCATCAAAAGGCTTGTTCTGGGCTGCAATCCTTTCCCTTTCCGACTTGCGGAGGTACGGGGCAGCCTCTCCAAAGATATCCATCTCAGCATCACTCATGTTGTTTTAGGCTGCATGTATAATTTATTCTCCATGTTTATTGATCATTTTCAAAACATTAAAGAAATCAGTTGACAGAAACAAAATTATCAATAAATAAAGTTTCCTCAATTGGAGAGGAAAGACGACATTCTACTGACCTGAGAGATGCAGATTTCGATGAGAAAAAAAAAGGATTACAGAGAAGATATTCCCCTGTGGTTCAAGGTTCAAGGTAACAATGGTGGATAATCGTTTGACGTCTTAACAGTATGTGAAAGACATACATGCAAAGCACCTCTGTCCCTGGACAAAAAGGACTTTGACAGCTTTTATAAGAGATGGCTAGTTCCCCCCCCCCCACACACACACACTCTGCAGGACAGAATCTCTATTTGGATAGAGATCAGATCGGGCTCAAATCCCACCTTCCATAACGCCAAGTATGTCTATTTTGTGTTTTCAGTATTCTTTATTTAGCTGTATTGTGTCAGCCTTTAACGTTTTCAATTGTAATCCTCCAGTCTGCCCATTAAAAAGCAATGATGGTCTAAGAACAGCAGCTTAGAGGGCTTTGGGTCGTGACATAGCAGGCCCCCTTTTCTGGGATCAAGGAAGATTAGGTTTGTTAGGGCATTGCTGAAATTCTGGCATTGGCTGGCTGGGATCAGACTAGATGAGAGGCATCTGGTTTGAGAGCAGCCAGGGGTTGATAGGCGAGTTAGCACACTCCATTCAGAGATGTAGCTCTACGTGCAACATGACTGTTCATGCAAAAGGTCTTATTTTATGTGACTTCGATAGAAAGCATGTGAATGAATGTTAAGTTCAGCCTAGCTAAAATGAAAAGGCTAACTTTTTATAAGGAATGTGAAAGCTGGGATAATTAGGATTCAACCAGGCATGATACCCTTAGCATAGTTTTGCAGTTGGCTCTTGGTAATGGATAAGGAAGAGTATTACACAGTAAAAAAATGTGTCACCCGTTTTACGGGTAAAGTTTCCATGGTGGTCATACAACATTGTTGCCAACTCTCATGAATATTAAACCCAGCTATATAAATGCAACACATTATGCAGCACTAGATAGTTCCAGGGCATGATCACATCTGTTCGACTGGGCCAGACACGCCCAGGAGACCATCCCAAATAGCAGGGCTAACAATAAATAATAATAAAAAAAAGCCTTTCAGATCCAGTTAAAATCCTTTGAGTGGATTTTTAAGAATATGCCCAATCTGCCCTTGTCAATATAGCACAAGTATGTGTTTTAAGTGTAGTGTGTTCTTGAATTGTGATGCCTAACTAACAGGGGGTCTTTGTTGTAGGACATTTTCACATTTGCTTAATATATACCATTAAAAAAATGCTTTTTAGGCATGATGAAAACCAAAACAAGACTGGATTGCCCGGTAATAATATATAGCAAGATATAGCACCAACAACAAAATTGTCAATCAGAAGTTTTACTATAGTAATTATGTAATTACTGTGCTATTACTATACCAATATATAACAGGTTATACAGTTCCATCTCTGTTACAGTAGGTGCGTGAGCTGTGTGTGAGTTCTGAAACTTTGTTTACATGCCAGCTGAGCAAGAGGCAATAAAAACTAAATGAGGAGAGAGGGCAAAACTTTTCAGACCCAGGATCTGTGGTGTTCCGGTAGACAATCTCAGCCTATGCCCACAATAAGTGTAAGCATGTTCCAAATCTCCCATCAAAATATGTATGCTATTTTAATAGATCAGTATCTATTCACTGGTCTGGTTAGCAAATGTAGTTATTTTGTATGACACTTGTAATTGTTGCCACTATTGGAAACTAACTAATCTCAATCCAGCTAAATATTACAGGTTTAACTGTCCTGATGATGGGGCCAATTAGTCTGGGTTTAGTGTTTGTTCCTTGAGATTAGGACTGAGGTAGAAAATGGGTTCTGGTTAAAATACTGGGGAGTTGCAGTTAAAAGTCTATGGGATACTATGACTTACAGTATGAATTATGAAGAGGTTATTCCTCGTACCAATGCCACTCAGAAATGATCAATCCCATCCTAACACAAAAAAAACAAGCTTCGAGAAGAAAAAGTGCTAGAACATTCAAACCAATCTTCTTCGTGAATTCTAGTCACAGACTGGCAGCTCACCAAAGCAACCTTAATGGGTATTAATTGAATGGGCCCTTGATGTCATTTGATGGTCTGACAACAGCTGAGGCTATAATTGGTCACAGATAATGCGAACGCGCTCCTACTGGCTAGACGGTTGCGGGGCGTCTCACCGAGGCAACTGGGGTGTGCGCAAGCAAGACTGTGTCAAGGACATTAGTAGACATACTATGTATATTTAAGGTCACCGGAGGATAGGCCGAGGATGGAAGGAGACAATCCCTGCTGTGTCAGAGGGAAACAAACGCCCTGCCCTGGTGGAAAATAGATCTGAGGATAGGTGCCTCTGTTCAGGATTAGGGGGGCAACAGACAGGGCCACCCCAGAATAAAGCAGACGCCAACCACCCAGTCTGAGTACAGGCCATATCAAGAGCTCGGTGGAAGACAGTTCATCAACATTGAGGCAACAGGGAACTATCAACTAGATACAGACAAATTGAGAGGTTAGAGGGAGAAAAAAAACTGTTTAAACTTTAAAGTATCTCCCAGCTCGTCAAAATAAATCTCAGAACTAGATTGGTTATTGTATCCATGATAGGGGTGTTTGGCAAAGAAGTGTCGAACAACCCGTTTTCTGTGCAAAACCTTTTCCAAAGGAGAGCCATATCAAGTTTGATGGAAGGGTAGTGAGTGGAGAAGTAATCCTTTAAAAAAATTAATCATGAGCCTAAGCTGAGTAGTGTTGACAGTACGCACATTTTGGTTACATTTAAAAAATGGAAACAACCCACAGCTATATAAATAATTTCACAGATGTTCATCAAATCCACGTTTTAATAAATTAATCAAAACAATGTACACCAATTGTAAATTCTGATTTGTGGCCTATTTATCAGTGCATAAACACTTCTGGCATCACTTACAGAAGCCTTTTGAGAAAGCCAGAAGCAGAGGGAAGATATAATCTGAAATAATCTGTGTAAACACAAAGAAGTCCCAAAGATAAAGACTGGCTACTGATATGTGAGATGTGAAATGAACAGAATGAAGCATGTAAAGAAATAAAAAGAAGCAAAATGTTGACGTAAAAACAACTGCTCTGGTAATTTGTAGACGAGAAAACCCCCCAAATAAGTGAAGGCATCAATGAAGGTCTTTAAAAACCGAAAGGGCAATGTTTCTTATGCATGTTGCAGACCAAGTTGAAATGAAGGTTCAGAAAAGGGAATGTTAAACAGTTGAATATCTCCATCATGTGTTTCGAAATAAAAATGTCTTTCGAGCAAGACAGCGTTCAGTCATATGACAGAAAGATCATCGAAGATACGTTGGTGTCCAGCATTTACAGCACTGCTAGGTTAAAATAAATTACATAGCAATAACGTGTTCCTTGCTTGCAGGCAAGGAAATGCCAGTTTTTCTTTCAAGATGTGTTTTCAGGAAGCCCCTTACTTTGCCTTCCTGTACTTTCTCATGTGTGCTGCTATGGAATTTGAAATCTCTGTGTTTTTCTTGTTCTGTCCAAAATATTCCACAAATTCTCCATCCGGTCCAACCAGGTACATGATGATTGTATGATCAACCTACCAGAAAAAAAAATTGTCGTGTCTTCATACACATTTGTTCATTACCAAAATAAATGATTTAGCATTTCAAAATGCATGACCAGTTACTGTGCGAAGGACCGTATCAGATGCAAACTCACAATGTAGTCGTTGTCTTCATCCTTCGGCCCTTGACTGTAGTAGACCCTGTAGGCTCGGGACACCTGGTCAATCTGGGCCTTCTCACCCGTCAGACCGATCAGCTTGGGTGAAAACTCTGTCGGTGAAATAGACTCTAAGACTCCGAGTCAAGCATATGGGCCTGCACCGACATATTCTGTCAAAGACAGGCAATCAACAAGCAGCTGACGTGAATTTTCTTAGTCTTCCATAGTTACCTTTCACATAAGTGGCCATTGCCTCCGCTGTGTCCCTATCAGGATCAATGGTGATGAGGATGGGTGTCAAGTTTGGAAGAGACTTGATTTTGTCTGAGGGAAAATATAAAAACGGTCGTTTTTCAACGGTGTTTCTATTTTACGAGACAACGTGACAATAACAAAGGATATAGCTTTCTTTACCTATTTCATCTACGACTTCAATCATCTTCTCAATTTCATCCGGACAGATGTCGGGACAGTGGGTGAAGCCAAAGTAGATGAGAACCCACTGGCCAAAGAAGTCCTCACTTTTGCTGGGTTTGTTATTGTGATCGATGAGAGAGAAAGGACCCCCGAGAGCTGGTCTCCCTATTGACTTGTTCCTCTCTTTCTCTATCACTACAAGGCAAAAAAAAAGAAGCGCTTATACCATGCTATGGAATGTTAGAAGATGGGTTACATCACATATAACCATTGAGATTCCCAAGATTAAAAGGGCAAGTAAATTATAGGATACAGTTGAATTAAAAACAATTCAAGTGTATGTATGTATGTATGTATGTATGTATGTATGTGTATATATATATATATATATATATATATATATATATATATATATATATATATATATATATATATATATGTGCATGTGTGTGAACATGTATAAATATTAATTTTGAACATGCATGTCCTTACATTCCTCCTTTTCCTTCTTGAAATACTTCATGCCTGCCAGTAGAGTTCCACCCAGAGCAAACGTTATTGCTAAAGATTTCCATGTCACAGGCTGCAAATGATCGGTTTCCATATTAAAGTATGCATACTGCCTGAATGCACAGGTAAATACCGGTACATGCGTATCACACACAGTTTCTACTGCGTAACAGACATTTCAGTGTTGGTTGGTATACAGTACATACATCCAAACATTCGTTGCATGTACTTACCCCAGTCCTTTTCGTTTTATCACCAGATGAAGGCGGTGGTGGCAAAGAGGACAACGCTCTGGAGTTGCACGGAAGCAACCGTAGTGATGTCCACCACATAGAACTCCAGCCCTGTTTTACCTGTCATGTGCAGTGTGTATAAATTTACTGTCAAAATAAGAAACAGTTGTGAGTGTAATATGTAAATGGCTACGAGAAGCACAGTTTAGCAACAGAAAAAGGAAGGTGGTCACACACACCACAAGTCACTGAATAGCCAGGGATTTGACCTACCACACCATGGACTCTTACGGATAGGGATTCAGTGTGTGTCGATGTCCTCCTTGATAAGGCACTGTGGGTGAACCTAATACTATGAACACGGACAGCTTTATACCAAATAAAACGATTAAACAACAGACATCCCCTAGTCTGGTATGTCATGATTACAAGGCTAATAGTGCTTGTTCGAAAAGCAGCCAGTTTCCCCAACATGAATTGCAAGAGAAACACCTGCAGATCTGGGATCAGTCTAACTACTTTATGCAATTTGTACCATCGATAAGATAACGCTATGCACAAAGTTAACTGCTCCTAGATCAGTTCTTAACGTTGACGTAAGGGAGAAACCGGATATGCAAGGACCAATGTTGTTCTTCTTTGCTAGATAATTCTTACTAAAAAGTGTAATCTGCTGCCACCTAGCGAAGCCAGTAGAAGTTGCATACATTTGATGTACACAATTTAAAAAGTATATTATAGTTTATTTAAAAGGAACATTTGGTTTACAAAAACATTCATTTACAATTAATAGGTTTAAAAATGCGGGACATGAAACGGGATTGGAGACACAAAATTGCATATTTTAACATATATAAAAAAAAAACACAATTACAGAATACAAATCCATGTTTTAATGGTCATTTATCTCAAATTGTACAAATACACGTGAAATTATGAGACCAGCCTGAACTTAATCAAGATCAAACATGGAAGACATTTACATTACATTTGGCAGAAAAATTGGTCTCTCAAAAGGTTCACACACTAATTAACTAGCTTACGAAAACAATAGTAGCCAAGACCTAAATTGCAGTTTTACAATGGGAGGGCCAGTTACTCCTCAGCTCTTTATTGATGTAATAGTATAACCAGGCGATGAAGGGGAATGCTGTAATGGCGGCAGCTGCAGATACTCTCAGCATCCCAACAGGACCACTTAAAATAGAAATATAACTTTCCAGTATCATGTAAAACAACGGATAGAATCTATGCCTTCTGTCAAATGATTAATGTGCCGTAATACTCAGTATTCAGACTGTAATTTCATCTAGCTTTCTCATTTTAGGGAGCATTGGAGGACTTTGCATGTTCAGATAACAAGTTTGGTCAATTCTCACCTTCCAGAATGGCGGCAAAGGAGGAGCCAGACAAGAGTCAACATAAGACCCGAAAATTCCCTGAAGAACGAGTGACAAACAAAACAAAGCTTTTTACAGTGTGGTACCTCTTCATCTAAACATATTATGCTAATACAATCAACCTTCTACTTGGTGTTTCATGAAGAAAAACATTTACCTGCCCTCCTCTTGTTGAAAAATATTAGTAATTTTCTCTTTGTATAGTGTCCATCCAAGCATGGAAACCACAGCAGTTGAAATAAGCACATGGAGATCTGCAAGCCTCCTCCATGGTAATGACTCTGAAATGAAATTGTATGGTCAGAGGAAACACAATAGGCAGTGTGCAGAACTATTCATCTATAAAAAAAAAAAACTGTAACAGTGGGCTCAAGGTAGTACCACCTTACCAGTTTGACCTACCTGTTACATGTGGTTTCAGTCCAACTAATAAACACAGGACTGCTGGAACACCATAACCAACCTGCAGAAGGTAATTAACTGTGAAAGTGAGTCATGTAAAAGTTCTTGTACAAGTATTTAAAATGAGGCATATGTTATGAAGTCGCAGATAAAATGATTTACCATCCACATGCCTGCATCAGGATCATTAATCTAGAGAAAAAGTTCACAGACGTAATGTTTTAGCTGTCAATGCAACACAGATAGTGATTTTAGCACTGATTTGCATTGGACAGAAAACAGGAAACAACTTGCCTGCACATATGTTGCTAGAGCGAAAAACAACGACATACAAAGATTGCACACTTTCCAAATGGTCAGGGAAAACTGTGTTTTGATCTCCCCCATTGTCATTTTAAATTTAGATAATCTGCAGATTCGTATTTTATCTTCCTGGTACACACACCAGACAAATGAAAAGGTGTGCTTGAATTGTTTCTCTTTACTCACTGGATTTAAATACATGCGTGAGTGCTGCTCTGTGCTCCATGCCCTTTCGGACACCGGATAGAAAAACGTGCGAGCGTAATATGCGCGACGTATTGGAAGCTGTGGGTGTTGACAAGTCAGCTGATTGTGGTCGTAGCTACCGTTATTCAGCCAGCAAGCTAGCGCAGCTTTAGCTAGCAGTTTCGTGTTTAGTAAAGGTACCGCAGCTATTAAGCCACAGCCTGTTGGTTTTTATTAACTAGCCAAGTTATTTCTGGCTGTACACTCCACTTGACTTAGTTGCGTTGGAATCATTCATAGTGTGTTTATTATCCTGACTATTCCCCAGACTGATCGGGGAGGGTGAAGTTGCTGTCGTCTCGCCTCCCTGCATTGCAGCTCAGTGCTGCTGCTGATGGAATTTAATCACACAACAATGGCGACTCCCAGTCCTAACAACTCAACAACATCAGCCAGCCACAACAGTAATAACGCAGGAGCAGCCCATCACCACCAATCTCAAGCACAACACATAACAACAATGAGCAGCATGCAGGGTAAGTATAGCGAATCTGAAATTACAATTATAATTGGCTTAGATCTTGTATGCCATTTTACGATGACATTATTTTGTTAATGCTGCTAGCTTTCATGATTATCTTCCAGAATTATTATACATGATAACGTGCATGGAAGGAAAATAACATTGAAAGGCATTGCCATTGGCATATATGACGGTCTCAGGGTCCATGTATGGGCGGCTGACAGGCAACTAACGTAACATTGACATTAGCAAGGTATAAGCGTTAGCTATGTTGTCTAGCCATAATGAAAGATATGCTTATTCCTTGGCTTGGAATAAAAAAAACATCAACTTGCCAAGACAAGAGAACGTTGTGTTTACCTAACAAATCGGGAATAGTAATCGCTGTGACGTTAATTGTGATTTTCGCATTATTGTGTTGCTGGTTGCACCTTAGTAGTGGTGGCACTGGGATAGCCCAAGCCTATGGTTAAACTTTGTGTGGCCAAACCAAACCAACGGAGGGCTTTCATCAAAAGTCAGGTCAGGAATATTATGACATTTTGCTGGTATTCTTGAACGCACCCATTCTTATCCAACAAGCTGCTTTCTAGCCAACGGACGTTACACCCATGTAATGGTTAGCCTAGTTCCTACTCAGTAATTCAGGTGTTTAAATTTGCAACAACATTTTTTTTTCCTTCCCAGAATCCAACACCTGCTGGAGATGTCAGAGTGAAACAGGTCAGTTTGTTTATCCAAGACTTAGAACAGCATCAATTTGTATCACTTTAAGATCTAGTCACGACCTAGGACCAGGTCATATTGAATACCTTACCTATTCATGTTGTGCATGATGTAAACAGGTTAAGTTTGTACATTATTGACTGGCCTTCAATGACTTAATGAGTTACTTTCTTTTTGCATTTTGGCCAATATCAGTTGAAATGCAGTTATCTAACAATGTTCATATGTAGTAAACAAATCTGCTGTATCTTACACTTGATTTGTGTATCCTTTCTGATGATTCTCCTCCTCCCCTTTTACCTTATGCTACTAACCTCTCCCAATTCCCCTCCTTTGACGCCAATGATGGTGAGCTATTCAAAGACTTGGCTACTGCCACTCATTATTTTTTCTCCCAACGTCATTCCATGGATATATTTTTATTTTGAGGTGTTTTTATTTTAAGTTACCTAAAGCCTCTTTTCGGTGTTGAATGTATCTAGATTCCACCTTTGTTGTCATGGATTTGAAACCTTTTCATGGTTATTTTGGCAATGTATGTGCATGGAATGCCAAACACATTACCTCAAAGCAAATGCATTTAACTCTAGAGTAAAATGTTGAAGTCGAAATCTTTACCAGTTCACTAACGAAAGACTACGCCATTTCTATTGATTGTAAACAGAACATGAACAAGGCTACATCATTTGTTTCCATTATATAACACATGCAGGTCTTCTCCCATGTTATGAAAATACGCAGTGACAGTGTATCCATGGGGTAGAGTTACCCAAATGGCCAAACAATAAAAAAAATAAGTCTCTTTCAACTCTACAACCATTGCCTAGTTTACAAATTCCAAGCACATTTAATTATTTAATCACATTTTAACAACAGTTTTCCTGCTCAGACAAAAAAAAAAACGTTACTAAAGTCTAGGAAATGAATTATTTAGAAAATGAAAGTTGTCTTCTCACTTCACCAGGCTTTCAGATAAACCTGTCTGGAGCTCCCCCAAGTAAGCAAACCTCTGCAGTACTGAACGTGCTCCATCTTTTGTTTCCACTTCATAGTCTGGTATGAGGGAGTCTGTCCTGCTGACAACTAATCCTAAATAAAGAGATCCTGGGGTCCTGTTGGTAGGCTTGTGCCGAAATTGATTGCTTAGGTTAGTTTTCAATGTGATGTAGTAGAATTGGGGAAAAGATAAGGCTTCTTTATCTTTTTTTTTCTTTCCCCGTACATAAGCTTTTTAATACATTAACAAAACAAACAGCAAGCAATGAGGATGATATAGTGGGAGGATTGTCATTAATTTTGTAGTTTATTTTCTTGTACCTTCTTCCATCGGCACAAGCCTAGGGCTTTGTACTGCCATTAATATATAATCTAAGGGTACATTATTTCATCTGGGTCCTTTTCTGACTAATAAGTTACTATTGCCAAACTTCTATTTTCAGAAAGGGTAGTTTGTTGTTTTTTAGTTTGCATAATGCATAGCGCTCATTTTTGTTGGTTTCAGTTCTTGTTAGCTTGCTACTAACAAGCAAGTTCTGGGATGTAGCAAGGGTGTTGTCACTATTTGGGTATTTTAATTCAACACATTAGCATTTACTATGCTCTAAAGCACTGTACTGGGGTTTTGCATGACTGGCACTTAAACATGGCTTACATTTGCTTGTCAAGACATATATTGATATTTTCGCATCCGCATTCTTGTGGTATTTGTGGGTGGAGCAAAGGCATGAGGGCAGACTGCCTCCATCAAACAAGGTAAAACTATTTGAAAAAAACAAATCTTTGTATAACATACTTTAGTCCAGCAGATTTATGATATCTTGGTAGGCCAAATGTAAAAAACTCCAACTCCCTTCATGTACCGCCACCTCATTGAACTAAATCATTGTATTTGAGTAGTACTTCAACGCCACTATGTTTCTGTTGAGTTAATAGGGGGTTGTGTAATAATATACAAACTGCCCCTGAATTGACTCACTGTATGTGAATAGTCTTTCATAATCCAAACATAGGAGGAGACTAAAATGATATAAACCTGAACTGAAACATAGTGACTGTGTAAACTTTAGCTGTGGTTCCAGGCATGTGGTTCAATATGATATGCCAAGTATCGACTCAAGCAATGGTGTGCAACTATTTACAAGCAGATCGGTGTCACAAATGAAGTCCAAAGCAGAAGACATAAGTAACAGTATTTCATATTTTTTTATTTCTCATTAGACCACGTGTTGCTAAACAATCAGTTGGTGACCTAATATTATAGAAAAAAAATGTTGTTGGGTGGGGATGGAGGAATGAGTCATCGTTTTGAAGGATCTGGTGAAAGAGTTGACAACAAGGTCAACGTTGACTGGCATTTTTCTCTGGTTTGTTCCAAAGCATGACTTATGGGTATTTGTTTGAGCACTCTAGGTACATTCGCCTCTCCCCTCATGGCCGTGTATTGTTGCCTCATTCCCATTATTTATTTTCTTGTTGTGTGCGTTTAGATTCATTCCGTTTTTCATCGTGTTAGCCACCCACGCCTTGTTACTGATCTAACTCGTGCCATTCCTCCACACATGCAGGTAAACGCAAAGCCTTGAAGCTGAACTTTGCCAACCCCCCCATTAAACCACCAACACGGTTCACCCTGAACACAGCAGGACCCCCATTCCAGAACCCCCACATGTAAGTAGAACCCAGGCTAGAAAATGGCTTCAGCTGTGACAAAATGGTAAAATCAAAATAAAACCGTCACGTGTTGCCAAGTGTTTTGGCTGTGTGCTGACTCCCACATCCCCGTTGTCAGTGAGAGGATGAGGACGCATAGCATCGAATCATCAGGGAAGTTGAAGATCATGGAGCAGCATTGTGACTTCACGGCCGAGGACCTCAAGGACCTGGGAGAGATCGGAAGGGGAGCCTATGGCTCCGTCAACAAGATGGTCCACAAGCCAAGCAACCAGATCATGGCTGTGAAGGTATGAAGATGCCTGTTGCCATGGCACTGGCACTGGCAATATCGCAACCTTTCGAATACCCCCTGGACAATGAACTGATTACGCGTCGGTAGATCCGTGGCTTCACACTTTTTAGTGATGCTGTGTAGTCCCCCTCGTCTTAGTAGCTTTTTCGTCTCTTTCGTGTTCTATAGAGAATCAGGTCAACGGTTGATGAGAAGGAGCAGAAGCAGCTGCTGATGGACCTAGACGTGGTCATGAGGAGTAGTGACTGTCCCTATATCGTCCAGTTCTACGGGGCTCTCTTCAGAGAGGTGAGTTGTTTTTGTTTTTGTTTGAATTTGACTCATCTAAAATGGGTCTACATATTTGTTTGTATGTTATTACGTGCCGAGATTCTTTAGTAACACTTCTTGGTTTTATTCAGGGGGACTGCTGGATATGTATGGAACTTATGTCTACCTCGTTTGACAAATTCTACAAATATGTATATTGTGCATTAGATGATGTGATTCCTGAGGAAATATTAGGAAAAATAACATTAGCTGTAAGTAGATTTTTCTTTTCTTAATATGTTTTTACTGATTTGACTATAAATCAAGAAACAGCTTCCCCTGACTGTACTAACACTGTAATATATTTATCACAGACTGTGAAAGCACTTAACCACTTAAAAGAAAGCTTGAAAATAATACACAGAGGTAAGAAGAAAATCATCACAATCTCTCTCACAACGTATGATTTGTTGTTTGTGTTGCAATTTGAGTTTGTCTAACCATAGTTTGGGCTGCATCATGTACATGCATTACGTAGAGAGCAACATTTTCTCATTCCGACATTTATATCTCTTTCCCACACCCCTCAGACATCAAGCCATCTAACATCCTTCTGGACCGGAACGGCAACATTAAGCTGTGTGATTTTGGCATCAGCGGCCAGCTGGTGGACTCCATTGCAAAGACCAGAGATGCTGGGTGCAGACCATACATGGCGGTGGGTGATCTGGGGGAGCCTGGTGTCGCATAGCCTCAAAAATAAACGATAGCTGCCGTGTAAACGGCTGAAGAAAGCCCCAACCTGCCGGTGGGTCAGTGGTATGAGCTCATGGCGTCGTCATCCCCGGGTTTCATTGCTAACCCTAGGTGGGTTGTGCAGGTGTCAAACCTCCAGGCAGGTTTCCATTCTGAATTTGGGGAGGCACAATGAGGCAGCAGGGGGCACCTCTTGAAACGCGCCTCACGTCAGAGGGCCTTGAGGTCCGGCCGACTTCGTTCACTCCGTCTCCGACAGGGTGAGTCGGCGCGGGAGGGCGCCTCCAAAACCGTGAGCTCACAGAGCAGGAATCTCAGCCACATGGCTCCAGTTTCCGCTTCCCAGATGGCACAAGACCTGACCTGCCTGCTGGGCTACTGACTGCCCAAAGGCGGTTGCTACGTTGTTTTCTTCCTCAATCTCGGCGGTGACCTTTGGGACAGAAGTTGAGGGACATCCCCGCTTACTTTGCTTGGTTTCGGCTCATTATGCGTGAATTGTTTCAGTATTATTACGTGGTCAGACGTCAGGAATGTATGTTTAATGCAGTTTTTTTTTTACTTTGTGTGGTACATTTTTTTTAGAACAGATATTTACCTCAACTAACTGTAGGCTTACTGAAAAGTAGGCTAGTGCAGCCTTAAACATAGTTGTGCTGTTATATAGGTCTATTGTATTCTTTTTGAATTGATTGATAATCTGTGATTAGTCTAGTCTACTGTCGTTCGATGACAACCTGTGTCCTAGACTGGCACTCCGGGCAGATGTGAGCTAAGCCAGTTGCTTAAGCCAGACACTATGCCATAAAACCGCACCACAGCTGCAGCGCAGCCTAACCCGCTGCTGTCTGAGGGTGACATCAGCATCTAATTCTGGCTTCTGAATGAGCCAGCGAGGTGCTCCGTTTCCTCAGCACAGCCGGGCAAGGGAAGGCCGCAGCAGATGACATCTACGATAGCTTAGCCCCTACCTGCTGCTGCTTTGACCGTGAAGGTACGGTTAAGGAGGTGAGGTCATGCATTGAACTAATTGGCGGATGGTTATCTAACAACCGTGTGGAACCACACTCCCTTCCCCCGAGGGGAATGAGGACATGGAATTCAGGCCCTGGTTCTCTGGAGACCTGAAAGTGTCTTCCGGCGCTGCACAGATAAACACATGCTCACAAGGGACACAGCGTTGTTTTAGGGGGCCGATTTCAAACACGAAGTCAAGGTAGATTTGGGGGTAAAATGTGTTTTGAAACGAGGTATACCAACCATCAGAGAGAACACATTGGCAGTTTCCACACATTCAGTACATGGTCTTTATATGGTTATTACATTAGCTCCAAACACTTGATGTCCTTTTAAATGTTTCCTTTTTTCTTGGTCTTGGTCTTCAGCCAGAGAGAATAGACCCCAGCGCCTCCAGACAAGGCTATGATGTCCGGTCAGACGTATGGAGTTTGGGAATCACACTGGTGAGTCCCTGGTCTCTTTCTGGTTGTGGGAAGAAAAAAAACTGTCCCCTGTGCATTCAGGGTTTATTTGAATTGAAAATCTACCGCAAGGTACGGGGGAAAGGTCACACTGACTGCAACTATCAAATAAATTTTATTTGTATAGCACATTTCATACACAAAAGCAATTCAATGTGCTTTACACAAGGCAAGCAAAAGCATACAAGGCAGAAATAAAAGACAAATAAATGATTAAAAACAATTATAACTAGAGAAACGAAATAGCTCAAAAGAAACGATTCAGCAATACGCAATCGAGAACGTACACATTTTTTTATCTGGATTTAAAAGTAGTCAAGCTTGGAGCGAGTCCCAGATCTTCTGTAAGTTGGTTCCAGCTATTTATTGCATAGTAGCTAAACGCTGCTTCCCCTTTTCTAGTTTTAACTCCGGGAACGGTTAAGAGACTTGTTCCTGATGGGCTTAGAGGTTTAGAAGGTGCACTCTATATCAGCATGTCAGTAATGTATTTTGGCCTCAAATTGGCCCCACTATGTGTTCTTTGTTTCAGTGTGAGCTGGCCACAGGACGGTTTCCTTACCCCAAGTGGAACAGTGTGTTTGATCAGCTGACACAGGTGGTGAAAGGAGACCCCCCACAGCTTTGCAACTCCGAGGAGCGCCAGTTCTCCCCCAAGTTCATCAACTTTGTCAACCTGTGGTAAGAAAGCTTGGCTCGTGACACCGCCCACGCAAATGGTAGGGGTGGTTCAGGTTCATTGCATTGATGTTTACTTTTCAGATTGCTCATTTTTGAATCATATTTCATTGTTGGTAAACTTGTAATACTGGGGTTACGGTTCCATTAGAGCAATGCATTGTCATTTGGAGTCGTTTTCCTGAGGGTAATGTTCAGTACCAAAATAAATTAATACAATTATGTGAAGAATTGTTTGGAAAAATGTTTGTCATTAAGCCTTTCCCTGCATCATTGCATGGATAGATGTGCTTATAGCCCCCTGGCGGATAAAAGGTGTAATGTATCAGTTAGTCGAATCTTTTGCTCACATTTTATTTCTCTTTTTCACAACTTAAGCCTTACAAAGGACGACTCCAGAAGGCCAAAGTATAAAGAGCTGCTGGTAAGTACAGTATGTGTGATTATTTCCTGGTTATTTCCTGGAGTTGTTGACCTAAACGCTGCTGATTTGTAGAGATTTAAACACGAAACCATATTCTTTTATAGTATGTTGAGTGCTTCAGAGCTTTAAATCGTTTTATGTGTACTCACAATGTGCTAACATGATTGTTTACCGATGATCTTCTTTTCTGCAGAAACATGCGTTCATTCTGATGTACGAGGAGCGTTCAGTGGATGTGGCAAGCTATGTTTGCAGAATCCTGGATCAGATGCCATCTTCTCCTAGCTCCCCCATGTATGTGGACTGATACTGAGGCAAAAGATGTCTATGAACAACAAGCCTGGAACAATGGCTGCACCAACAAAACAAAACAGTGTAAATTAGCTTAATCTCATTATGACAGTGTTAAAGAGAAACTATGTTATAGCCTAAACACTATGTCCAATAAGATTCCTTTCAGTTAAATCTGGACAATCAACATCCACACACAACATTCTCAAAAAATGTCTCTATAACACACATACACATTATGTAAGTATAATAGTAACTGAATTTATATGCCATGGTCTTGATTCATCTCGATGTTAGACCTCATCTCTAAAGTGGATTCAGTAAGGTGATTTAAAGGTCTGGAAATATGTATTTATAGAATAAAATAACTTGTGGAATATATGATTTGGAGATTGTGATCAACATACTGGAATCATGCTCTTTGTGAACTGTCCCACCCCTTCCATGTATGTGAATTTAAGCATTGTGTTCGGTATCTTAAACGAAATGTCGCTTCTTAGGATGTAAGGCAATTTAAAAGGTTAATGCATTGTTGGACAGGGTCATGTTACATTTGGTGTCTACACAGAAGTGTGTGGAAAATGCATTCACTGTGCAAGGACTGTGCTGATATATAAATAAAGAGAGATTTAACTAAAAAGTTAGTAACTGTAATTGTATTATTTCTAAAACATTCTGGTAATACCCAACCAACATGACCCAATGTTTTGTTTATGTGAGTCCGGTTTGTGAGATACAAACAAAACAATATAAAAATGTTGTTTTATTTTATTATGGACTTATTTATTATGTCTTGTCGAGTAGAGTCTGTAATAAAAACAGCTGAGACAACAATCATATTTAGATCCGCCTGTTTCTGTAAAACGTAAAACGTTTCACCAATGAACGATAGCGTAGTATAAACGTCATCAATTGGTGCCGGAAGAATTATCGCATGTGTCAACCTCTAAAATGCTGGATGGGAATTATTCGGTAATATTTGACAGTGTTTGGTGCAGCAATGGTACATTGTTTGCCTTGCCCTTTCTTGAGCTAATATGTAACCTGCTCCCGTCAGCCTCTTTCTCAACCTTGTATTTATTATGATTACAGAGTTGAAATTCACTGCATTGCCTTTAATAAGTAGCACATTCACTGGTCTCCTTCGATCAATTCCATGCTCTAATCCTCGTTTTCAAGGGACACTTTTCCAGATCCTACGGACAATGGCAACAAACGCCCCAAAAAACTCGGATATGAATTCTAGGAAGACCAGACCACCTAAAGATAAACTACGACACCTGAGAAATAGAGAACAGAAGAAACAACAAGATGTACATGGCCCAGCAACTGTTTATTTACAGGTAGCTGGTGCAGGTAGCAGGGATAATGGTGCATCGCTTTATGTGTTCTCCGAGTTCAATAGGTAAGCATGCGCTGTTTAAAGATGTCCTTTTGTTTTAGTTTACTTGGGGCACGTTTACCTGTCTTATCTTTTCCCTAAGGTACCTATTCAACTGTGGCGAGGGAACACAGAGACTCATGCAGGAGCACAAGTAAGCTGATGTAGATCACATACAATCACAACCCCTAATTCACACCAGAATTTAAACTCGCAACCATGCCTGTTTCTGTGGTCAGGTTGAAAGCTGCACGGTTGGACAATATCTTCCTCACTAGAATGAGCTGGGAAAACGTTGGAGGATTATCAGGTAGGCCATATAATCTGCCAGTCGTTGTCCATATTGACAGCCTATTTGACTTGTCTAATCTGTATGTATGTTGTTTTATTGTTTTAATAATGTCTTGCTAACTCTGAACCTGTGCATGATGGTGCAGGAATGATATTAACCCTGAAAGACACTGGTGTTCCTGAGTGTGTTCTCTCTGGACCTCCTCAACTGGTGAGTTTGCTAAATTCTTGGTGTATCTGTATGGGCGTTTTATATTTTATATATTATCATTATGCTTTTGGTCTTTGCTCAATAAAGGAAAGATTTGTGGATGCTATCCGAGTGTTTTCTGGCCCGCTGGATGAAATCAAGCTAGGTATGCCTTTCAAAACCATTCCTAACAGTTTCCAGATGTATTTCTTGGTTTGCACACAGATTTATGTAAACGTTTGGTGTCTCACTTTTTTTTTTTTTTTTTTTCTTTCGAAGCTGTTCGACCTTACACCGAGGAAACGTATACAGATCAAACCATGACGGTTTATCAAGTACCAATATTCGGTGAGTATGCTGTCATCTTCAATCTGACGGAGTCAAACATTTTGCCTCACACCTAATCATCTTCAATGCTCTCACACTAGCCCATACGGCAGCGGATGCTGCTAAACAGTCTCCCAGCTCAGGGAGAAGCAGCCCACTCAGCAGTTCTCCCCAGGCTCAGAGGAGAGAGCTGTGGAGGCCAGAGGATGCTGACAGCCACAGGGACAGGTCTAGAAGTCCAGGTGTGGTATAGACTAGAGCATGCAGCTCTTTGAGTATATCTGTGGGCTGTATTTCCTTATGATTTGTCATTTTTTTTTTTTTTATTGTTGTTATTGTAGATAAGGCAAGAGCTACAAGGGATCCTTCCTTGGTGGTTTCATTTGTTTGCAAGGTAACATGGATTAATCATTATGTTTAAGTCGCTTAACTGTGCAGATATAATCACACTAACGGCCATGTTTGTTCTGCAGCTTCATCCTAAGAAGGGGAACTTCTTGGTTGCTAAAGCTAAGGAGCTTGGATTGCCCGTGTAAGTTTATGTTTCCGTCAAAAGGTTGTGTTACTTCTTAAATGAGCCATTGACTCTAATGTGCATTCCCCCCACAGTGGGACAGCAGCTATAGGCCCACTGATCGCAGCATTGAAGGATGGGAAAAGTGTCACGTTTGAGGGTAGAGAGGTACTGTGTACAATCTCCATCATAGTATATAGCTCACAGTACAGTGTCAGTCTATATGCATTTCCTGTTGCGTTAATGCAGCATCATTGTACTGCAGATTCGTCCCGAAGAGGTGTGCACCACCACTGACCCGGGACCTCTCTTCATCGTGCTGGAGTGTCCCTCGGAAGAGTTTGTTCAGGCCATTTGCACCAATCAACAACTAGGAAGGTAAAAAATTTGCAGAAGTCAACCAATCGATGAGCTGAGACCCTAAACCGTGGAACCTTTTCTACACCTAAATGAATTGCTAAGCGGTTCAGTTCAGTTTCAGATGATTGGCAAGTCAGTGGTATTTGTTTTGATTGAGAGGTCCGTCTGTTCCAATGCAGGTACCAGACAGGAGGGACAGAAGACCCTGCTGCCTTAGTGGTCCACATGACTCCCGAGTCTGTCCTTAAGACAGACGAATACCAGAGCTGGATGGAGAGGTACCTATTCAGTGGTCACATCACATGGTGACTTATCCAGTCTGTTAACATTAGGACTGGTGGTTTTCACTGAGTTGGGTTTACAGTTCGGGGCTGTGGGTATGTCGGGATTTTTTAGGTTTCCCTCGACGACAGAGCATCTGATTCTCAATGAACAAGTCTGCACCGTGCACAACATCAGGAGTCACAAGATTCAAACTCAGCTGAATCTGATACATCCAGAGATCTTCCCAGAATTGAAGGACTACAAGACAAAAGTGAGCCGCACACGTTCAAAACGGAATAATTCCTTTGCTTTGAAACGATAAGAGTATACTAAGAGTCTTTGTTTTTAGAAAATGTGAAATCTCAATAGATTTGTATGAATTATTCTATAGGAGACACAAGCTGCTCTGCATGTCCCCAATGTCAGGGCTGAGTGTCTGTTGAAGTTCCAACTCAGACCCAAGATCGAGTGGCAAAGGTGAGGCTGTCCTCCATTCTGTAACTTGCCACTTATGACTGCAGCTTCATGGTCCGTCTTGTCCCAGAAAACAATCGAGGCTGGCACAGTGCTTCAGGCCTTGTTTTGGTCTCTTTCCTCGCAACCATTCAAGCATTTTGTTCTTTGCCGTTTCATATTAGAAAAATCTGACCAAGGTCAAAAGTCTTTGTCAAATCGGGTGAACGTGGCCGCGGTGGTCACTGGTGTGTGGTCTGCCCTGTCTCCGTTTGTTAGAGAAGCCATCCCCTCGTGTGACACAAAGGAGTTTGTGGAAGAGGCTGCCAAGGTACCTCACTTCCTCACGGAGGTGGAGGAGTGCCGGCGGTTCTGCTCCACTGATGCGGCAGTGCTGTCTGGTGAGCCCTCCACTGCGTTGTGCCTGGACACTTCATTAAATCTATAGCTGCACAATATATATATATTACACACACACATAGTACTGTGCAAATGTGAAAAAAATGCTGGCAAAAATTTGAAAGCAAAGAGTGGTCACAGCAAATATTGATTTGTTTTATATTAATTTATATTGTTCATTTGTTCATTCACTTTGCATTTAGTTAATTGATAAAAACAAACTATTAACACTTTGATTTTTTAAAGCATTCTTACTGTACACACCTGCCTACTTTTTTGAGTACCAGTGTTTTGATTCAGCAACCAGCAAGCAGGTATTTTAGGTGCGCGTGTTTTTGCATACCTCTTTATAATTCGCTTTTTTTATACCCAAGTCTTGTTTTCTCATGGACTTCAGAAATAGAATTGTACGTGTCGTTGATACTGGATTGTGTTTGTGATTCTGCTACAGGGCAGGTGGAGAAGTTCCCACAGGTGGTGTTTTTAGGCACTGGATCGGCACTCCCGATGAAAATTCGTAATGTCAGTGGAACACTAGTTAACATCAGGTATAAGCCTCTACTAAATAATGTCCCCTGATCTCAAGTTGATAGTGGTGCGCTGTCCTTTCTGGGCGGTAGACCCAAGTGTACGTCCAAGGATGTGATCCTATCCACGGTACTGCCTAGCTTCTGTTTAAACCCTATGTGCCTCGCGTCCATCCCCTGTGCGATAGCCCTGCTCAGTCTGTGCTGCTGGACTGTGGGGAGGGCACCTTCGGCCAGCTCTGCAGGCACTATGGCGACGACGTAGACGACGCTCTCACCAAGATCTCCACCGTCTTCATCTCGCACATGCACGCAGACCATCACACGGTAAGGGGGCCAAGGCACAACGTGATGGTCTGACTACCTACCCATAAACCGACTGATAACTGACTGGCACTGTTCCATTGGTGTCTCTCCCAGGGGCTGTTGAAGGTGCTGTACCAGAGAGAAAGAGCCTTGGTTAGTTGTGGTCTCTTCATAAATACTCCGCAATTCATCGACCTCCTTATTTCATGACCTTGTCTCGGCAGTCCGCCGTGTCTCACCTTGGTTGATGGATTTGTTTAATTCTGTGCCCCTCAGACAAGTCTCGGCAAGGCCTTCACTCCCATCTACTTGGTGGCTCCGGCCCAGATCATGACCTGGCTCAACCAGTACCATAACCACTGTGAAGAGATCCTCAGCCATGTCAAGTAGGTGACACCGAGCGGAGAAAGCGCATCCCGGGTACGTCAACCGGGGCCCCTTCGGGAAATCTCTAAGAAAACGTCCGTCTTGTTTCACAGCATCATCCCCAACCGAGCCTTGGGCGAGGGGGCCGACGTGGTCAAGTACAAAACCAAGTCCTTCATCCAGGCCATGCTAAAGAAAACCGACCTGGAGAAGGTAACCGCACGGGTTGTCACAAACGGCGCTGTAAACGTTTGATTTCGCTAAGTTGGGAACCTTCTACTTTTGACCCCCCACCCTTTTTTTTTGTTTTTTTTTTTGTAGTTCCAAACGTGCTCGGTGCGCCATTGTAAGGGGGCCTTCGCCTGCAGCATCACTCACCAGGCCGGCTGGAAGCTAGCCTTCTCGGGCGACACCATGCCCTGTGACGCCCTGGCACACATGGGTCAGTACTAGTTTTCATTCAGCTGTGCATTCATAGGGACTATTCTATGCCTTTTTCACAGGTGACCTACCTCACTGATGTAAAGGGTTATCCGTGCATTTAGTCTGACACATATTGAGATTGAAATGTTAAACGGAGTCTGTGTCGGAAGTTGTTGGAACAAGATATGAACATTTTAGCCAAGGCCGCGGCGCCGTGTCAGGCATAATTGACCTTATATTATTGAATGCTATTGATCACGCTCGCAGCCTGCTATGAATCACGGGGCCCTCCTAATAGCTCCGTTGGGATCCCACTTCATTGACTCTTTTTAAATTGCCTGACTGGACGTTATCCAAGCAAAACCTCCCAGGGAGACTTGGGCATGGCCCATGCCTGTTCATTATAAATGAGCGGGCTCCACCAAACCAGGGCCCGGCCATGCTTTATTAGGCGGACGCTGTGATTGATTTCCTGTGGGAGAGGAAAAGGCTCTTAATGCTCGGTTGGCGCCGCCGGAGTGATTCATGTTTTGCGTTTCTGTTTTCAAAAGGGAAGAACGCCACCTTACTTATTCACGAGGCCACGTTGGAAGACGGATTGGAGGCGGAGGCTGTGGAGAAAAGGCATAGGTAAAAGAGGGATCGCCCATGGTTACCGTATTTGGATGCCGACGCTCACGTTTGCGGTTGTTGACGTTGTTTGCCGGCTTCCACATTATCATTTCTGCTGATAATGCGGAGCACGTAAGACAAACGAGCTCTTATTCAAACGTCTAATACAAAGGGAAAAGAGCAATAGACCACGCTCTTTAAACTTTGAATAGTTTGAATTACAGTCATTTTTAAAGGGCATGGTGGTTTGCTGCCCTACAGAAATGTGCACCCTTTTTGTGAGGCAATTAAAGCAGCTTTCTAACTAGCCTCACAATTCCTATTTTCTAGAATTGAAAATGAAGGTGAATCCTTTTTGAGAAACCTAGTGAATAAATCAGAAACAAATCGTTTGATTCTAGTGACCCCTGGTGTCTTTGTAAATAGAATAAAAGTATTAGACAATGAAGCACGCCTCTCTCCGTGTGTGTCCCCGTGGTAACAGCACTACCTCCCAGGCCATTGGGATCGGCATGAAGATGAACGCAGAATTCATCATGCTCAACCACTTCAGCCAGCGCTACGCCAAGATCCCTCTCTTCAGCGAGGACTTTGACGACCGGGTGGGAATTTCCTTTGACCACATGAGGGTGAGTGGGGCTCTTGAAGGACCCCTCTTTTCGGTACCTACGACGCGAACAAGTATGATTTGCTCTTAAAAAACTGACCGTTTTGACCAGGCCCATTCCACAGGCTGAGTAGAGCCAGGTTATATGTTAATGTCCAAAAGCCTCTTTTAGACATACAAATTCAAAGAGATTAAATGTCCCACGCTTAATTCCTGGCAGGTCTTACAACCCCCCCCCCCTCTCTCTCTCTCTCGCTCTCTCTCTCTCTCTGTTTGAGAGCCAGTCAGTTGTCAGCTGACCTCTCCCCTGTGCCTGTGTTCTCCCCTGTCAGATCCGGTTCGGGGACTTCAGGGTGCTCCCCAGGCTCATCCCTTCCCTCAAAGCCCTTTTCGCCGAGGAGATTGGAGAGATGGAGGAAAGGAGAGAAAGGAGGGAACTTAAACAGATGAAAGGTGCCAACGCTGAGGGGAACAGTGTTCAGAAGAGGCCCGATGAGATGGTCCGAGAAGCTAAACGGCAGCCGGAAGAAGCTGCAGAGAACGCAGGGAACAAAAGACTGAAAACCAACTAAGCACCCTGCCCTTGGCACCGGATGACAAATGACGTTTGAAGAAGATTTTTATTTTATTAAATGATAAATCTGCCTTATTTGAGTGTATAGGGCAAACATGCTAATAGTGATACTAGTGTGCAACTTTAAGCCAGTCCCATATAGTCTCGCTGTTAAACAAACGCTCGCCTAGTGTATCGTCTGCTGTGGGGAAACTCTGGGAGAAATATCAAATCCAATCACCCGTCAAAATGGAGGATGAATACACAGAATAGCAGGCTTAAATAATCTTAGTGACAGGTACAATAGTATTCAGAACTGCATTGCTAATTTCAAATCCACAACAGACAATCCTACCAAATCACAGCATGACAACATCTGTTTCTCTCAAAGGCACTTTGCAGTAAGGATTTGCTCGGGAGAGATTCCTTCATGGATTAGTGAGGTCTCCTCCACATGAGGGCTGTAGTGAGCTGTCAGCGTCTCACGGAGATGGCCGAGTCAATAAGGTCAATGGGGTGGGTGGATCGATTCACATCAAAGCATACTCCATGTAAGCCTTTATCCTGTATTTCAAGAACCTTTTTGAGAACTATTTCACATTACATAATGCATTAAGGCTGGGCAAATATTCAGCATCATTAATGATGTTTAATGATCTAATTGCCATGGTATTTTGCCATTCCTAATTAGCAACAGAATGTAAGAAAAGCTTATTTCACAGCAAGTTTCATAACAAGTAGAATGGATTCAGGTAAAATCAAGATAAATTTGAAAACAAATATTTAAGTTGAACAAATTCTTATTGGGTATGATAACCCGCTCCTCAGTTATAAATTACATTTTGATGGAACTGATTTCATTGGGGAAATACAATTATAATTACTTTGAAAGATTTGTGTCATATTGCCCAGTCTTAATATACACTGAGAATGCTGTAAATGCAATAAAACTAACAAAAGAAACGTCACTGATTCAAAGGATGTGTATGTTTATTTCCCTGGGATGGAGGGGAGTGTTATGAATATTTGCATTGCGCTGGGGAACATCAGTGTATCCATCTCTTGCAGCTACAAGGTGGACAGGACCAAACGGCATGCTATTCCTCAGATGAATATTATGTGTTTATCTGATTGGAAAGGGGAATATCAATTTTCCAGACCCGAGTTTTTGTAGAACGTTCATGTCTTGATCGATGACTTTCAAGTCAGCAGCTGATATAAGCTAAATAGTGTGATGGGAAAAATGTAATTTAGCCTTAACTATGAAATGTTACTCAGTGTTTTTCCTATGAGTTCAAACAAAGTTCCCTTTTGTTAGTTAGATTGAACCCTTGGGGTTAATCTTTTCACCTAACAGTCATCACAAGTGACTTAGTGGCTTATAGGTTTGTGTATTCTCCCTGTTTAGGTAAGATAAGATGTTAGACTTTAGGACCGGTCAGCCAGGTGGCACTATTTGTTGCCCTGTGCAGTGCAAAAAATACTTGGACCTAGGATGGTCCAAAAGACAGGAGATGCTGACTGCAGTTGCACTAATCAACATTCCTAAGGAAGCGTGTATATAAGGGACGTTAGGGGGTGATGTGATTTTGTGCGCACCAGTTATACTTCCTCATTTTTGTATGACTTTAGACTGCAGTTAAGGGTTTCTTTTTATCTGATCAGTTTTATTTTGTTACTTTGTAGTTGATATATTGTATAGCAACTCTGTTACCTTTTTACTCATCTCCATTAAAACCACTAAAAGCAAGCGGACGCTATTTCTCAAAGTATTTCATTATTTCGATCTCACTGGAGTGCGGAGACATAAAAAATCCGCGACAATAGTTACTCTCTTTACGATTGAAACGGCACGGGAGTGATTGAGAGACCATCAGTATTTTCATCAACCACTTGAGGGAGTTCTAGCCATGAAAATCCACTTAAGAGCAGGCAGTGTAGAATAGGGGCTAGGAGAATCCATCTGTGAGGGGTCATTGGCACATAATTACCACCTCCTGTATTCATCAGGGTCCAGGGCTTTATGAAAAGCCATCATGGTGCAGTGGATAGCTGGAATGGCTTGTCTTTGGGTTTTAAAACGGCTAGCGTGTCATATTTCGAGTTTTTCTTCAACTGAATATTTAGATGACAGCCTGTACGCTTTATGATGCTGGCCCACTGCATCATGGTCTGCTATCCACTATAGCAGAGTATTTAGTATTGTGTGTACACAAAGTAGTAAGCTATGACAGGGTTTACCCAGAGATGTTAGGATGTACATAAGAATAAAGAGCATATCAATATGCCAGCAACACAATGCTGCTCTCGGCTATATGCCAAATGGATTTGACTTAAATTATTATGTTTTTTCTGCTCAATCCTTGCTTTTCTTCTTCAGTCGACATAGCAGAAGGACCCCACTCCTATTTCAAACTAATACGGTTCTGGAACTTGAGACGGGAGCAAATATGTCATCGTTTTCTAGCGACTGGTGGGCTTAGCAGGCGTTTTTTGGGGAATGGGAAGCTGTTGGATGAAGATGCACCGCTCCTGGACCTGCTCTGTAGGTTGGAATCCACTCCAATGACAGTCGCCTAGTCTATCTGAAGATGTTTGAGTGACAAACATTGGGCCAGGGTGAGCCCTCGTCCCTCTATCGTTGTGGAAAACTGAAAGGCAAGTGTGAAGCCCTGTCCACCGCAACACGGCTAGAAATGGACCACAGCAAAGGGTATAGAAATAAATATGTAGGCGACACATACAAATGGAATTCACATTCAGCTTTTTTATACAAAAAAGCACTTGATGCTTGCCTTTGCCGTCAGTCATTCCTGTTCGATTTGTTTTCACTTGTCGATGGTGATCTGCTTTCAGTGGGGAATGAGAGGAGGGAGGCCTGTCACCAAACACTGCCATCCAACACTGAAATTAGCCAACCAGTTCCACCTTGGCAAAGCGTCTTGACAAGAGGGTGAACAGGATAAACAGCATTTGCATGTCTTGCATGCCGAGTCTGTTGTCCCTGCCTGTCTTTTCCAATGCAGTTAATTGGGTAATTTCCCTTGTATCGTTAGGCCCTCGGTGGATTGAGTCTAATAAAAGAGGACTCAGGTTTGCAACCACTTCTGCATTAACTCTTAGTTCTGGAGAGTAAATAGATGGAGATAACGGCGAATGCCTTTAAAATGGAACTTCAGCAAACAGGGATGCACCTGCGATGTTAGCGTTTGTAATTGCTTGTTGTGTCTGGAATGAGAGACGGCCGACGTAAACAGAGGGGCTGGGAGGCCGTGTGTGTGTGTATGTGGGTGTGAGTGTGTGTGTGTGTGAGTGTGTGAGAGAGTGTGTGTGCGCATATGGTTGTGTGTGTGTGGGCAGGGGAGGAGGGGGAGGGGGTTGTTGTGCAGTTCCCAATCAGATACACCTCGGTCTGAACTTTGCCTTGGTCCAAAGTCAATTATGCAGTTCGCTCATCTCTTCTCGCATTTTCTGCCTGACTGCTGATTCACAGCCGAGCCCTATTCTCCCGTGGCAGGAATCAAAGTGTGAGGTAATCTGAGGGGACTTCTGTGAAAACGGATGCCACAGAGTGGGACCGGGACGTTGAGCCTCCCAGATTGGAGGTCGCCGGCCTGCCCTGTGCACGGCTCTCTCCTGGACAGGCCCGTAATTGTGGACAGACGCTCCTCCTTGGCCGTTCACCCAAGACCCCCGCGTCACTGTCACTCACTTGTCACCTTACATAAAACTCTTCCCTCCAGCCCCCTCAACCTCCTTTATCCATCTACTGGCCTCTGGCCCTCTCAGTGTCAACCTCTGCAGGGAGAACCTGCAGCACCCCAGAATAAGGACCCACACAGGACAGGCTGTGAAAGGTTGGGAAATTGGGATCAAAGTTCCAAGCCAGACCTTTGCTAACTTTTATTTTTCTTAACAAGGAAATAGGCTTTTCTGACTTGCTAATTTTGCACAGGAAATAGAGAGTAGGGTGCCTTGTGTATAAGGCAGGACATTTGCATTCTCCAAGGCACGACGTGGGTCAGCCTCTCCTCTCCACGACCGCTGGTCTGTATTATTGGACTGTCTGAGAGCGAAAACTCCAGAGACTTACCTTGTCCTGCATATAAATAAGGTGGATTGTGGCAGAGTCTAAAGCTAAAAGGGGACTCTTCGATTCACAAACAGCAACCAGACAAAAAGCTGCTTCAATTTATCAGTGGAGATCAACCACTGAATATGGGGGATTGTAGAAGTGCTGCATTGTCAAAGCCACACTCTTACAAACAACATTTTCATTTACTGCATTCCCCCAGGAGTTCCGTCGGACAAACTGTCACATTGATTTTTTTATTTCTTTATTTTACATTCCTACTCGAGAGCCAAATCGAAGATAAGAGTTAGTTAGCCCTAGCACCCAAGAGTAAGTGTCAACAAGTGAACAATGTTTTTGTTTTTTTTACGCTCTCGAATTTTTTGTCTACTGTTGGGTCTGTGTATTGTACTGGAGTCTGATTTCCAGTGCAGTCCAATTCTGTCTGTGCTGGGCTTCATAATCAAAAATATTACAACATCCAGCTTGTATGCTAACAGTAGAATCAAATGGAAGTCAAATGAACAACTAGTTGGCTGACCAACCAAAGTTGAATTCGTTTTTTTTTCTTCTGCCCGCTCTGTCTGGCTTTTCCTTTCCCCCTGTCAACACTGCTTTGGAATTCAAAGCTGCTGACGACAAATCTGAATGGTTCAGGGGGAGCCTGAGACATTTTGCAAATCATTTGCTTTGAACCAAAAAGCTGTGCAGTGAGTGGAAACTTTTTAATGCAGCCCTGCCGTTGAGTCTTGCCTTCTCAGCATTAGAGTGATCCCTGGAGCAGCATATCACCCTGTACTTAACGACCAGCCATGGCCTTCCCTTCTACAGTGTATTTATCCTGGTTATGCTTGGTGAGAGCACAGTCACTACCAGCTTCTAATAATAATGTTTCAATGAATAGCCCTTTCCAATCTGCCTTTTGCTGACCTTCCATTTATTATAAAAGAGTGAACTTTAGTTTCGCTGGACAAATGTATAAAATATATCTAAAAGTTATAAATTATGTATTCATGAATCATTGATGGATTTTCAGACTTCTAAATAAAGACAACCATATATTCATACTTATACCTAATTATGTACCTGCTATCCCTTTTGGACATTTGATATTACAAATGTGTATAGCACGCTCTGCAAACCTACTAGCAATGAATTATTTAGCAGTGCCAGGGAAGCACAAAAGCTGTTCTGGAAGAGCTCAATGAAATTCAAGTTTATAGGGCAACCGAACATTGAGGGACCTATACTATTATATAGTATACTCGTATACTATTATTTTAAACTGTTCCATTGCACATACATATTACATCCGCTGAAAGTCCGAGAAGTTGCACTACAGAATTGGAGCCTGAGCGAGGTTCGTGTCTGGCTGGTGGCAGTGGGGGAAAGTCCATCCAGTTCCATCAGGCTGATCAAACAGCGGTCTCCCTGTCTCTCCTCCAGAACATTTTGAAGGGATCCCAATTACCGCAGGTGGTCCGGTCATTGTGTCAGATCACAGCTCACAGGGCTCACTAGCCTTCCGCTTCCATGCCGCCCTCTCTCCTTTTGATTTCCCCCTGGGCTAACATTATAAAATAGGTGTGGGGGACTCTCCAGACGTTTAAGCAGACTCAGATTTTCTCTCGTCTTCATCTGCTTCATACCAGAAATAAGCAGAACAAATTGCTCACCCTTACTCGAAGTTTCCCTCACACATTAGAATTAGGTGTCTTGTTATCCTGCTGCTAAAAGCAGTTTACCGTCCCTCAAGCAAAGACGTGCCATTAATGTCTTTGTTGGCTAAATCCAAATTTGCACACTGCTTCAGATCCTTTAACTCGCAATTTAATCTCGGAAATCGGCTGACAAATGTAAAGTACCGTCTAGGCTAACGTAGAAGTATTTTAAAAGTGAAAGCTTTCCCTGTTTCTTTTCGTAGTTTATAACTCTAGTCAGACGGTCGTTACAGTAACACTAAAGTGTGCCTGGCTTACCTTAAAGTTGAAAAAGAATGGCTGCATACCAACGCCATTCCTCTCTTGCTGATCAATGCGGTAGCCAGTCCATACAGCTAGATGTCCTATCTCTATGGGCCAATCACATGCAAGGATGGGCTTCACTCCAGGGATGCTGGCCAGAGATAAACACTGCCTGCTGAGGACGCTGGGTAGACATAGATGAATTGGTCTTATCTCACTCGACATAGACATTAAGTGAGAGGTGGACTTAAGAGACTCTGAGGTAGGACTCGCAACTTGGGAGGCAGTGCTCCCTCTCAAATGCAAGCTAGGCCCATCCGAAGGGTGAACACCTCCGCAGGCTTCAACTGGTGTTTGAACGGTTTGCAACTCGTTTTTGTGGCTCGACAGCATCACCAGAAGCATGACGTGGATGTTTGGTTTTTGGGGACTGCCTGTCACTGGCTGTTTAAAATTGGCTTGCATTTGTGTTTTCGCCCTACCAAAATGCATCCATATAATGAAACTTGGCTTCGGCTAAACATTTATTCAAAAATGTTCATTTGTGTGCTACAAATAAATCAACGGAACAATGATTTATCACACATTTGCGATCCTCACATTGCAGTATTGTGTTGACTGTCGATGCTGAATCATCATTGAGACACAGATGCTCCAAGTCATTCTTATGGCCTTCACCTAAGCCTGTACTCTGTCTGAATAGGACAGTCTCAGCTCTATGTTAATTACTCTGGCTTCACTGACTGCTCAATACAATATCGCCACAAAAACAACTATCAACATGTCATGTCCGCGAACAGCACCAGACAGCTAGATCACATTTAGACACGAACACAAACAATGTAGCTATGTATTTCAGTGGGGAAGAGAAATGGCTGCTGATTGAAAAGTCATTGTTACCCACTGAATACTTAGGAAGGGACCAAGACGCCACAAGGATGGCAATTGTTCTAACTTTGAGATGGGAAACTTTTAATTTATCATGGAAAGCATCAGGAAATAATAGAAGGATGGGAAGTTAGCCTGTCGCTATTCAGGGGGAATGAATAGAACTTTAGCTGAGGTAAGGGGTTTCCGCCTGGGGTGATGAATTGGTGAGGCTTATTATCGTGGTATGCTATGGCGATATCATCTCAATCCTTCCTGAGTCCCCTGGGGCTTTGGAAGTTTGTCCTTGGTGCCGACTTACCGTCAGCTCAAAAACGTGTACCGAAGCAGAGTTACAGAGGGGTGGTTGTGTTGTACTCGGACTTCTTTTGACCAGCGCTCCGACTTCAACTGCTGCATGATGTTAAAACCTGTATTATTTTGAGTTCGCTTTTAATCCTGACTAAGCACAGTTTAATAGAAATAAGTCCAGTCAATGCCATGTGCCACATTGTGTTTTTGAGATGAAGCAAACCGTTGAAGAACTAAAAATGGCAGACCAACCTTAATCTGAACCTTAACAACTGATGGCAATGACAGTGGCAGGGACAAACGGACGTGAATTCCATTGATATTCAACACTAACAATTAACAGCAGCCTACAACCGAGAGCTTAAAAAAAGTTCAGTCTTTGAGGTTTACATTTTTCATTATGGAGGTAGTGTGCATAATAATTGCTGGGTTTAAAGTTTTCTAAGACTTTACCAGGGGTTTGGTCTCTCTTTCTCTAACATGTGTTTGATCTGACTTCCAATTAAAATGACAATTAGACTTTGTCTTTCTACCCCTTTACAGCGCAGAACATGTTTAAAGTTTGTCCGTCTATTGTAGTATCAATGCAAAAGACTAATAGCTATAGGGAATCTATTGAACCATTCACAATGCATGGCCATCTGGGTGCCAAATCAATTATTTAATCATTCTGGCATGATCTGCTCATATGCATTTTGTATTGCCACCTCTATCCTGTCTGTAGTTACTGACTTTGAAAGGGGCCCTTTTACCCCCACTCCCTGCCTCAAAAGGTTCCTTATTTCTGAGGTTATAGGAAGCATGTCTCAAATGATTTGAATGGAATCCAATGTTTGGAGGGAGAGTTGCATGCCAGCTCATCGTTTAAATTGTGTTAAGTATTACAGAAAAGTATTAGAGATTTTAGTACAAAGGATTCTGTGTAGGGGATATGTTATGTCAAAACATGCTGATGCATTCTGGTTTGTAATATAGTACTCATTTATATTCATTCCACTTGGTGTTTGGTAAGAGTGTTTACTCTTTCCTGGCTGGAGGGTAAAAAAATAGTTCCATTGCATTTAATTAAATCCACAACTATACAACATTGCCCACAGTGTAAATACGATAGTTTTGCTTCACTGGTTCGCTGTCATAATCCAATCAAATTCCTTGTTTCTCTCTCTAACTCTCTCTCTCTCTCTCTCTCTCTCTCTCTCTCTCTCTCTCTCTCTCTCTCTCTCTCTCTCTCTCTCTCTCTCTCTCTCTCTCTCTCTCTCTCTCTCTCTCTCTCTCTCTCTCTCTCTCTGCTTTGGTGGAGTTTCTTTGATCCCTCGGAGGGATAGACTGAGTATTTCTCCCTAAATGAAAAATGCGATAAAATGGGAAAGACAGATGAGATGGATGGCGAGAGAAAGAAATTATCTAGACTCTCAGCGCCCCTTTCTCCCGCGGAGTCGCTTCATCTCTCCAGCAGCTGACATAATCATCTTTAGACGACCTAGCTGGTGCTTCTGGCACCACAAACAGGTGTCCCACTGTTTGGCATGAGGGGAAAAAACCTGGCCAGAGAGGAGACTTTCAAAGCGTAATTCACAAGAGAACGAAGCGAGGCCCGATAGATCAACCCCGCGGCCTCTCTGTCTTACAGCCTGGACAGACGGCCAGCCCCTAGCCTTACCCTGTCCCTGTGATCAGAATCACAATCGCAAAACAGCACATTCTGTCGATTCCTTTCCAAAGAAGCTGTGCCCCCCCCCCCCCCCCTCCTGAGGGGCTCGGGCCTCTTTGAGATGATGAATTCTCCTCCACTGCGTCGCTTTGATATTTCCCGTGAACATGGGCATGGGATGTCTTTCCATTGGCTGCCACAGCAGTAGATTAGGCTCTTTAAAGAATTCTCTCACACTACACCAGAATGCTAGTGATTGCACAGCTTTTGCACAATGACAAGGCTGGCTCCAACACCATGTTATGTTCATTTACCCCATGTTTGATCCATTGGTAGGGATCAGAAGTCTTAGACCCCCATATCTCTTTTCCCCCCTTCTTTAGTATGGTATAAAGACTTCAGACTGAAGCTTTGGGATTCCTAAATCCCTCGCACACACCCAGGAGAGTTACAGGATTTATCTGGGCAGGCATTTATCTACAGTGGGGCCAAAAAGTATTTAGTCGGCCACTGATTGTGCAAGTTCTCCTACTTAGAAAGATGAGAGAGGTCTGTAATTTTCATCATAGGTACACTTCAACTATGAGAGACAAAAATGAGAAAAAACATCCAGGAAATCACATTGTAGGATTTTTAAAGAATTTATTTGTAAATTATGGTGGAAAATAAGTATTTGGTCAATAACAAAAGTTCAACTCAATACTTTGTAACATAACCTTTGTTGGCAATGACAGAGGTCAAACGTTTCCTGTAAGTCTTCACCAGGTTTGCACACACTGTAGCTGGTATTTTGGCCCATTCCTCCATGCAGATCTCCTCTAGAGCAGTCATGTTTTGGGGCTGTCGCTGGGCAACACAGACTTTCAACTCCCTCCACAAATTTTCTATGGGGTTGAGGTCTGGAGACTGGCTAGGCCACTCCAGGACCTTGAAATGCTTTTTACGGAGCCACTCCTTCGTTGCCCAAGCGGTGTGTTTGGGATCATTGTCATACTGGAAGACCCAGCCACGTTCCATCTTCAATACTCTCACTGATGGAAGGAGGTTTTGGCTTAAAATCTCACGATACATGGCCCCGTTCATTCTTCCCTTAACACGGATCAGTCGTCCTGTCCCCTTTGCAGTAAAACAGCCCCAAAGCATGATGTTTCCACCCCCATGCTTCACAGTAGGTATGGTGTTCTCGGGATGCAACTCAGCATTCTTCTTCCTCCAAACACGACGAGTTGAGTTTTTACCAAAAAGTTCTATTTTGGTTTCATCTGACCACATGATATTCTCCCAATCCTCTTCTGGATCATCCATATGCTCTCTGGCAAACTTCAGACGGGCCTGGACATGTACTAGCTTAAGCAGGGGGACACGCCTGGCACTGCAGGATTTCAGTCCCTCTCGGGGTAGTGTGTTACTGATGGTAGCCTTTGTTACTTTGGTCCCAGCTCTCTGCAGGTCATTCATCAGGTCCCTCCGTGTAGTTCTGGGATTTTTGCTCACCGTTCTCATGATCATTTTGACCCCACGGGATGAGATCTTGCGTGGGACCCCAGATCGAGGGAGATTATCAATGGTCTTGTATGTCTTCCATTTTCTTACAATTGCTCCCACAGTTGATCTATTCACACCAACCTGCTTGCCTATTGCAGATTCACTTTTCCCAGCCTGGTGCAGGTCTACAATTTTCTTCCTGGTGTCCTTCGACAGCTCTTTGGTCTTGGCCATGGTTGAGTTTGGAGTCTGACTGTTTGAGGCTGTGGACAGGTGTCTTTTATACAGATGACGAGGTCAAACAGGTTCCATTAATACAGGTAACGAGTGGAGGACAGAGGAGCTTCTCAAAGAAGAAGTTACAGGTCTGTGAGAGCCAGAAATCTTGCTTGTTTGTGGGTCACCAAATACTTATTTTCCACCATAATTTACAAATAAATTCTTTAAAAATCCTACAATGTGATTTCCTGGATGTTTTTTCTCATTTTTGTCTCTCATAGTTAAAGTGTACCTATGATGAAAATTACAGACCTCTCTCATCTTTCTAAGTAGGAGAACTTGCACAATCAGTGGCTGACTAAATACTTTTTGGCCCCACTGTATATACCACAAATACACAAAAACAATACCCCCCACCCTCTTACACACAGACACTGACACACACACACACACATCCATATGCGCACACACACTCACACACACTCACACACACACACACACACACACACACACACACACACACACACACACTATCTGCTGCAAAAGGTTGAAATTGTACAAATCTTCCACCAGTCACTTCATAACCATTCCGCTATCCAACAAAAGTTTTTTATATCCTATTGGGTTACGCTCTGTACAACTGAGATTGGATAGAGACATGGTTATGTTCGGAACGTAATGTACAAAAGCCCCAGACAGGGTCGAAGGAGTCCTGTCACATGAGGGTGCTGCAGTGTATGCAGAGCAATCTGAACAACTTAGCCTGGCCAGTCATCGTCAGGGAAGAACAGCAAAACCCACTCGCCCTTTTTGGCAATTCTTTCCTCTCATATCCAATAGTATTTGAACTGCCCTACATCTATCAGAATAGTCAATGTTGTTGTGAGCGCACAAAATATATATCTGACTGCACTATATCTGTCTGAATAGGGAATATAATTGTGAGCACGCAAAATGTATTTTCTGCCATGAACTCTCAATGGCAAACCAATAGCAGTATTCTACAGATGAGTTGAGGAGAGGTTTTCCTGGTGGAGAAGGTGTCCACTGTTCTTGAGAGAGGCATCTAAATCCATGGGGTGGAGTGACTGTGTATGAAGCCCATTCCGAGGCTAAAGAGGCCAACCTAACCTGCATTCTGCTCAGGAGTTCCATCTCCTAGTAACCCCCTGTTTCCCTGGTGTCCTACTTTCTGGTGTCGGATATTTACTTCCAGGGGATAATAGGCCGCACACACGCACACACGCACACGCACACGAACACGCACGCACACGCACACACACACACACACACGCACTTGGACACAGACCTCTCCATTGTTCCATTTTCCCCACCCCAAAGTCTTTCTTTCAGCTCTGCAGTTCAATGCAGGCAGCAGCCAGGCAGGACTTGCCTTTCTTTAAAGCTGGTCAAATGCCTTCGGCTGCCTCTCGCCGTGAGAGCGATGGATAGGGACAGGATCTCCCGGGGAAAGGGAATCTAGACCGAAGCCTTCCTCTGAGCCGGCCTTATAATTAAATTGGCAGATTAAATTCCCTCTTATTGTGGAGATTTTAATGAATATTCATCGGGCCTTCTGAGCGGCGAGGTGATGAGCGTGCGCCTTGCCGGATTGCATTAACCCCGTCGGACGGGGAGCCGGTCTCTCCCCTCACCCCTCTGGTATCTCCCTTCATACATCTGGTCTCTCCCTGCATCATTCTGGTCTCTCCATTCATCCCTCTCGTCTCTCCCCTCATCCCTCTGGTCTTTCCCCTCATCCCTCTCGTCTCTCCCTTCATCCCTCTGGTCTCTCCCCTCATCCCTCTCGGCTCTCCCCTCATCCCTCTGGTCTCTCCACGCATTCCCTCTGGTCTCTCCCCTCTGGTCTCCCCCCTCATCCCTCTGGTCTCTCCCCTCATCCATCTCGTCTCTCCCTTCATCCCTCTCGTCTCTCCCTTCATCCCTCTCGTCTCTCCCTTCATCCCTCTAGTCTCTCCCCTCATCCCTCTGGTCTCTCCCCTCATCCCTCTCGTCTCTCGCCCGGTCCTCCACCTCTTGGCTTAACGGACCTCAGCCGCACCCACAGCCCCTCACCCGGCCTGATCACCCAGAACGTACGAAATCCTTTGATTCCCGTAGAGGCTGTGCATTGGGGCGGGCAAGGTGTGAGGTGTGTACTGTTTGGATGGGAGCAGGACAGGACAGTGGGGGGGGCAAAAATAGCTGGAAATATTGTTGGTCTCTGTCTCTCTGTCGTAATTACTGTCATCTGGTGGTTAGCCATTCATTAGGCTTGTCTAGCCCCGTGCCCCGGGCCTCTTCCTTGCCAGCTACTCGTGTGCCATGTGATGCCCACTGGGCTGAATTGGATTAGAGCCTGACAGACAGTGGCAGGCGACATGCAAGGGCAGGTGGGGACAAACAGGGACGAGGTCAGCCGTAATGAGGAGGAGGACTACATCCCGGCCCCGTCAAAGCCACACGGGCGGTGACAGCGACAAGGTTTCTCAGCGGCACGAATGAAATGCCCCCCCTGCGCTGTGTGTGCTGTGAGGCGGGGAGTTAGACAGTTTTCCCTGGCGACAGTGTGGAGAGAGTATTCCCCCGCACCCCACGCGGAGGACAGTGCATGCTGAGAACTTTGAGCTGACTATGAGTGCAAGGCTGACACACTGAGGCCTGCCTGTGTCTCAGCCAGGCAGTGGAACACTGCAGAACGCTGGGTCCGTGCCCCTGGTGCAATCGCTAAGAGTGCACGAGCATAAAACACAATTTACCACAAGTTGATACTTTTATAGATTCAATGTCCTCTCCGCAAAGTGATGATAACGCAAAACAAACAAACAAAAATCAATATAGGTTTGTGTGAATACATTTGGGTTCCATTTGATCTTTTTTAGCAGTAGGAGGGAGAGAACTGAAAGTTCCCACATAAATCATATGGTATTGCAAACCCGAAACAACACGGCCGAAGTCGAGCAACTCGGCTGAACGCTGAGCAAAATAAATCATTTATCACCTCTAACTGTACCTATTGAACCATGCAGCAGTGGAATGGAGGAGGCCGACCCAGCAGTGCTTAGTCATGCAGATGGCATCCACCGTTCTTCAGGGTGAGAGCAGGGAGCAACACATGGCCGGCAGCGCGCACGGCTGATACTGGAGGTGCAAAGGAATAAATGAGATACTGAATTACAATTCACCAACCAAACTGGGATTTGAGACTGGATATGTATTCATAGAGAGGGGAAGGGGGGGGGGGGGTGACAGGAGGTAATGGAGAACTGGAATAGAGTGCACAGCAGCGCCTCAGAGCATCTTAGACTAACGGCCTCCCCCCACCATCCAGCCGAGCTACATCTAAAAGACATTTGGTGGCGCCACGGGATACCATCCAGGCGGCATTTAAAAGCAAGCTTGTTGCTTATGAATATTGGTATTCAATAGTCATGTTGGGCTGCTCGTAATTCGGATGGATATGCTTTGCCTTTTCAATGCTTTTCCTGCGGCCTAATCAATTATATTTAACAACAGAAGTCGCACAACCCATACCTGCCCACGGATCTCCATCTGATATCTGTTGGATCAAGGCGGGCTAGATTTATATATCCCGCCAAAGGACTAATGCCCAATTTGATCTTGTTGATATTTGTTGCGTATGAAGCGTGTTATCAACAAGAGTGTCCAGGTGCTTTGATTTATTGCCCATCTCTAATGATTAACCTTCTATTCCAGACAAAGTGTCCTCTGGTCCACTACGTGAGTTTGAGAGTTTTTTTTTTTATGGGCCCACACGGTTTGACACTACTCACAGAGCTATGGCTATAGTCAACACTGGCCCAACAGAGTCAGCATGGTAGATCACAAGGTTTCTCTCTGGAGGAAGACCATACATTTATAAAGAGCAAATGTTTTATCAACCTGGTCAACTTCAAAATGGTAAACTGTGTCATTTCAGACACATGAATAAGAATTAAGAAATACATTGTATCATGGTATTAGAAAGAATATGTGCCAGCTAACACACAAACGTCCCTGGGTTCAGCACCATGGACAGCTTAGAATGACAATAGAATGTTCATGTTTTTAGATTCTCCTCACACCTACCGCAAAGATTTCTATTCAGATGACAAATGATGTAAATGATTGCAGATAAGGTGATACAGAGCACATGAGGGATATAAATGGAGTTTAAAAAAAAAAGCTATTAAATCAGCATCTGTGAATTTGACTGTTGGAGTGCAAATTCATTTTCCACTGTTCCATTGCATGGTAGATATTATCCCAACCTCTAAATAAAGCATCCGTAACATCAATTTGGCTACGGATGAAATTAAACGCCAGAGGTCGAGAAGTTAAGGACACAAGTCTTTTTTTTAATTGCTGAATCCATCAGAGTAACATAAGCCAAAAAAAAAAAAAAATTATGCCGAATGCATGGTGGTAACTGCAATCATTGTGTGGATAATTATGAGCAAAGGTCCAATGCCTCATTAAAAAAAAACACATTGTTATTTGTTTGTGTGTTTGTGTCTGTGTGTGTGTGTGTGTGTGTCTGTGTGTCTGTGTGTCTGTGTGCTTGTGTGTGTGGTGAAGGGGAGGGGGTTGATTGTGTGTTTCTGTGGAGGAGGTAAGGCTGAGGGGAAAGATTTTGACACAAAGAGAATTTGACAGCACGCGTCTTCCGAGGGTGATCAACGGTAGCCAGGGGTCTCACTCTCCCCCTTCTCCGTTGGCCATAAGCTACAATCCAGCACCCTCTCACCATTAGTCCCCTTCAACCAGTATGACAACGGACTCTCTCAAACGACGTCCACCTGGGCCTAAAGATGATTGCTAGAACATCGGTAGTTCCGGAAGGTAGACTGGCTGTTATGGAGCACGGGATTTTTCCAAGGTGTAATGCTTTTTTAAAACAAGCCACGATGAGAAGGATACATTTGTTATAGACCTATACATTTTCTCAGTGTGATAAACATACCTCCAGCCTGAGACCATTAAGCAATCGCCAAAGAACGCCAATGAAAGTATAAAAGTCTTACATGGTAGTCTCTGCAGAAATACAAGTTTAAAGGGAGCAGTCAGGATATCTAGTGTGGGATTTCATGTATCACATGTCGACACACCTATCAGGCCATTCCACCACGTTATACAGCAGATATCTGGTTACTAAGAAAACGGATAATAACTACTGCTGTTGACAAGAGGCCTCTGGCCATTTTCTTCAGATATTTGTATCCGCTTTCAAATAAAGGGTTGGAGAGGGCCTGAGAATAGTACATTTTCCCTGAGTGGAATATAAATAAATGTATCGTGCAGGAGAGAGTTATTGTAATTTGTCAGGGCCATGCTGTAATCCACAGTTATCTCCAATGTCTTTTTAAAGAAAAAATAAACTGTAGTTTGAGTAGGTCAGATTGGTGTAGAGTTGATTTTGAGGAGCAAAATTAGTCAGGTGAGGGGAGTTTTGCATCTGCTTTAAAAAAAAAAACGTTTGAAAAAAGAATATTAAAATGGTGGCAACACATAGTGCTGTTTTGGATCCAGATGGTGTGGGCTGCCGGACAGGCAGCAGGTGCAGTGTGAATCCAAAGGCCGTGGACCCCTCATGACTTGGGTTTTGTGGTGGGGGGTATCCAGTCTGTTTCTGGCTCTCTTGCGTCATCTGGCACTATCCCATTTGAAGGAAAACCAGGAAACATTGTCCATACCAATTTGGATAGGTATCCTCATACCAGGTCCACAGCCCTCCTACATTGTCACTGGTCATCTGTAGTGCGTCATTATGTTATTAATCTCTAATCAATTAATTTATGTTGTGTTGAAATGTTACAATTCACTGCTTTCCTGCTGCCTACTTAACTCACAAGGCAGTCTGAAGCAGGTCGAACGTTGAAGGTGAACCTTTAACCATGTGAAACATTTGATCAAGAATCACCATATCGTTTACATTTAAACTAAACATTTTCATATCGATCACTGGCAAATACCAAAAATAATCAAGCAATAAAGGCAGAGGGAAAATAACGGGAATAATAATAATAATAATAATAATAATAATAATAATAATAATAATAATAAAAGCTGGCACATCTGTTTTCACCCAAAAAAGCGTTCATCTAACATGACATGGGTGTCAAGGTTTAGCCTATGTTGATGCAATGTTACTTTCTGGCTATACATTTTGTCAGAGATGTTTACAATGAGGTTGTATAAGCTACTGTGTTGTTTTACACAGTCTAAACATAGAACACACACAACGGACTGAGAAGCATCCAGCAAAGCTTTGACTTCATTCACAAGAAAACAAGGAGTACATGACATATTTTCGTTTTGATTTATTTCTACTCTAAGCTTAATATCACAGCATTTTTCTTTATCTGCTGCATGCCATTATTTTTGCTTGTCCTTTAAGTCTGTGAGGATTAATTTGTATAGGGAAGCAAATTTTGTGTCTGCGTGTTCTGCTCAAAACACAGTGCTGACTCCTTTTGATTCATTTGTGCTGTATTAAAAAGCTCCCACTGGATTTGGAGCAGTGGTGCGGTTTCAATTAGCTGGGTGATTCTGTGTACGCTTTGTCACTAACGTCAACACCCGACAGCAAGTGGATTGCCGTTTGAATTGATCAAGATGTGTCTATGTTGCAACATTGAGCTCAGCTGTATTCACTCCCTGGCAACGCAATGGTAGCAGCAACAGGGGTTGACAGATGTTCTCAAATGAAAAAAGGCGGCGTGCATGACAATGTTCTGATTAGCGAAATGCAGTGTTTACATACACTATAAACGCAAACACAAGCCTTACGCGATGAACATTTTGGCCCCTTGAACAAAAACACGGCTATGCTTTCTGCCTTTGTCGTCGTCAGGCAGGATCGTGCAGTGCTCTAGAGAATAACAGCATGTGCAACAGTGACACATTGACGCGCATATTTGTTTATTTTATTTTTTTGACGGGAAACCATTTTCAATTGTATTCCCTCCCCTTTCAATTGGCAAACCATCTGCTCCCACAACTGTTCCAAACAGCATGTCATCTAAAGGAGCTCTCTGATGCCGGCAAGCTGCTCCAATCACGGAGGCCGCCAGAGACCCTTCTCTGCCGCACCCGACCAAAGTGTACGGATAGGCCGAGGAAGAGGGAGACGGAGCCAAAAGGAGATGCTGACAACCCCCCTTCCAATGATGCCGCGGCAAGCCAATGACCCTGAAACACCATCACAGAGAGGCAAGGGCATTCTCTGTTGTTCAATGGACTTCACCTCTGTGAGTGTGTCGTCAGAGCTCTTTTCATGAACCCTGAGAATGTCAGAGATAGAAAAAATAACTATGTCTCCACTCAGGAATAGTCCTTACTACTGATCCCAAATCTGCTGCTGCCTAAGTCTAAGTTTAAGACATGGTATATAGCCAGTGACTGTAATAAAATGTGATGGCAAACAGAGTTTCCAAGCAAGGGGGGTGGGGGTCCCCCATATCTGAATCTTCATGGAAAACATAATTTCCACTGTGAACCTTCTGAGTGACAGCTTTACCTGAAACCCTTCAGCTCTCAGAATAAAAAAATAGTTCGTTTTTTTTTTTATCACCGTATCCAAATCATGACAGATGCAGCGGTCAGTCTACAATGGCTGCTGTTGGATTAAACTTTTCTGTGGTATACCTGGAACCCAGACAACACAAAGTGTATGAAATCTCCTCTATCCCTTATTCAAGCCGCTTCTTTTCAAAGTTGGCTTATGAAAACGGGGCAGAGCTCAAATTTTAGATTGGATTGGGTGACAAGCCTATTTGATATTTTAAGCTTCGGGCGTGGTGTAGATGTAAGATATCTACTATTTGAGGGCTCCTCTTAAAACGAATGGGCTGTGTGTGAAGCCTGGCAAGGACTAGTGTTATGTTTACATACGGGGGAAACTGATACTTTTTAATCATTTTGGGAGGCTTTTTTATCCTAGAACTAATGTGCATTTATTTTATATAAATATGTTTTATTTTATGTAAATATCATTAACAAAGCAACATTGTAACTTTTATTTCAGTCAAAACGGCACATTTATAAAACTTCATTTTCAGGGGAAAAAAATTGGTTTCTGCACTTAGATAACCCTTGTCTGTGGTCCCAGTCTTAAGCAGGTTGACTGAAGAGGTGGTACGGGGCGGAGGTAGAGGTTCTGCCAGATAGTGATAATTAAAGCCTTGTTCCTCCGGCCCTGAATATCCACAATCCCATACACTGCTTGATCGCTCCAGGACACACCACACGTTGTCTGTGACAGTCATCTAGAAAGATCTTTTCGTTTTCAGTATGCTTTGGCAGGGATATATAGCAGCAGTTTAATAAATCTGTAAACATCCAGGGTCTGCCTGCATAGCTACCTTTGACGTGGCTATGGCTGTGTTGTACTGAGAGCAAGAGAATGTCAATGGTATTATAAAGCAAATGCACGTTATCTTTTAAAACACGAGTTCTGATGAAATTGGGAGTCTCCTGTTCCAAATGCACACACATAACGACTGAGTAAGAAAAGCATCCAGCAAATCCTAAACATAAATGACTATTACTATTATTACTAATAATTCAATTAATAATTCAATTAATTAGTTCAGAATGATAGAAGCCTCATCAAGTGACGTTTTCTTTCTCCCTGTGTCTTCTGACAATCAGAGCACTGTCTAGCCTGCACCACCTAAACCCTGCATTTGGCTGGATGGGTGAAAGGATACCCTGCCACACCTGACTTATTTATGACTCCCTGTGTCTGTGAGAGCGGGAAACATGAGAACTACAGAACCTGTCATCTCCCTAGTGCCCCAGGGTGAGGTTAGCATCTCTCCACCAAAAAAACTGGCCGGGCGCCTTCACTGGCAATCTCTGTAATTGACTCTCCATCTTGGTGCTGTGGCCGTAGTAACACACAATGAATCCGTAGAAATGCGTATTACAGTCACTCCGAGTGTAGTTGCCAATAGGAAGCCAGGGTATTTCATGAAATGTCTCAGGGTGTTTGAGCTTCTATCTGTCATTGTAGGCTCCTGGCCTGTCGCTTTATTTCCCCTCAGGCTTGAAAACTGGAATATTATACAATACAATGGAGTTATCTGCCTCTGTCTATCCACTGGCAACCCTGTTCCTGACACTACCTATTCCCTAGGAGGCAAGCATAGTTCAGACTAGTCTGGCCATCAGACTAAGGGAGGGGTATTCTTTTGTGCAAATCGAAACTGTTAAAAAATAAAGGTTAGTGTCATGCATTGGCATTACTGTCAGCAGGTAGACATAGATAAAGATAAAATTCCCCACATACCATCTATATCTACACATGTTTTTCATATGTTCTGCTGAGCCGATGTACTTGCAGTTGCAGCCGTAATGAACTCTGAGGACAAATACATTATCTCTCAATCCATGGCCGCTGGTCACCACTAAATAAAGAACACTGGCAGTATTTTAATGGAAACTATAACCATGTCCTCTGTGTAGTGTGAGCTTGAATTGTCATCCCATTTTCTGAACATCTGAATCTCTATAAAGATTCAGGCCAGCACAGGAAAGTCAAACTATATGAGTGTTTCTGTGCATGCTTTTTACATGAAAGATAGAGAGCATTTGTGTGTGTGTGTGTGTGTGTGTGTGTGTGTGTGTGCGTGTGTGTGTGTGCGTGCGTGCGTGCGTGTTGTTCATCTATGAGCGCAAACGTCCATGTATGCGCACACGTGTTTTATATTTCACATGGGTGTGTGATTGCGTGTGTTTTCATAAGAATTGGTATGTGGGCATGAGCCCGGTCCCTTCAAAACCCACCCCGAAGAGTCTGTCTTTGTTGCTGGCACGTTGACAAGAGCAACTGCCTCCGTCCAGCCAGTGCGGCGATAAGGATCCTCACATCTAAAGACAGAATGATGTCGCTGCGGCTTCCTCGTACCTGCAGATCAGTCCCGCGCGGTGGGACAAGACGGCGTTGCCGACTGAAAGGACAAGACGCGTGTTCCACCCAGACAGCAGGAGGGTGCATTCCGATTGACAGCTGCACAGATGGAGAACGCTTTAAAGCATAGAGAACCCGCTCACGATTCGAGGCGGCGAATAGTGAGCACTTCTAGTTGAACGGTTTCTGACCGATGAATATGGAATCATAGATGTGGAATCATCTCCGAGTGCTTCTGGGAAAGGTCATCATTTGATTAGAGTTCTAACAATAACTAATGAGGAAGATCTTGCGTATTTATTTCTTCCTTTTATGCTTTTGCTTGCCTTGTGAATTGCCTTTATATATTAAATTTATTTTATTTGATTTACGTCCTAGAAAAGCCATGGTATGGCAGTGGTTACGCAGCTGGTCATACCCGAATGATCAGAAACGGTGGGACTACAGAAACTATTTCTGTCTCTTTTGTCTTATGTACGGCCAGTTGCGCCTCAGCGACCAAACAAAACCGTCTCGTGATCTGTGTGTTCCCTGGGCCCCGTTCTTACAACCTTGAGGTCCGGTAACTGATGGTGTCCTGTGTAATTGACGTCTGGGACCTAACCCTGTTTGTGTAATGGATGCCCCGCTGACCATTACGGGCTTCTTCGTTCGTGCGAGGGAGGGTAATTAACTGTGCTGTAAAATGACCCTCTCGCTCGCTGCTGGCAGATCCTTTTCACAGGGCCATCTGAAACAATTGTGCTACTCAATGCATGCCCATGTAACTGTTGCTGGTTGTAACTAATGCTACACTGGTTGTCCATTACTTATGATACAAAAGGCCTCATTATGCCCTCAAGGGGAAACTGAGTGCCAGCATACATATAGGACAGACAACAAATACATACATTCCAAGGCAGTACAAAATAAGGTTGAGCACAGCACCATAATAAATAAGGAATATACATCAATGTGACTATACTGATAGGTCTATATATGTGGGCATATATAACTTCTATGGAATTATAGTGAGGGCATTGAAAATAACCAGAGGGATGTAAACTTACTTATCTTTAATCTAAAAAAAAAAAAAAAAAATACACATTATTCGAAATCACTTTCTTTCCAAGCACATCCCCACTGGAGGTTTTTGCGCTTAACAACGACAACATTTTGTTAGCTTCAGGAGCCAGTGGAGGTGTGGTAAAGTGTGAAGGTTGTGATAAAAGAGTACGACTTAAGTATGATGGCTTTTTTCAAACCGAGTCGTGTTTTTTCTTTTCTTTTCTTTTTTTGCCGCATGGAAACTCTTGAGGAAACATAATTGCAATGCTTCGGAGGCCAAATGTTTACTCATTATAGGGAAGCTTTTTTTTTTTACCCAAGGAGAACAACGGTGGCGCCCCACCATTCTGACATATTCCCAGAGGAGCCCTCCGAGTGGAGTGTCACCGGGTTTCTCTCAGGTGTGGGAGACATGATCAAACAGTGAGTAGGTAATATTCTGACATCTCTGATGATCCGTGGCTGAAGCCTCCACAGTCGGTGCTTATGACTTATGCATTATTCATGTGCCACGGATAACCTATAATGCATTCTTTATCCACTAATGAGACAATGTTCATTATTTTCCATTTTGTTTATCAAGCCGCGTCTCAACAAAACCGAATCAATCTGTGCCTGGGAAAGCAGTTTAGATTAGGAAAACGGAACAAATATCCCTTGCCTTTCGAGGCATTGCTCTTTTTTGGTGATTGAGTACATTTGAAACAAAGACTGTGTTTTATGGCAGAATGGAGCTCCTCCTCTATTTCTCTATTTGGAAAATTGAGTCTCTGAAAAAGATACTGCGAGAGAGTACCGAGATCTCTAGTGCTGTAGCTTTAGTAGGCTGTAGGCTAATACTCCTAAAAAATTGACCAGTTAAAACCTTAACAATAGGAATGGCTTTCAAAATACTAATAACTTTGGGAGATCTCCTTCAGATATTAAAGAGTAACCAAACACATAAAAAAAATATAGGGGAAAATTGATACATTGGGGAATGGCTAAATGTCACAGATGTATTATGGTCCTAATATTGACAAGTCAGTCCAAAGTTGTAAAAATCAATCGTTTGTAACGTAAATATGACTCTGTGCCGTTTTAGTGGTGAAAAGTATGCTACTGCACCTGAATTTGGCCATTGGTCGACAGGCAGGGGTTCGTAATGTAATGAGTGTTGCCTAAGTCACATTCAACCTCCAGCACAAGCTCAGCTCTACCTTAGTAATGTAACTTTTTTTTTCGGCGCTGGATGCATTTTTTGTAACTATTGAAAGAGGTGTGGTCTAGCTGAAACTAGAGGTTTGGTTACCTTCGAAACTGTCATTTAAGTATATTTTCATATTGAAATTGTGTTCCTCCCACTCCATAAAACCATGTTTGACAGTTGTGCTGTGAAATGCATGATTAGTTCGAAAAGAAAAAAAACCTTTATTATGTAAAAAAAAGTGGTCCGGCGAGGGGGCCTATAATTAAACAAATGTCAGATTACTATTCAGAAGCTGTTTTCTTGTTTTCAGGCAAGCCTCAACGTGCAGCGCCCACACTGGTGTTTACAGCACGTTAACCCCTTCCTGTTCCTCCCACCCCATATTCTGCCCTGGAGTCTGCCGGAGACAAGCCCGAATCTGTCCACAGTGCAACATACACAATCAATACACAATCAATACACAATCGGGTTATCCCAATGTTTCTCTCGCCGTCCAGTAATTACTGCCTCTGCTGCCTCTCAGGGCTCGGACGTAGGCGTACTTTTCAGCCAGGACCCGGTAATGTCTCCCTGGAAAATATCAAATAACGTCTTGATGCTAATTTATCTCTCCCTCTCTCTCCCTCCCCCCCCCCCCCCCCCCTAAACCTTGAAACATATTGTGTACACCCAAGGTGTTTTGAGCCTAAGGAGGACGCTTTACATTGTATGGTTAAAGTGTTATCCGTTCAATATCTCCCAGTCTGCCCCGTTTGACGGCATGCCATTGCTAGAATGCTGTGTATCTGGGCTCTGACATCTGTTTGGCTCTAGGCCCTGACAAGGACATGTTTGCTCCGGTTTAGGGAGGGCGGCGGGGGGACGCAGATATGGCAGGGTGATCATTTTTCGAACAGCATGTCCTCGGCAAAGGCACGTCACCCTCTAGCCCCCTCTGTTCCCTGCCTACGAGGCCCGCTCCGGAATGGTGAGCACCGGATGCAAATACGGACGGATGGGGAGGACTTATGTTAATTGAAAGTCAGATTACACCTTTCTCACAGAAGGATGGCAACTTAACCCAGCGCTCAACTCCCACCCGGGGGCTTATCAGGATGCACACGCAGCCTCCCTGCTGACTGACCGACCGTCCGACCAAACAGCAGGTAAGGGCCGACTTCCTCCCTGCATGTCTAGGCGATCTTCGCTTCCCTCCCTCTTAACTATCGACAATATGAAACATTCAAACCCAGTCGTCTCTCGGGCAAAGAAGAAAAATCTAAGTATCACAGAACCGTCCTTCACTTCAAATCTGCCAAAATACACCTTTCTAGACTTCTCTTTTTCATTTGAACTGGAAAAGTTGAGGTTGGAGCCGTCAAACTTCCAGAAAGGCCTTAAAAAGTTCCGTTACTTTGCACACAAATTCAAGGTCCAACGATTGCCTGTGTGCCGCGTCAAAAAGTCAGTCAATCCCCTTTCCTCTTTGTGCGCGGTCTTCTTCCTTTCCGCAGCTTCCCAGAGAGATTCGAAACTCTCCGCAGTCATCAAGGAGGATTTCCGCTTATTGACATATCGGAGACTACGCGCTGTAATGGCCTGTCTCACGTGCACTCCTCTGACGCGGCACGCTGTGTAAGCGGCGGACCGACTGAAGCCTCTGATTCGGCTGGGAAGGATCGCCTCGCAGACGGAGAGGGAGAGCTGCCAGCTGTCGGCGCCTCCAGCCGCAGACTGTCTGCAAATAGATGATAACGCTGCACTCTAATGTGTTTGCGCCTACATACACACATACAGTACTGCTGTGCACTTTCTGCAGCATGAGTAAGCCCTCTCTGGACTCAATGCATATGTTTAAGCCCTATGGAAGGTAAACAGGTAAATACAGCGCACCGAAAGGTATTGGAGTTGAAGCATTTTAAATTTTTTTTATTTTGTTCCCTTAAAATATCTGTGTATCTGTATAAAATATCAGTACCTGTGTAAAATATCAGTGTACCTGTATGGTTAGGTCCCTTTTAGATATAGGTTGTCGCACGGTGGAAGCCATATGGGGACATATTTGTTTCAGCATCCCCCTGCAAGACCGCTCTAAGACTGGAGTGTGTGAGGTGTCAAGGACACAGTGAGCATGTGCAACAGGTGAAATCACCTGGGCCTTGGTGTCGGAGGAGGGAAACTGGGTGAAGGACACACCGCGGATCTTGATTCATTGCTTACCCTGACTTATCCCTGCTTTAAGCTAGCAGAAGTTAAATGTAAAAAAAAAAGAAAAAAAGAAAAGATTGAGCGGCTCTTGAACTGGTTCTTTTGCCTCGGCGGCCTACTTAGAATTCCGTGTCAGTACCGCTGGCTAGGGGGCTCCGCGTGCAGTGGGCCGCTGCCGATCCCACTTCCAGCCCGTAATCACGTCGAGCACACACTGTGCTAGCCATTAGCGGAACAACGGCCCAGCCAGTCTGATGAGGCTGTTGGTTGGAGTTTGGGGGTATTTCAAAGCAATGTCTATCAAGGAGGGAGTGAGGCAAGGATAAAGCTTCACAGTGAGCCGAGATGAGAGGCTGTTTTAATCAATACACTTTCAATGGTAATTAGTCTGTTCTTCAGGAGAGGACTCCATTTCACTGATTAATGTCAAACTCAGGGGGAATGATTGGTGACTTTGGAGATGTGTTTTTTATTCCAAACACCACAACTTAGCTTATCTATTACAAACACAGGCTGATGTTTGTGAAGACTGGAATACAAACGCAGATACACCATAATGATATGCTCTGATGAAATACATCTCGCTGACGTTCCTAGAGCCCTATTTTAAAGAATAACTTCCGAAAGATTCAAAAGCTCGCTCGGGAAAAGTACACTATTATGAACAAAGTGCTCACCAGCTCCCATTAGCAAGAAAATTCCCCAGATTTTTTTACCCTTGAGGCAGAATAACTGCAAAAGGACCAATCTGCCTAATTAGGTTAAGGGGCAGTACACAGAGTCAAGCGTTCTGAAGAAAGCAGCAATGAACCGTCATTAAAATCACGAAACGCACTTCTGGAGAATCACTTCCCTTTCCATGAAGCTCGAGAGGGGAGCTAGAGTTTTATACACAGTGTCTCCACAACTTTAGCCACGCCTCCATGTCCCCCACTGGCACTCTCCCAAGGTGCAGTGCACAAGTGTGGTCTCTCGACAGCACGGCCCCCACTGCAGGGAGGAGCGAGGCAGCCACCCTGCCACTGATTAACTCCAATTGAGGAGCCATTAACATTCCTGCCGGATCATCACACTGCACACTTGTTGATGGAAATCAGTAGTGACAAGTCTATAATTACGGGACACTTCTGAATTGGTCTGACTGGCCGACTCCTTTCAGGTTGAGGGGCGCGGACGTGCGGCAAACCACTGACTCAGAGAGCCCGGGACAGAAACGACATTACAAACCGGGGCCAATTTGCATTGATTGCTTGTCAACACCGAATCTCAAAGTGAAATTGGAGGAGGAAGGTTATATATCTGCGGCGGCCTCAGGGGGGGAAATCGGGGGGAAAAAAGGGCGATAGCACACATACCAGACGCACACCGACGGAGGAAACACACAGCTCGGTTTTTGGACACATTATTTGGTCATACTCCAGTGCCCTTGTCACTGTCTCTTCTCTTCAGCGTTCCAGTATGGCCCACTTTTTTTTTGCAGGGGGCAAGGTTTACCTCTTTGTAAATACAGAGAGCCCACTCTGTGAAGGCTATTTATTTCCCCCCTTCAGTGTGTGGCAGATTGAGAGCTTGATATACAGGTTATCACTTGTGTATCTGGGTTTCCTCCGCAGAGGCTCACAGCCACATACTGCACTGTAGCCCAGTTCTATCCTGGGTCGGCACTGCCTGCTGCCGACACTACGGCATACATGTATTCTGTGATGTGTTGTGTGTTTAAATACTGCACAGCTTACATGGAAGCATGCATTTGAAAGGGCTACCTGACTTTTAAAGTCCAATATTGGTCTTTCCATGTCTTTGCGCATTGCTCAACGGTAACAACAGTGACCGACCCTGACCTGCTACTGAGGAGACCTGAACCAAATGCAGTGGGTTGGGGAGACCGGCCTATTTCTCAAGAGCGGGGAAAGCCTTTCAATGGGAAACAACACCCCCCTGATTTAAGCATGTCTCATTCTCCCTTTGACTACTTACCATTCCCGAGGAGAAGGGAGGAGATGTTGTGCGGCTGGACCCACGCGGTGAACAGATGTCAACGAGCCGCCTGGTTGGCAGGCGCTGGAGGAGCGGACAGATGCTCGGGAGTTGCCGTCGCGTCGGGCCGCCCGATCCGTGGCACGTTCCCGCCACCCGGGGGAATTCCGCACGGTAATTGAACATGCGGCTACAACCCTCCGCTAACAACCGGTGTTGGAACCGTAGGCCAATGGCTGCGTCTCTTGAGCTATCATAAAGCCATGCCATCACCGACCCTGGTTGACTGATCCATATTGTAATCAAAGCCATGCCATCACCAACCCTGGTTGACTGATCCATATTGTAATCAAAGCCATTCCAGAGCTGGTGACACTTAGGCTGTAGAAAATCAGTAAGGAAGGTCATGCTCTATTCTATTCTATTCCATTCCATTCTGCTCCATTTCAGTCTAACTCTGACTCAGTCTAACTCAAGAAAAAGTGTATTTTGTGGGTGATAATACAGAGGTTTAGTGTTTTACAGCACTTGACAATGCATCTTTTGTGATTTGAGGCAAATCCTGCCTGCAGTTGACAAACCACCCACCGTGTCTGGTCTGGGTAGACTGGTGCCCTAGGTGATCCTGCGTTTCTCCTGGACCTGGTGGCCCAGGTGGCAGGCAAATATTAATGGTGTCAGTGGCTGTGTGGCGTATCACATTAATACAGTGCCTTAATGCAGCAGCCGCCGACCCTCTGGGCTGGACCGGTGCCCAGCACAAAGTGATTGAAAGTCATTTGGATCCGCGGTGCCGAGCAGAACTTACATGAAACGAATGCTGGCAAGCAGATCCCCAACGAATACTAATCAGAATGAGCAGACCTGAGGGTGCGGGAGATGGGGTCCCTCACACCGGCTCAGCCCTTCTTTGTAGCTTCACAAATCCGTTGTGCAGGAACGCTGTTGCTACTGGTTGGTGCTTTGGTTTTAAGTGTTGTTTGAGCTCATATTATGGTACCAGAAAGAAGCCGTGAAGACAGCCCGCAGTGTACTATGTGTCCGACTAGCTGACAAAGCGATAGGCTCTTGAATCATATTAGGGACCTCTCTTCTCTCATTTCTGTCCATACTGCTGCTTTGTTTCACGAACTGACGAATGTATCACCGCTAATTGAATTTTGCCCTCTGACAGCTGTCGTAAATAATGAGGCCTATTTCACTCTCATTTTGCCCCAGCGGATTGTCTCTCGTCTGCACTTCGGTCCACATCAAAGCCTCCTATCAGGGGGAAATTTGGGCAGCAGGCTCTTATTGATCAGGCTGAGTGAACCAGCCACCGTTCTTTTTTTTTACCAGTACTCCGTTCTAAAACATGGTACTGTGTAGACAAAAGCCAGGCTTTTAGGAAGAGAGCCGTGTTGTGATAATTTTTTTCAGCTAATTTAAGATAAGCGTCCCATTGTCAGAGCCAGCAGTGTATCTCAAGGGTGAGACAAAACAGCACAGAGAAAAAAGAGGAAGTCTCCGACATCTAGTTATTACACAGTAAAACAGCAGCGATGCAAAGTTAGTTGAGCAAACTTTGCTCCAAAAAAATGGGGTAGCAACGCGTGCCCTTGTGGTATAAGCCGCAGAGATAAGTGGTCAGGCAGAGTCATAGCTGTAAACTGTGACTTTTCTTTCCGACGTTGAGAAGTGTGGGACGCGATCCTGGAGCATCCGTTCATGTTGCTGATTAAGTAACAGGATCAGGACATTGTTGATGTTATTATTATGGAGAATGTGACAGAGGTCGTTTTAGATGTTATTATTATGGAGAATGTGACCAAGGTCATTTTAGATGTTATTACATGGAGAATGTGAACGAGGCCATTTTAGATGTTATTATTATGGAGAATGTGACCGAGGGCATTTTAGATGTTATTATTATTATGGAGAATGTGACCGAGGTCATTTAAGATGTTATTACATGGAGAATGTGACTGAGGTCATTTTAAATGTTATTACATGGAGAATGTGACGGAGGTAATTTTAGATGGTATTATTCTGGAGAATGTGACCAAGGTAATTTCAGATACTATTAGGTATTACTATGGAAAATGTGACCGAGCTATGTGGAATGTGGGGAAAACGTAATTTGACATTCTTTGCAAGGGTACATGCTGATATACAGTGTATCAACCTGTAGCATGCTCAAACTATGCATACCAACAGACTTGCTGATGCATTCATACATATTCAGCCACAACCAATTTAAGTCCCAGCGACTCTGTTCTGATAATCCCCCTGATGCCATTTGCACGCAAATTGGCTTTCTACATGTGGATGCTTTGGGTGGTAGTTCAAGAGGCCCTTGACTCCTTGAATAGTAATGGGACTATGATTGTTTCCTGGAAAGGCTTTCAGGGGTTAATCTTTTAACAAATCCTGTTTCATGAATGTATAGTGGTTGTTGTGCCTAGAAGGGAATCGCTTCAACAGTGGGCTATCGATTTAAGAGATGACAACCTCTAGACAAATCATTTGAATGTGTCTCCCAATCCAACCAGTGTAAAGCGTGTCAGAGAAACACCACACTAGCTGCCATTTGTTCGTCGACAAAGAACTGAATCGCAAGGGCTCGGACGAGGCCATTCCTCTCCCACTAAGCCTCGTGCCACAATTATCCAAGAACACGCCATCCACGCCATGCATTATTTCTCATGAGTGGCACTTAGATGAACCAATCAATGCAATCCATCCAATGGATCAAGTCTTACTGAGGACCATCAGGTTTTGAGGCCTGGAGCTTAGGCAGAAGCATGTGACAGCATATGTCAAACTCTACTTGGCTTTTCTGCCTCTATTCTGCTAGGCCATATGATTGATAAGCACTCGTGGGCAAGAGAAGCTGACTTATTAATTATTTTCGGAGCTGAGAAATGTACTTGCTGTGCTCAAGTTGGAGCACCCTGCACACCATGAACTGTGCGCCACCTTGAAATATCTTACAGTGCCTGATATATGATCCTAAGGAAAGAGGCTGTATTTGACCGTGATAGCATAACAGTTTTTATACACACATCATTACTAATATTTTATTACATTTATGTCAGTCGTCATTCTCTATCTGCTCCATTTATGCCAAGCACCAGGTCTGACCTCCATCCTCTTGCATTGATGTAGATGCCATTGACCCTTCACTGAGAAAAGGTATAATAACTTTAGCCTTTGTTTAGAGTAAAGTGGGAAGCCTCTATGAGAGAGAGAGAGAGAGAGAGAGAGAGAGAGAGAGAGAGAGAGAGAGAGAGAGAGAGAGAGAGAGAGATGCAAGTGCAAGGACCCCGGTTAATTCCTGGCACCAGAACAGTTATAAGTAATTTATTAAGCAGACAGGAGCTGACCAAGATTGATGGTCATATTTCATCCATCAACGGTTTTCATAATTCAGTACACTGGTGCATTGGTCCCAGGCCTGGCTTGGCAAATTTGCACCAAGTAGTCTGTAAATAAGCTACCTTGTTGACCAAGTAAACATTCGGTGTGGCAGAATAACACTATGAAAGACTGACTTGTTGCTTGGGGATGACAATGAGCGAAGACTATTATATCCACGACTGTGAACTCTGACAACCCCATCATTGTCTTTTCTCCGAGACGCTACACTGCTGCAAAACATCTCTACCCTGACTTCCCGGTTCTTCCTGCTCCTCCACTAGCATGACGCTGCTGCTCCCACAGATATAGTGCATTCCTAAGCCATTCGGAATATCAGGCTGCTTCAGGACTCACACGTTCCAGGTGAGTTGTGAATTGAATTGTGATTAATGAAACAAGGAAATAGCTCCTCTTTTCAATTTGCATTTATTATAATGCCCTTATTGTCACCTGGCTAAATGTCCCGTCAGCCATAAACAATTATATAAACAATGCACATCAAAATGCAAGGAAGCTCTGGCCTTCCAGTTAATATTTAATGAGCAATATGCCGCTTGCACGGAAGAAAATGGAATTATTGATGGGATTATTTTCTCTCTCATAATAACCAAAGACATGCCGATACCAAAAAAAACAAAAAACAAAACATGGATGCTTTGTGGGAAATTAGAAAAGTATGGAAAAGTTTTGGCTGGACTTGCAAACTTTTAAGGGTCACCTGTAAAACTTACTGGAAATATGGGCACCGTCTCACGAAGGTATCCGTGGAAGACTGTCGTCTGTTTGCCAGCCTGTGCATCCGGTTCTCTCCTGTTTTACGAGCAGCAGGGTGCCAGGTGATGCTCAGCAATCCCATCCCTGTCTGTTGTCCTGGTTTTTTGTTTTTCAAACTCAGCTTCAACTTCCATGGGCAACTAATTGCTGCCCGAATGTCACCCCTGCTTATGCTACACATCAGCAGCATTGCGTCCGTGCTTGTTTGGGGATTGGCACACACAGACCTTAGCCGTCTCGCCAATGCAACCGTGGGGGTCCACTACCTGTGGCTGTCTTACTGCTGACAGCCTCATTGCTTCCATGTTCTCAAATTTGTCCTTTTTACTGAATGGAATGGATGTCTCACTAAGGCATATATGACAAATTACGAGAAAATGCTGGCAGTGGAGAGGAATTTCTTGCCAAAGTCTACTCAGGGTATTCAAATGTTTCGGTAGCAATGACGCTTATCCCTTTCACAGTTTGACACCCTGTCATTGATAGATGACTGCGTAGGTTATGGTGTGCAATTTGGAAGTGAGCAGGCTTCGCCCCGTCAAGCCTTGCAATGCTCGCAAATATCATTATAATTCCTGAGTTAGTGAGTGTTAATTTATAACTGCCAGTTTTATGCCCAGAAAGTTTTCAGGGCAGAAGAATACAACATAATTAATCAAATTTAAGTTTGTAATTGATGTTTTGAATACGTTAAAGTTCTCAGCCAACATCTTACAGAAATGCCATACTATATGCCATAAGCAAGCTGCTATTTCGTTTTTCTTTATAAAGCAGATGTGGGGCTACATAGCTATATATGAGTCGTCCTAATTAGAGCTTTATAATTAGGGTATGTTGAGTTTTCTTTCTCTCGATAACTCCAGACCGTAATTAGAGAGTATGTCCATCATACAAGAAGCCATTGTCGTATCCCTCACAACACCCACGCACTACCTATACTTAATTAAACCCTATATCTCAGTAGGTCCAGGGTACTGTCTGTCTCCACCATCCCGTTCTAAGGTTTTCTTTCCTGGGAACTAATAAATATGGCTGCGTTTGATGAATTTCTGTCACAGAATGAGTTTTCTGCCTGTCCAATTTCTGTTGTTGAGTGTGTGCTCAGGCATGTTGTGAGACGTGTAGAGTGGGAAATTGAAAATGAAAAAGTGTGTGTGTGCGTGCGTGCGTGCTGCGTGTGTGTGTGTGTGTTTGTGTGTGTATGCATGTGAGTGAGTGAGAGAGCAAGAGCCAAACATACAGGAAAAAAAACTGAAAACAAAAAACTGAAAACAACATCATTCAAAATGCAGTGTTCTGGTGAAAGGATTTTTTGTCTCTAGATCCATAATTCAATACTCATTTATGTTTGCTGATAAATACATCCACTGGTTTTCCCTCTGCGAGCTGCACGGAAAGGGGTATCGTGCAACACTCAAATGGAAGCTATTGCCGAGATAGCCTGACGCTCTCTACTGATGGTTGCAGTTGGTTGCATTTCTCTGTGGTTAAAAATGAGTGCTCAGTGCTTGGTGTCTGCCTGTAAACCGTGAGCGAGTAGACTTGGTGCTGCATGAGGCCAGAGGAGACATCAGGGCAACAGCGGGGCTGCACATGAATACATAACTGGGATAAAAGTCTTCAAGATGGATCGATAGCGCGAGGAGGGAAGAGCTTCCGTCCCGTCCCGCCCGCTATCGCTGGGATCCATCTTCCGGCGTCGCCCTTCAAGGATCTCGGAGGGTGACCGGCTGTGGCGGCGTGCCGCCGATAAAGTGGCAAGGCCGATTGCACTTGCCATCCACCCCCATCACTCTGAGGCTTTCGGCAGCAGCGATAGGAAGGGGCGAGGTAGCCACGTGGGATCCGACAGACCATCAAATCACACTGCCGTCTTAAGAGGTGGAAGACGGGCTGGGAAGTGTGTTGTGTGTGTGTGTGTGTGTGTGTGCGCATGTGTGTGTTTGTGTGGGTGCAACAGAGAGGGAAAAAGCATTTCATGAGAGAGAGAGAGAGATAAAATAAAAGACAAGTCCATAATTACGTTTATATGCTAATAATGAGGAGATGTTAACTGCTATCATTGTCCACTGAACATCTGGACCAACCTTGTGTGCTAGAAATGAACACCAGCAAAGGATATCAACATATTTTACCAGCCCCCAAAGCCCCCATTAACCTGAACGAACAGGTGTTTGGTTTACCCTTGACAATTTTTGTGACTGCCGTGTTGAGCACTGTTTGTGTCCACCTATTCCACACGTTAAGCACTCCACACAGGGACGCTGGAGCAAACAAGTTTGCAGTGCTCAACAGGGTGATACAACAGAAATACTTGGAAAGGATTTTGTTTACTGTTTCCATTTCTCTGTCACGTCCAGCATATTGGGACAGAGGAGCTGAAGGCACACGTTGCTAGCAGCGGACTGGAGGCGGGGGGGGGGGGGGGGGGGGGGGGGGGGGGGGGGGCTGGCCTGGTTCTGCCTGGGCAAAGTGACGAGGAGCCACATTAATCAAGCCCTTCCACTAGACAAGGGGAGAGTCCAAAATTAACACTCGCCCGTCTCCCTTCCCAGGAATACCCTGGCCCAATTCACAATCTCCTCCTCACCGTCTCTGCTTACTCAGTTCAAGGAAATTTGCCTTTGGTTGGCTGTCAGGTGAACCTCCTCAGAAAAGCACCTGATGGAATATGAAGCAAAAAAGGAGTCTTTTTGGATATGGCATCCTACTGTATTATGTGTTATGTTGTATCATATGGAATTTGATTGTCCTTCTTGTACTTTTCATTAATGTACTAAATAAATAAATGATGATGAAGTAGCACCCGTCTAGCAGCAGCACAGCATCTAGCCAGAAGTATTCTCGCCAGCTCCTTGTGGGAATTGCGTCGGGCTTGACGGGAGGATTGTTGGAGCTGATAAGACTCCGACCCATCTCCCTTAGACAGCCTCTTTTCACACAACGACACAATGGAGCTGACGGCATTGATTCCGCATCGATTCAGAGGGGCCCCCGCCGTGGAAGATCTGCACACTTAGTTCCCCTCTTTCAGGGACTGTGTCGGTGGGACGGAGATAATATTGTTAAGAGACAGTGAGACAGGCTGGTAACGCGGTTAGAAAGCAACGGAGTACCCGTGCTCTGGCCCGTGATTTGGCTCCCATCTGTGGGCCTCTGGTCTCGTTCCAACAGCCGGTGTGTGATGTCATTTTGTCACGCTGGATCGAGCACCTCTGACTTCGACCCCACGGGCACTGCGTTAGTCACAGCAAGGGAAGAGCATGGCCATTTACCAGCTCGGGCAATTCTTTAAATAAGGACATATTGGCAGGTGCCAGAGCAGCATTAGAGGATATTAGGGTTCTGGAGCAGCTGTGGCCAGAGAGCTGAGGACACAGCCGACAGGTTCCCTAGCTCTAATGGGAGTCCGGTAGTCACCTTACCCTTCCTTACCTTGGCACCATTCTGTAAAGGAGCCACTAGAGATCATGAAGAGAGAACGCCTGCCCTGTGAGGACAAGATTTTCATTTAAATCTGTTATTTGTAAAAACATAAAAGACAAATTGCTTTCAGATTTTAGACCAGGTCTGGCTACAGACAATAACATCCAGACGGATCTTTGGGTGTCAATGAAGTTGCCCTGCTATCAATTGGCCCCCACTTTGCTGGAGGATGCAGTTGAGGCAAGTTTTAGCATCAGTCAGATTACGAGGGATGTGACAAGCTAACCAAAGAATTTATAACAATAGAGTCAACTGAGGAGCGCTCCTCATATATTACCTTGTAGACAAGATAAGTGTGGTAAGTAAATTATATTTGCTGAGATACGAAACATAGATGGATTGCCTCTGCTCCAAGACAGTAAATTAAAATGCCGTGTATTTTCCCCTGCAGCTGCCTCTCAGGCAAGAACTTTGTGCAGGTCGTCAGCAGGATGAAATATTAAATTGTCCTCTATGGTGCCTGGTTAAGACTCGTTAAGTGTGTGTTTCTACAAGCCATGGCATCATACTGAGCTTGTGTGCTTGTGTATAGCCTGAGAAACAAATATTGAATCTCGGCCAAGGTTTTTTTTTTTTCTTTCTCTTTTTCATCTTCTCTTGGACTTTATAATATACTTATATTAATAAGTATGTGGGCGTGCAGCAATCAGCTAACGGCGAGCCCGGCCATAAGCTGAAGGCTATTAGTGGTGGTGTTGCACAGCAATTAGCCGGTGATTGCAAGCGACAGCTGAGCCATGTCTGGGCTTTCTCTTTGTAGGGCTTAGGATTGTACCTAATGGGAAACTACTTTCAAAATATTCCCATCTGAATTATTGTTTTCCAAACCTAAAATATATGTCCACAGATTAATATCTGAACGCGGGCGTCATTAACTTTCCTACGCCTCGCAAAACAGTATAATGCCTGCGGTGGAGAATGTTACACACTGCATAATAGAATTAATGAAACATAGTTGTCTATCAACTTAATTTAAGGGAAACTCTTATGAAAGTGAAGTTGTCACTGGTAAACAAATCTTTACATTTAAGTTGTTTTCTTTTTTTTTCATTTTGGGAGCTGCTGAACACAATGTTATAGAAAACTTTTCTTGTCTGTAACACCAACGCTTGTTACAAACAACCAGTGTATTGAAAAATCAGATTTCCATTCCTTACTGAGGCTAGCATAGCATTATGTATACAACGAAAGTACTGACGAGCTATCCGACCACCAGGACACACAGTGGCATGGTTGACCTTGAATGGCATACGTTCGAGTTGGCATTTTCTCTGCGGGGTGCCCCGAACATTAATATTCAGCAGTGTCCATTCTCCATATCCATCCGTTATCCCTGTACAGCCTCGCTTTAGCCTCTGGACACAACAAGTCTCCTGCCATGGAGCTGTCACCACTGAACTGTAACACGGATCCCTGCCACTTTGAAACACGTGCAAGCCGCCGCTTTGCGATTTTTTGCGTTCCATTTAATTCATTCATAGTCCGTGTGTCTGTGTGTGTGTGTGTGTGTGTGTGTGTGTGTGTGTGTGTGTGTGTGTGCGTGCGTGCGTGCGTGCGTGCACGCCCGCATCAAAACAGATTGCTGAGATAAAAAAAAGGGTGGATTTACGGTTGACATTGGGAAAAGAAAACCCCCTGAAAAAAGACAAATGGAAAGGAAGAAATCACATGCTTCTGTTTGGCAGTACTTTTACATTTCTTGCGACGCCGGTGACATGATAGGTGGCACACAGAAGGCTGAGGAGACATCGTGGCAGTCCTGATTGTCAAGCGATAAATGGAGCAGTACAAAGGGGAGGTCTCTCGATCAGAGGGATAACTAAAGACCTCTGGTATCTTCAATATGTTTCCATGGGAATAATCAGCAAAGCTAGTGGAAGTGATTCATGATGGCCATTGTTTATTCGAGTGCAATATTCAGTAATTATGACACCTTAAATGATTGCAGTGCAGCACCAAACTCAATATAATTGTTTTCGACAAACAGTTGCATGAACACGGTTCAGCTTGTCTAGCTTGGAAACTGCGGTGAGGAGTTAAAAAAAAATCATTTTGGTATATCAGCAGGAGGCAAAACCAAGGTGGTGGTCTTGTGACGCTTAGCCAACTGTTGCGTTCGTCTTTTTAATTTGTTATATTAGCTTGAAATCCCCAACGAGAAGCTGTTTGTGTCGGGTTTTTTCTTTTTCCCAGTCACCTTCTTTGCCTGCCCTCTTCCTCTGGAGTGCCAAGCTGAGGCAGTGTCGAGTTCAGCTCCATTGCCATAACACTTGCTTGGAAGCTCACATAAAAGAACAGTGAGACGTTGCCTTGCCTCGGTCTCCCTGCGGTGGGATTAATGATTTATGGCTCAGCTTTCTTGCGCTTCTCATCTGTCTCGGATGGGGGGGATATGAGGGAGTGCAACGAGACGGCTCGTTTTCCTTCCCTCAGCCTGCCGATATGGTCCCCGCTTAAAGCCTTTTGAGAGGGCCGCCGCGGTGGCACCGCATGGGCAGCACAGCTGTGACCCAGTTCAGAGGCTCCTCACTGGCACTGGACTCAGCGGGAGGGAACCAGCCCCTGAGGGGCACGCCGCACACATGATACGCCAGGGTACAGCGTAGCACCAGTCACTCTGCTTTTTCACATGGTCTCACAATAAAGTATTTCTACGTGGTTCGGCAGCCGTGCTAAGTAAGGTTCCGTAACCTGGCAGATGCACAGTAGCATACGCATACAAGAGTTGATCGTTTTCTCATGTGCACCCTGTTGGAAATGCGCCTGCTTTGAGTCTAACTGAATCGAACCCAGTCGAAAGGATCTGAGAAGCCTTCAAAATCAAGAAGGCTTCTTCTCAGAATCAAATACTGATTGAAGAGAGCCGAATTGAGCCGAGTCGAGTCGAGTCGAGTTGAGTCGAGTTGAGCGGAGTTGATTGTGAGCCATCTTAAAGGATCATCCAAATCCTGGTGGAAAGACATCATAATCTGTTTCCGTTTAGGCTGGCGATTGAAGCAATGGCATGAGTTCCATTTTTAAAAGTCCCACCCTGAGCGTTTGAGACGTTTCAGTTTGCCCCGATGCCGATCCTCCACAGATTCCATCATTACAAACAGAATCATTGCAAAATGGAAAATGAATTCTGCACCAAATAAGCCAAAGCTGATTACCATTACAGCCATGTGTCATCATTGCATAAATATATATTACCTATAAACGAGCCAACTATTTCCTTTTGCAAAGCAGAGAGGCACTCATGGGCGGAGTTTGACATTAGCGCTGGGAGGGGCAAACTTTTACCGATGTCAATGCGTAGAGTGTATTTCCCTGGCGTAAATTTCCGCCGACGTGTGTGTGTGGGGGAGGGGGGGGGTCTGACATTAGTGTTAGGGGGGAGACATTTATTATTGATGTCAATGCGTGGCGTGTCGTGCATATTTTAGACTTAATGTAGTGACGTATTTCGGCCACTAGGGGGACATTGCCCCCCCTCCTTCTGCCTCCCCATAAACTCCGCCTATGGAGGCAATTTTGGACACGGACACGGACACTATTCACACTCAACTCCATTCAGCATTTCTTGTTTTCTCGAAAATAGCTGCTCTTCAAAAAGCTTGCCTCGAACCCTGAGTTTTTCTTATTTAAGACCGTCTACCAGACTGGGGGATAACTTTTCATTGAAATGTAATTCTGTGGCACTCTCTTGCGCGTTTATAATAAAAGAAGGATGATAGATATACTGTATTCAACCGACAAGCACAAATCCTTTGTTGTCTTTTTTTTTGTCTAGCATTTCTAGGATGTCTCTCCACATCAACAGATGGCATCTTTGTTGGGCGGTTGAGCAGTCTATATGTTGAGGTTGTTAATCCATGGCGATTGATTGGTTGTTGTGTCTGTCAAATGCAGAGGACATCTCTGTGATTGGCATTGTCAATGTGGGATGTCCGCCCTCATTAACAATCATGTCCAATCAGGGCCTCACGCCTTTCCTACTGTTGCCTGGCGCCTTCTGATTGAATGTTTCCTTCCATGCACAGAAGTCTGTTGGATCGCCCTTTTTTTATATGACAGTGATTTATAAGCAGGTTATTACAGTTGACAGTGATGGATAACGCTTTCCAATCTCGGCATGATTATATTGAGATTAAAGACGTTTCAGGATTTCTAAAAACCAGAAGTAACTATGAGAGGAACCTGTTTAAATTGTCCTCAGCCAGACTTTTCAATTGACGTCTGAATAATGCCTGACTGTTTACGCTGGCCATCTTTCCATGCATATCTCTCAGTGTCAACAACAATATTCTCCGAGCATGTCTGTAATATTTGCAAGTGGCAGCACACTCTGCAGTGAATGTCTTTGCCTATTGTCAGCTGTAAACGATGTCATCATGTGTCCATCATGGAATTAGGAGTTATTTTAGGCTGGCGGACATTCCAACGTGAGAAAAAGGGGAAAGGGAGTAGTCTGTTGCTACTACTGAACCAAACCAAAGGGTTTGAATAATGGGATAGGCAGGACATGACTATATTCAGTTGCAGGACAAAAGCATATTTTGGAAAGATGAGGAAGCCAGTTGTGATGTGTAATTTAAATTTTTTTTTAAAGGCATTCCTACCTCTGGCATCTCAAGCCGTCTGAACTTTATCAATCCAAAAGATGCCTCAAATCTCTGACCGATCCGTCTGAAAGAATGAGACGTGCCGGAGCGATTTGCAAAATCCAAAGAACCGTGACAAGGGATACCTGTCAGGGAAAGAGCCGAGAGCGAGATGATAAAAGAACAACCTGCCGCGGAGGCTCATCAAATGCTCCACTGGGCCTCAGTCCGTCTGTCGGGCGAGAACCTCCCGTTCGAGACGAGCCTCACAAGAGGACGTTTCTCCTAAGCCTAAGAACGCGTCCCCTGTAAAGGAACTCCTAAGAAAACACTATTGATTAAGCGGATTGATGGAGGGGAGGCTGCTGTACGAGCCATACCAGCACAGGCTTATTAGATGAACAGATAGGAGGGGGGGGGGGGGGGGGGGGGGGCTTGCAGGAGCCCAGCCTGTCTGTCGGCAATGCATTCTCAGAGGGCCAGAGGAAAACGATCACATCAGCTATTATCAAATCTTTTGGCTCCGCTTATGTTCTCACACTGTTTTACCGCGCCATTGGCATCAAAATGATTTATGAAGAATGCTCAAGATGCTAACTTCGATTTCGACTTGAATTGCCTTTACAGTGCCTTTGGCACAGTATTAGCCCTTTTAATAGTAGTCTTTGTGGGGATATTCCTTAATTGTCTGGATGGTTATATGTTTTGAGGAAAACAAATATAAGTTTAAACCCACACATTTCCCCCTAACCTCTTGCACCATACTATATTTGTAATAAGCAGATTGGATTTTACTTTACCTGAAAGACGTCTCAAACAAAATACAATTCAATTTAAAAACAAAACAAAAAAACACAATAACACAGAGAAGGGGAATGAAAAAGGAGCAGGGGGATCCTCAGGGCATAGGCCGTAATTCAGTTTGGATGCCGCCAAAACAGTTTCCCCTGCCTCCCAATTCTGATGACTTCTATGTGTTTTGTACTCTGCGACTTTGAAAGTGTGCCCCCTCACACCTTCTGTTTCCACTCGGTCCCCACGGGCCAGTGCCCGCACGTTTATTGTGGCATCTTGAGAGAGCCTTGTGCCGTGCCAACACTCAGCAGGGCACATCAGCACAGTGCTCCCCTCTAACCACGCACACACACACACACACACACACACACACACACACACACACACACACACACAAACTGTTAAACACAGAGGATATAGTGCCTCTCTCTTTACAGCGATGCCACTGCTAAGCCTTTCAGTATAATTTTGGACTGTCAGTCTCAGACAGAAATTGGGTCATTTCCACTGGTAGGGAGAGGTGAGAGGGAGGCGTGACATGTGGATAAAGACACATAGGGGCTAACAATTTCGAATGTCACACTGACTGTCCCACATCAGTGAGTTTCCGTCTTGGCAACTGGATGCTAAAAGACAATTGCCTTAGGACTGGGCTCTTAACATTCACCCGAGAGCAGTGTTCAAATGATCTGTCACTGTTTTATTTAGCACAGCTCAGATCCCGACGCAAAAAGGGATTAAATAATGCCCTCTGATCAGGGATTGTGAGAGTGGAATACAGTGCTGTAAGGGTACCGACAGGTCGACATTAAGAGACAGCTCTTACATGTGAAGTAGCAGGTCCACTTTCCGCGACGAGACACCATGGCATGATTCATTAAACGTCGCCGTTTCTCAGATCCATTTTCCTAGCACCTCAGGCCTGAAAAAAAGCTCTGATTAAAATCAGAGCCCCCAAGACAGATCTGTCCCAAAGTGAGCCATCAGATTCGAATGTGTTAGTGTGCCGTTTCTCTTTCTTCCATTCTACAGAAGGTTGCCTTGTCAAAGACATGAAGCCCCTCTAAAAATAAAACGGAGACAAGAGGAAGCTCGAAAAATCCACATAAAACATGTCAAGAATTGAATTGCCTCTGGGTTATTATTGAAGAACAACAGTTCATTGCCATTTCAATTATGCAACCTTCCTGGGTGTGTTTGAGGGCCCCGACAGACGTATCTGTCATGCCATTCTCTTTGGACTACTCTTCCATCGCCTTTTAAAATACGCTAAATGTTTTATCCTAAATGACGAGCTTTCTGTCTACCCCTCATCGGGAGTTTATGTAACGTGCTTAGCACTTTTGTTTTTCATGTCCATTTTGTGTTTTTGATGTCTACCCACTGTGCATGGAAGCCTACAACTGTCCTCTCTGCAATCTCCAAATCCAAATACAAAGTGGGCAACAGAAATGGAAACCAGTCTCCTCAGTCATTTCCCCTGTCTGGACAAAGAATATTTTAGTGCAATTTGTCTGTGACTTGGGACATGCAGTTGTTTGCCAGCTGCAATGTTTATCTAAGGAATTACCTCTGTGGCAACATCTCTACCTCCATGCTAAACAATTTTTTTCCCTTCGATCTCTGTCAACCGACGGCCAGTGCTGTAATTCCAACACTGGCATTTACGTCCGAATGGTAATAGATTCAGATGAAGCTGTTAGTATGCAGCCACAACCTAACAAATCCTCTCTGGGGGCGATCAAGCTCAAGGAAAGGGGAAACAAGGATGTTGGTTTGTTGCGCTGAATGTTTACCGAATGCCAGTCTGAGATTGCCCATGGGTTCAACCCCAGCCACGGCAGCTAAGCCGAAGGAGCTAGCGGAGGGGTCTCACGTTTTCCAAATTTTTGCTTACCGACTCACTGACCGCGCGGACATGCTTACACGTCCCCAGAGCTACCTTGGTGCCGAGGCTGCTATTGATTGGCTGGACAGTCTCAGCAGGATGAACCCTGGCTGGCTTGTGGGTAACACAAGGTTGGACAACAAACTGTGCCGCAGCTAGGCTAACCTCGGGAAAAGCTTAAGCTAACCTGCCATTCAATTTCGTGTTCATTCGCCACAAATTGACGGCGCCTAGCTTGAGTGGCGTAAGTTACGAAAGGAGACGGAGATCCCGTGGGGCTGGTGGAGTGCCATGGTCTCGCCTGCAAAGCTGGGCCACCACAGCCGGGACTGACAGGCAACGGTAATCCTTTGCAGATGCTGTCAGGCCTGGCGCACAGAGAAGAAAATGGAATTGCATCTTCTACACTCACTGCAGACTTGGAACCACAATATTTACAAGAGAATGACACTAACACACAAAAAGTATTTACAGACCCATTACCCCGCAACAGATCCATAGCACGGATCTTTGTGTGTAAGGGTTTACTATGTTTCCCCTTGCAACTGCTAAACCAGATGTTAATTCCCTGCCTAATTGATTAAGGACACCTGTATCTCCTGAGTCTTGGTTTCCAAACAAATTGACTGTCCTAAACCAGTCGATAGGTTAGGAAAGTACATCGATGCAATCCTACACCCTGCAATATTTAGCCACCTCTTGGTTCTGGTCTCGAGTCTGTCGCACACACGTCACATAAGGACACGAAGTCCGACAAGTCTAAACCGGAATATGAGTCTATAAGTGTGCAATACATGTTTCAGAGAGCCTGATGTGACTGTCCCCTGAGTCAGAGAAGGCTGAGGTGTTTTAAAGTGATAAGAGTCTCCCAGAGTAACGGCTAACAGCACACCAAACAAACTGGCACTCGTTTCATCCCGAGTGCACACCAGCTCCACAGTTTGAGTGCTGGCTTTGCAGCTTTACCGTGGCTGATAAATAATGAGAGGGGAGAAAAAGAGCGAGAGAGAGAGAGAGAGAGAGAGAGAGGTGCTGGTGGGGGGTGGGGGTGGGTGGAGGGGGGGGGGACGGGGACCAAAACACGGTGTGTAACAGGCTACTACCCCACTTCTCCATGTATGTCAGTCTGTGTTTTATTTTCTCCTTTCCTGAACTGACGCTTTTTCTTCCTCTATTTCTCACTTTTTCTTACGTTGCCCATCCATCCCGAAGTTGTTCTTCACCTCATGCCTTGATTTCTGCTGTATGTTCCACGTGGAGGCCACTATGTTAATATGATTCCCGACTTTTCCTGCCTCTGACAAAAGTAAGCCACACGGAGCAGTGGAGGCTTCAAACGATAAACTTCCACTTGTATATTATCGGGTCATTTCTCTAATAATAATAATAATTACTTTATTAATCCCGTGGGGGGGGGGGGGGGTTCTCTGTACTAGGAGCAGTGGGCAGCCGCAGCGCACTGCCCAGTAACCAACTCAGTTGTATGCCAGTACCTTGGTCAGGGGACTGACAGGAGTATTTACCCTAAAGATGTCATTTGATGGCGGGAGGAAACCCACAGAAACACGGGGAGATCATGCAAACTCCACCCAGAAAGGCCGGCTGAGGGCTCAAACCCAGGACCGTCTTGCCGTGAGGTAACAGTGCTAACCACTGAGCCACCGCCTAATGGGAAAGTACACTGTAACATACATACTTACCATTTACCTAGAATGTCCATTGCAAGTCTGCTATGTAGAGTGTGTCAACGAAGTCTGTCCTCTAAGTCTATGATGATATGTTCCCATCAATTAGTGGGTAGAAAAGACCAACATGTTTCCACCTAGAGTACTCAAGTTGGATGACCTTGTTAACTTTTGTAGTTTCCCCAATCCATGGGGACAGAGGGTACTAGAGACATACTGTCCTATGACACACAACACTCATATAGTATTGTTTTGCCCAGAGTATTGACCGCCGAACACACTGAGGCTGGGCAAACTGAAAAAGGCAACAGGACAGGATTTAAAACAGCCCTATAGTCTCTGAACAGAGCAGTATTCCCCTTAGCATGAGAACTAGGGCAGACATCTATTTGGTGTTCTGAGCGCTGCCAAATCAAGACCCAGATAAAATCACTGATTGATTGAGAAAAATATAGACCTTCTGGAGACGGAAAGAATGTGGGACAAATTCAGAATACTAATCAATGGGACAATAAAGGGGACGTCATTTAAAAATCATTTAAATTCATACTATGGCGTTTAACGGAGCTATAGACGCAGTGATCGGTGTCTCTTTCGCTTTCATGATGTTGGAAAGTGGACCACTTGAGTGGCATTCATTCATTCTTTCTTTCTTCTGGGGAAACATGGTCTAATTATTCTTCAGCCAATGTCGACCCAGTCGTTACCTGTCAGTGTTTTCTGCTGAGGACAGCTTTCTGCACTCCTGGCTGTTAAACACCAAAGGGACGTCCCTCTTTTCTTTTTCCCTTAACATGCCATCTGATCGGCCATTTTGACAGACACAGATAGAGGGCTAATCAGCAAGTGTTGTCGCCCACAGCATCCACTGTAGGAAGGCATTCGTCAAACGTGCTGTGCCCTTTTCAATTGTACTCGTCAGATTAGCTTTCCAAAACAGTCAGGGCTTTGATGACTTGACTTTAAAAGTCCCACCTTTTTATTGCACACTGTAATACAACCTAAATTCATACTGAGAACTATAAAATACAAGGTTAACTTCCCGGGCATGGATTTGATAAGGCAATACTGTTTGTTTTTTCCCCAATGGTATTTATTTTATTGGAACTCATGTTCAATGGCTTTGATTTGGGTCAGTCTTGTATTGTCACCAGGTTAGGAAGTGGTTAAACAAGAATCGTTTTAAAAAAAAAAAATTTTTATCAAAGGACCACTGCAGCAAATCGTTTCGCGAATGTGTTTGCAGCCCCAAACCACCACCCAACAGGCAAACAAACTGCATGAGAGGTAGGCACTGACACGAGTAAGTGAAGCTTGTGTGCAGCATGTCGTGGATTTTACACCAGCATTGTCGTTCTCTGACAGATAAATGCTAATGCAGTTCTAGAAATGTCCAGAATATTGACAGTGGTCCACGGGCTTGACCAACCGCTTTGCCATCTGATGCTGAGTTAACTGGGATACCTGTGCTGGTGACGCACATATCCTGTGCTCGGGGTGGTGGGTGGTGGGGGTGAAAGACTGAGGGAGGCGGGTCGGAGCGGCAGGGAGAAAGGTCTGCCTAGTGTTGCTAAGGTTCTTTAATTCAGTGGCAGTGCCGAGACACCAAATGACCAGGCATTGTTCCTCTGCTGGTAAGTGCTCTGCTCTGGTTTCTTTAGTGTTTTATTTACTTTGAAAAGTGTGATTATTATTATGTTAATTGTGTGAAATTAAGGTAATTCACGATGTTACAGTCGCATAAAATTTGCTTATTTAAGTAATCGTTTGCCGACAAAACAATATGTTAATAGGTTAACCGGGACCTACAAAACTTTTTCTGGGATATTGAATTTAATTGGCTAATATAGACATTTCAGTGTTAAGCGTAGAGCTGTCCAGGGTGCTGAAATGCTTACGAGGACATTTTCAATGAACTACGAATATTATTTGGATTTGCAAAGCATATTAGAAGCCTTCATTTTTCTAAGGAATGCGTGAGACATAGAGTGCGTTTATTAATCAAATCAATCTTTATCACTGCAGGACACGAAATAATTAATCTGCGTAAGGACCAAAACTTTTTGCCGTTGGGGTTTATTAATCACGAAGCTAAGAATCCACGGAAACACTTCAACTACATAAAACCATCGATTACCAACTTCTTGCACAATGTGTGGCACATTCTTTCTACTGCCATTTATTGATCCAGGAGATGACCGTCTCTCGACCAGAGTATGAGACCATTGGAAAAGACGTCTGTATATGAACTTTTGTGCACATATGCACGGTTCGGTGAGAGTCGCTACTCGGTAGGAAGTGGAACAGCCTTCCGTAGTAAACAAAACGGAAGAAAGAGAAAATAACAGACGGTTACAAACAAGACGAGTTACCTCAAACCATGGGGATAAAACATCTTCTGCTCCTTTTAATTTATTTGGACCCTCTGAATGTGCTGTGCGCTAGTGCGACCAAGAAGAACAAAAACGCCCCAAAGCGGAAGGCGAAGGAAGTCAACAGCACAGCGCTGCCTATCACGGCCGTTCCACGGAAGACTCAAGTGCCGGCACCTTCCATCAGTGACTATGACACGTGTCTAGGCTACTACGATGTTAGCGGACAGTATGATAAAGAGTTTGCGTGTAATAACACTGACCACCGATTCTGCTGTGGAAGCTGTTTCCTACGCTTTTGCTGTGCAGATAAAGGAAAACGTCTAGAACAAAAGTCGTGCACTAATTATAACACACCAGACTGGATCAAAACTCAGCCTCCCTCTCCGGCGCCAACAGGTGACACTTACGATCCGGCACTGGATAAGACCAACACCACCGTCTACATCACTTGTGGTGTGATAGCTTTTATCATCTTCCTGGGAATCTCTGCCAAAGTTGCTTATGATAAAGCAACTAAAACACCTCAGGAAATGAATGTCCATAGGTAAGTAAAATGAATTAAAAAAAATACGATTTTAAAAGCAATGTGAATGCTTTTGTGTGTGTGTGTGAGTGGGATGGAGATAAAGAGAGAGTGTTGTTTGTGCCGCTTGCGTTCATTGTGTGTAGGAGAGGGAGACAGAGAGAAAGAGAGAGAGAGTGGGAGGATAGTTCATTTCACAAATTGAAATAAAAAAGTTCATGAAAGCCATAAATGTCAATCCCTTTAAAATGCATGCAATGCACTTTGAGGGCCTACCATGGCAGTGAATCACCATTTAATTAAGTTCAGAATGTGCATGACAATACAAATTTCTGATGTCGGTCTATTCTTCTGTTGGCTAATATGCAAAAGTGGTCACAGATCAGACTTTGAACAACTGTTAAACAAATACAACCATTATTACATTGAATCTGTATCTAAAAGAATACAGGCCAAAAAACAGTCTACAATATGTAAGTCATAAGATTCCAATCTCTCTTGATCTGTATGTTTACTTCAAGCTACATATTATTAAATAGCACTCCTTTAATGCTTGATATTAAGTGTTCTATCTAGCCCAGGAACTTACAGCACAACTCTTCTCTAGAAAAGCACCAGGTTCAATCAGTATTTCAACTCTAGGAGTTATGCAGATCAAGCCAACAGTGTAGAAACTCCATCATTCTCCAGCTGCGTTAAAGCGGCAAGAATTTGGAACAAGGCAATCTGGACCTCTATCCGAAAGAGACATCTTGGGTTCTGAAACAGCATGTGGTTAACAAATCCTTGCTGTTGTCTCGGAATGCTTTGATTTTGACTGTAGGCCCGGAACACCTTCAGCCCAGGGAGCTTGATTAAAACCCATATGAAGCTAATTGCGCCCGATTAGACCTGAGTCCTGTTGCCTGCTGGTTATAGAATGTCATGGAGGAACGCTTTGCAGTTAGCTTGATTGGCCAGAAGTTACACTGCGTTTCGAATGCCTAGCTCAATGGCTGTGTTGGTCGAGTCATGTTCAGCTGTATGCCACGGCTGATACGTTTCGTTTAGATGGTAGTGGTTTTTACAGTGATTCGGCATGTGATGGTCACTGCGTCAGCCCAGTAGGTGAATACTTTTCAGGCGTGGCCGAACTTGTAGGTTTGTACCGTCGGAGGCCACAAAACTCGGATTTCACCGCCAGACCATAGGCAGATGGGAAGCAGCGGGTTTTCCATCCCTGCTCCGAGCACCCGAGACACAGGGGGTTCGATGGCCTCCTAATGCTCCCCTATCCCTGCCATAGGGCATGCTTTCAAGTGGAGCTGCTTAATGTCACCCCCGGCTGATGGCCGTCTCCTGAAAGCAGCGGAGGGGAATGTGAGAGCCCAGGCACGGCAAAGGGGTTGCTCTCGAAAAGCAGAGCTTGGGCGGGCTTTTCAAGATGGCCCAGAGGTCGGGCCTTCGCGATGAAGCCCGGGGCCGCGCACGGAACGCCGTCGGCCCGGGCACGACGCCTTGTGTGTTCCTCTGTGACCTTGAGCCGGGGCTCCTTGAACGCCGTGGAGAAGCCGCCGGCCTCTCATCTGAGTGGCTCGTATTGATCACCTTGTCGAACGCAAGCCGAAACACGAAACACGATAACATGGGTGCCGAAGAATATGTGGGCGGTGTGAAGATCCTGGAATAGGCAGGAATAGTTTGGGAATAACAGAAATGTCAATGATGGAATTTGAATGACAGGCTTTTGCTGTAATATTGTAGGGATATTCAGCTCTGCATCTGTAGACTTAACTTAATGTCTCTAAATCAATGAGAAGCTCAGTGAGTTACTCAGTCACGTGTGTGTGTATGTATATAATTATTACACCTATAATGTGTATCTGCACATCATAAATAAAAAATGTCCACATTGGGAAGTCCAATTTGGGTTTAATGTCTGATGTGCAAGCTAGTACACCACAATACATTGTGCACCATGGGTTGGAAGGAAAAGTCCTTCATGGTGCTGTCCATGGTGGTAGATCAAGATGTAATTCTAATTTATGTGTGTTGGCAAACCACATAATGTTGAATAGCTCCACTATTTATTGAGTAGAACTGGCAGTACTTTCCCGCGGTGGCCAACTAGGGCAATGTAAAACCAGGTCGCCTCTAACTGTGAAAAGGAGATGGTTTAAGTGTTCTCATCCTGGAAGGGAAATTCTATTAATATATATCTCCCAAAGTCACAGAGTTATGGAAAAGTGAACTCTCTGCAGATGCTTTAGGTTGACATTGACACAGTTAAGGTGGCCTTTTAGGTACCTATAGAGAGAAAGATTGAGGCTTTTCTCACCTAGATGGCATTAAAACGTTTGTTGACATTCTGAAATGTGTCCCTTCTGCATACCAAAAGTGATACTTCCAGGACTTATACTTTTGGTTAAAATGTGACTTCCAAAGATTTACAAAGGCCTTCTGGAGATGATACAAAACACCCTTTGGTCTGGTGATTAAAAAGCAGGAGACCTTTTTTACATTGTTTATATTTTCTGTGTTTCCCAGAGCCCTGGCGGACATCTTGAAACAACAAGGACCCATTCCAATGTCTAAGTACGACCATGAAAACCTCTCGGCAATCGATGGTTCACCTAAAGAAGACACCCCTGTTAGAACTTCCAAGAATCATTACACCCCAGTGCACACTAAGGCATCGAACCATGGTAAGTAGACTTACCTGCGCCCAAAAGGCCAATGATGTAAGAAAAGTATGGCAATAGAAAAAGCTCGATTCCTGCAGTCACTCTTCCTAATAAGCGCTGCTGAATCGTTGATGGACAGTTTGCTTCTCAATTTATGCAAACCCGTGACAGCACGGTAAGTCTGCTTGACGCAAACAGCTGCCCTACGGTGCCATTCCAATGTTCCTATTCGTTTTAGTTGGAGCTAGAAGGGTATTGCAAAGACAGATTTCAAGCCAAGCCTTTTTACGGACGCACACAAAATTGCCAGCGATGGCGGGCTGGTTATCTTTCATGGCGGGCCCACGTTGCAGCCCATCTTCATGTGTGGGGGCCGGTTACCTTTCATGGCGGGTCCACGTTGCGGCCCATCTTCACGTGTGGGGGCCGGTTACCTTTCATGGCGGGCCCACGTTGCGGCCCATCTTCACGTTGCTGCCGCCCCGTAAGCCTACTCAGCATCGTCTCAAAATGGAGATGCAAATGAACGTGTGCTGCGGGAGACGCGGCCCTTTGTCCAGAGATAATTCCGTCTTGCGTCGCTGTTCCTTCTACTTTTATCCGGGCTCCGGGGATCAGCCCGTTTGCTAAGTGCCCTACTATGGTGTCCCAGATTCCACAGCCCTGTGTTTCACTCGTGTCAAAGTAGACCCCCCGCCCCCAACCCCCCCCCCCCCCCCCCCCCCCCCCCCCCTCCTCCTCCTCCTCCTCCTCCTCATCGGGGGACTGTGTCAGAGGAGAATTTATTGCATACCGCACCGTGGGATGCGATCCGCTTCTCTCACACAGAGCAGGCGTAAAAGACACTTTTGCTGGTATGTGCGGTTTGTGCAATAAAAGGGTCAACCAAGCGCCCTTTTCATACATGTTTTTTTATCTAAATCCCTCTTCCTTGATAATGTTGCTCCTGGAGGGAGTTGGTGAACCACCATGCACGGTCACACAGGAACGATTGAACTATGCATCTCTTTATGGGAAGTCTGGGCCTTTGAGAATCTCTCCCTGTCCCCTGTTCAGTTTGCGTCATTGAACTAATGGTATCTGGGTAAACCCAATGTGACCCTGCGATCTACTCTGACGCTAAAGGGTTCTCCATAAAGGCTTCATGATGCCCCGAAGGATCGTCGAGTGACTGTTTCTTTTGTTTGGATACACGTCTTCTTTCTATCCTCTTTTCCGCCTCTGGTCGTCGTCTGCAGACTCGACTAGAGCAGACTTGAATGGACCGTGTATTCATAAGGTTGTTACCATTGTCCTTATGCAGTGCCCTGTGTGGTGTATCAAAATCGTCACAGTGTTTTCGCTGTGGTCAAATAATCATAGTTGATGGCACACAGGTGACATTTAAAGATTATTCGAGCTCAATGCACTTGCTACCATAAGATTATTCCTTTTGCTTTAAAACAAGTGCAGGGTAATTGTTTTTGAATGGTACAATACCCTATTTTATTTCATTTACATATCCTTATAAAGTGGGATGGGACAGAGGTGACATATAAACATTATTCAAGCTCAATGCACTTGCTACCATAAGATTATTCCTTGTGCTTTAAAACAAGTGCAGGGTAATTGTTTTTGAATGGTACAATAACCTATTTTATTTCATTTACATATCCTTATAAAGTGGGATGAGGGACAGATGGCCGATATGGTAATTTGTGCTACAGTTGGCATCTCAGAGCGTCTGAATGCATCCCGTATGCGATGTTCAGACGACACGATTCCTGCCCTTTTTTGCCTCCATTTTGCCGTAGCTGACAAGCGTGCAAGGACCCGTGCCTTAGTCTTGTAGGCATCGCCATGGCAGCGCAAAGCACAACACGTTCGAGCACGATCCCTCCGTTCAGGCAGCCACAGCGTGCGCCTCTGTTCACGGCAATCCTCTCCTCTCCGTTTGCAGGGCTCGGTTTTGAAGACGTCACGCAAATGTTTCAAAGTGTGCAAAACAATATAATAAGTTTAAGAATGAAACATACAGTAACAGTAATATCAGACATAGGATAAAATAATCGATTTAGCACACAGTAAATACAAATACAATAAAGCACCTTCTAATAATCCGATATGATATAATAATAAAGTCATAAAATATTTAAAACAGCAACTTGTGCACCATCGTCAGAAAGCGCATGGTGTAGTCTAGGTGAGGCACATTGCTGCTGACCTTGAGGGAGACCAAGGACATGAAGGATCAGTGTGCCAGCTTGTTATAAACTACTCCGTATATGTTACATCATGGCAGGAGGCCAAGATAGCTTAACTACTTCATAAACAGAGTTTCCAATCCAGTGAATTCTTTTTGCACAACGAAATCCTCTGTATCATTGTAATTTATGACTTGTTCCTTAGTACAGACATCCCAGAGCGACATCACTGGGCAAAGTGTGTCAGTAATCAGTTTACAAAAGTCCTTTGGGCAGACACACAAAAAAATAAACCCATACACATGGAGGAAAAGCCCAGAAATGGTCCCAGGTGTTTTCTGATCATTAGGAACATTTTAAATGCACTTGGATCTCAGCCCCCAAAAGCCCAAAGGTCTAGGCGTTGCTGTTGACTTTGAAGTGGCTCTTCTGAGATGGAGACGTTATACTGGTTTCCCAGAAAATAGAGATCAGGAATAAGAGGGAGAGCGATGGAGCCTTGGTCTACAAGCCAGGGTTTCTCTCTCTCTCTCTCTCTCTCTCTCTCTCTCTCTCTCTCTCTCTCTCTCTCTCTCTCTCTCTCTCTCTCTCTCTCTCTCTCTCTCTCTCTCTCTCTCTCTCTTTTGCTTCTCCGTCAGTTCAAGTCTATACCAGTGCACTTTTCCTATCTTCCAAACGCGATTTCCTGTGACAGATTTTGATTGGCGGGACAAATCGAGGCTGTCCGGCTGTGGGCAGGCCTTTTGACTCGGCCCATTGTGTGCTTCGGCAATCTCAATTACGGGATTGGCCAGGGCCAGACGCCACAGTACCTCGGAACAAATTGTGTTACCTGGTGATCTTTAAACACCGGAGAAATCCATAAAGACGTTTTTTTTGTGTTGCGGGAACAAAACACCATGGCAAAAAAAAAGATTGCGAAACTTATCAGCCTACACGCCACTTCACGAAATTCAATTACCTGAACCAAAATGGGGTTAACCCCTTCCATGATCAGCGCCACGCGAATTGGCTGCCCGCCAAGAATCTCACCGCCGACCCTCAGGGTCAAGTGTGCTGCCCTCAGAGATATTTTGGCTGTCCAATTAAAGTTTTAACGTTTCGCTCGCTGCGAAGAAAGGTCAAGGCTTCTGACCTGAGCGGGCGACTTTGTTCAATTTGGGAGCAAAGTGAGCTGCGCAAGCATTTGCCCGGTCCCACTGCTCGTGACAGCGGGAGAATAACCTTTGAGGTGAACCGGTGATCCTTAGCGCACACCAGGCAGTATAAATAATGTTAATGTGAGACCTTCCCTAACCTCTGCTTTGCCAATAAGTGACAGGCCAGGGCTAGAATATAATGAAACGCATCTCCTGGGCTATTTGTGGGGAAAAAGAACAGTTATAACAGTTATGATACTGTAGATGACTGTCAAGCAGAGTGCAACCGGCTGTCTGGTCTTTTCTCACCAGGGCACTATGGGAAGGAGAACTTCCGTAGCGGAGGCCAAGACATGCACAACTTCATCTCCTCTGGGTTCGTGACTCTAGGACGAGGGCACCTGAAAGGTATGGTCCACAAATTACCATATTTTTTTCCTCTGTCGGATCAGTATTACCGCCCTACAATGTTCTTTACCGCCAGGCATCGCACAGTAATGTTTGATGAATGTTTCCACCGCCAGTGTTTCTGTACGCAAGTACGGCTCGCCATCACTCAATAGATGATTCAGCCTCAATGTCAAGTGGCATTCTCTTCCGAGTTGTCTTGAGGCTCCGTGACGGATAGTGACTCCCTCCTGAGTGACTGGTCGAGAAGGAAGCCGTCACGAGCCGCCCTAGATCGTTTCATAGGGGGGTGGGGGTGGAGGGTGTCTCGTCTTCTTCCTGCCTGACTGACTCAGTCCTGAACAATGGCCGCGTGTCGATCGAAATGAAGCGGCGGCGCCTTAGACCCACGTCACAGCGGAAGTGACACGCGCCCACAACAATAGAGAGCGAGATGGAGGGACAGAACGCAGCCTCGGAACCACCTGACCCTCTGACGCCACGGGCAAGCACGTCAGCACGGGTTGGAGGCGCACCCTTTCACCGCCGGCCGCGATTGACAGCGTGACAGCGGTTGAGTTCCGCACGCGGGACAAGACACACGCGCTGCCAGACCGCAGGGAAGCCGTCGAGCAGACACGTTGCAGGGGAAGTCGTAACCAGGTGGCTGTTCTCTTTGTTTTCACAGCGCAACACTCGGTGGACGACATTGGGCAGATGTCCTGGCAGGGCGAGCTGGACCGTCCGATGTCCTACAGTACGTATTCCCACCCGAGCAAGGTCGCCCACTTCCTGCAGGAGCGCAGCCACGCGCCCTCTGCTTTCTGCTCCCGAGCTGATAAGGCCAGTCTCACCCCCCCCCCCCGCGCTGCACACGGCCAGCCCTCTGGTTCCATGGAGTGGGGCTCGGTCGATAAGCACACCCTCCGCTGGGTTCCCGGCGAGAAGTGCTTTGGGGATTGTGCGCGTTCTCCCCGGGCTTTCGGGGGGCGCGCGACACCCTTGGCGCACCCGTAGGCCTTACCTTGAGAAAGCCGGGCAGACGGGGTTGAAGGGAAGCGTTGGTCTGCTCGCCGGGTACGAGGCGGGCACGGCTCATTTAGACGGCTACGGCAGACCGAGTGAGGTCATCCACACATTCGTGAGGAGCCCTGGTCTTGAGATGATGTGCTGGGGTGTGACAGGGCTTATGCAGTGTCTTAAACACCTTTTGTTTGTTTGATGTCTCTGCGAGGTAAGTGACATTTCACAGGTCGCAATTCACATGCTGCCATGTCGAAACACTCACTTATTTCATTCATTGGAAAGTGATTTCCAGTGAGTCAGCATGTTCAAAGAGTCACTGTGACACGTCAGAGTTTTCTGAATATTCAACGTGGTAACAATGTCCGTCTGGGAGCGACCTAGCCACAATCGCTTTTTAGAATGAGCAGACGCCCTTTGACTCCCTGTGCACCCGAGTGCAGTGCTTTGACTGCCGTACGGCGCTTGCTGTCACTGCCTAGTGGAGGTCCCATCCGCTACGTAGGGTATTATAACAGCTGGCTGTCAGCAGACTCCCCCCTCCCTCCTCCGCCTGATTGACAGGCTGTCAACCAGTGCGTCACAACTGTAGCGCCGCTCTCCTACCACGCCCCTGTGTGGGAAAACCTTGCATGGTGCCTCAAAGCGAATGGGTTTTCATAGTATGCATGGTATTGTTTATTGAATCACGTATCTGATTGAATTGAAGCACATGTTTTTATTGGGCGGGGGGGGGGGGGGGTTAATTAATACGTAGATTAGGATGTCGATGTACTATTTTGATTCTATGAGGAAAATAAAACGCGATGCATCGACTCATACGGAACTGGCCACACAAATGAGTGGAGTGCAGGAATGGGTTGGCGGCGGTGGCACCATTAACACGCAGCAAAGGTATCCAAACTCCAACGTCCCAACTCTACGCCATAATCCCGGTCTTAGATAGGCCAACACAACAGGTCTGCACGTGTGCGTGACTGGCATACGCTTGCCGAGTGTGCAGCCAGCAAACTGGTACCGCGTGGGGGCCGGGGCCAAGACCGCAATCGAATTTATGGGTGCCATCCGTGAGCGGAGGCAGAGGGTGCCCGTCCGTCTCTCTCTATCCGTCCATCATCCTTCTCCGCTGATGGATCGGCTGTGCCGACGTGGCGATTTACCGACGGCGCCGGCGTCAAAGATTTATTTGAGACAGAGCCAAGAAGCTGTCAGGCCGTAAATACTTCGGGAGAATCGCGTTCCTTCGTCTAAATGACAAACATCGCCTTGATCCAGAGGGGTTTTGGCAGGAGTCAAGATGTATCTGTGGGCTAATTTACCCTGACTCCCTGTAGTCACGGAGGAGGAACATAATTGCTTTACCTTTACAGGAGAGAAAATGTTTGATTCGGATGCCCCTTACCTTTTTTATAGGCTGTCATTACGCATCACCTTGAGATATTTGACAACTTTGTTCATGTTAGTATTTGAAGCATTGTTCTGGTGAGCGATGATGCTATTTCTCATTCCACTGCTAACGTTAGCTCCCGGGAGTAGGATGGTTACACTAATTTATGTCAAATTTTTCAAGAAAAGAGTTGTGAAACGAATCGAATTAGATCCTCGTATTCATACATCCTAAACATAAAACCCCTGGCCCCTTTCTCCGGTCGGCAGAATTTCACGGAAAACACCTTTCAGTGTTTGAGTTCCACCTTGTCTCCTTTGTGCATTAGCTAGCGTCCCCCTGGAATCTCGTGAACAAACATTGCCTGGCTTGTCCTGGGGTTAACTCATCTCTCCTTTCCTCCACTGCAGGCAACCTCCACTGATGTGCATCCTGCTTAATTACTTTTTCATGAGTCCCTCCCTGCCCCCCCCCCCCCCCGAGGGAATTGGTTTCTCCTCATCCCAAACCACTTAAGGTGACCTTGTGCTATTGGGCCGCACAGCTGCTGCCGCACAACACCCACCTCCCCACTATCTGGAATCCCCCGAGGCTCTGTGTGATTTTGTCTTCCTGTCTCTCTCTCTCTGTGTGTGTGTGTGTGTGTGTGTGTGTGTGGGGGGGGGGGGGGTAGACGGAAGTTTTGGCACATCCTAAATGTTAACGTAACTACAGCCTCAACACAACGCATAGGACTATGTAGGACTGTGGGGAGTGGATCCGGATAGAAATGGCGGTGCAAAGTCCACAGGCACAGGTGTGTCAGGGACTGAAAGTCAATGGTGGGGATGGTCCTGTCAGCCAGAGGGAGAGGGGCCTCTGGCCCCATAGCTGGGGTCGCGGGGACCGACCCGGGCTGGGGCGCGTGATTGGAGACAGAAGGCACGGTGACCCGAGAGGCCGAGAGAGCGATAAAAGCATGGCCCTCACGGCTTGACCTCGCTGTTGCGTGATCCGTCTACCCACCCCGTCCCCCACCACTCGGACCACTTTGCATGGCTCCTCCAACCATGTGTGTGACAAGGGACGTGTGTCACGCCCCACGCACTTCGGCTCCGGCTGAATCCAAGTGGACAGGGCTGAGCGCCAGCCAGATTGCCTGGGCGACGGAGCGGCCATTGTGAGCGCGGGCCCAGGCCTCTTTGTCCTCGCACGCACTGGTTTATTCAACACGCCAGAAAGAGAGCGATGAGGTTTGACAGGCTTTCTCCACGGCTGCGTTGGAGCATGGTCACTCAGCGGGCCACTTTTGCGAGAGAGAAGCTATTTAGGAGACTTGGCATGGGTGCGACTGTCGGCTCGACGTGCAATATCATGCACATAGACGACTGAACATTGTGAATTGGAAAATGTCTATCGAACTAGTTAGTTAAATAATTTTGCGTTTAGACAAGAAGGAGGACACCCATACATTGTGTAGATACAAATAACAGGGAGCTATGGGCCTGGCAACCCTGACGGCATCATCATGTTGCCCCAAATCAGAGCATCATGTCCCCCTCCGTCTCAATAAGCGTTGCCTGGAGCATTGAACCGACGTCTCCCTTGTGGTGCACAGCTAGCGCTGGCTAAATGAACAATATGAATTGATCCTGATCCTTATCTAGTCTATTAAAGCAAAGGGCTAATGGAAGCGATTAGGGTGGCTTCATGAAGCTCCCGCTCGTGTCCCAGGCTCTCTCTCTCTCTCTCTCTCTCTCCCTTTCTCTCCCTCTCTCTCTCTCTCTTTTTCCCTTTCTCTCCCTCTCTCTCGCTCTCTCTCTCTCTCTCTCTCTCTCTCTCTCTCTCTCTCTCTCTCTCTCTCTCTCTCTCTCTCTCTCTCTCTCTCTCTCTCTCTCTCCATCTTTGACACATTTACACCCAAACCAACAACTCCTCCCCACTACTCCTCATGCATAATGCACTGCTGCATTGCGTGTTTGTTCGGCGGAATCATATCTTGAAGGCTGGCTTTAGATAAGCTTGAGGGTGTGATTATGTTTGTTTATTTGCGTGTGTGTGTGTGTGTGTGTGAGAGAGAGAGAGAGAGAGAGAGAGAGAGAGAGAGAGAGAGAGAGAGAAAGAGAGAGAGAGAGAGAGGGTGAAAAGAGAGCGAGTGCATGGCCGAATTCAACCTATTCGAGCTAACATTCACCATCTAAGTTGCTACCGCACTCCGCCCGATCTGGCACTCCTGCAGCGCCGATCACCGAGGCAGCTTTATTTTAAATTGGGAAATAATACCTATCTTTATATCTGGGCCGCTCAAGTCATTCTTGAGGACATGCCATTGTACGGCACTGCAGAGCAGAATGTACTGCAATGTTTCTATTGTATTCAAATGTCTAAAGCAACCCAGTACAATAATCAACAGGTGTGTTCCGCAGTTTTCCAGCGCGATCCGACACTTAAAAGGTCACCCACAATTTGTGTCGATAATTGGATAAAATGGTTGAGTTGTTGAAGAGGGAAAGCTAGCGCTAGATAAAGCTAGATATGCTGAGAAACATACCTGCATTTCTTGGATAATTCATCATCAATCCTATTCAGTTGGTGAACGCATGTTTACTATGGACATACTATTTTTAAATATTCAATTTGGAGATTTTAACATTATGTGAGGTAGCTATACGCTGCTTACGGAAGCATTCTATTAGGTGAGCAATTACTCACTTAATCTTCCCGCTTACTGATGTACGTCATCACATTTTCTCTGCATTGTAATCTTGGGGTGTGAAGTATGTGTGTTTGCGCGAGTAAAACAAGATAGATCATGGAGGATACTGTCTGTGTAGCATGTGTTATGTTCGGCTGTAATGAATAACTGTATATGAGAGAGTCATTGGCCTTTCTGGTCCGAGCGAGGCAGACCTCATTCCCTTAAAGACCCCCTGCCGTGCGGCCAAGAAATGTTGCGAGCCACGAAATGTCGAAAGCAGCCCGACAGAGCTGTCACTCGAGCGAAATAATGACGGAAAAGTGGCCGCCGACAAGCGAAATGGTGTTCGGACCGAGATTAGCCTTATCTACGATCCAGCTGCCAATAGCTATTACAAGGTGGGGAGCAAGGACAGGGCAGAGCTGGCCCTGTTAATGCTCGCCTCAGCAGTCAAACCGGTGTCGAGGCGACGACGCCAGCAACAGTGACCGGCGCCACGTCTGAATACATAACAGACAGAGCCCATTTCCAATTCCAAGCACAGCCCTGTCACAGTACAGTTTGCACGCCACTGATGCCGGGCCAAACCTCTAGAACAGTCTCTTTCTGCCTTTTTTGGGGGTCTTTTTTTCTTTGGTCTTTTAAGACATTCGTTTATGTGAAGCACGTCTGGCCCCACAAGGATGAACCAGAGCGGACACATCCAGACCAAGAGACAGAAAGTACAGAGTCAGAATCAGACACCAGGTGGGTTGAAAGCAGCGGCGCGCTCCGGAGCGGCTGGCTGTTTGCACCGGTGGTGACTGCGATGCGTCGGGACGTGCGTGTCCTAATGGGGAAAACAAATGTGGTGAGCCTCAATTTGGAGGTGGCATCCACTCAGAAAGACACACACACACACACCCACGCGAGGGGGGACACGGATCCACAATCAGCTCATCAGAGACGGCGGGCAAAGCTGCAGTCCCCACAAATCAGCGGCCAGCCCCTCCGCATAATGGCGGTGCTGGAACAGCGGGCTGCCAGCTAGGCGCTATCATTTCGGCCACGAGTGGCTGGTAATTGCAGCGCGATGGAATGACACCAGAAATCACAATCGAGTCTAATCTGTAGGGCACCAGCAGAGCCCTCCTCATTCTGTAGTGCACGCTCTGAGTAGAGGGCCGGCAAATGGGAAAGGCCTCGCACTTCCACCACCACCGTGTTTTTGGGGAGAGAACAATCCAGGGAACTTGGTCTCTCTTCCCCAGACCAGATGTCCAGGAGCCCCCCCCCCCCCCCCCTCAGAGAAAGGGCCCCCCATCCGCACTGCTCTGATGGGCTCCACGTCTACCAAAGGCTGGCCCTGTAACTGGCTCCAGCACGCTAGGCCACCCCGGCTTCGTTTTTCCCGTTCCCTTTCAGATTTTTAGGGCCGGATTTTTTGTCGGGCCGCACAGCAGCACAAATAGAACTGTACACGGTGTTGCCTCCGTTTATGGAGACGATCCATCCTGGCATGTTGTCTGAACACACACACACACACACACACACACACTTTGTACTGTCTCCTGTTCAGATTGTTAACAAAAGCCTCCATTTACACGGGCGCACAGACTAATACAAATAAAGGTCCACGCCCAGGAATACAAAAAAAAATGCCACATTGATTTGCATAAGTGGGGAACAATCAGATCGAGACGCAGTCTGACTAGCAGAGAGCGGAAAAGACAAAAGCGTGTGTGCCAGGAGCAGGCCCGAGATGACAGGCCTGTTATTAGCACTGCTGTCCCCTGGGTGTTGTCCTGGAAAAGGAAGCTTAGGAGACAGAAACACAGGGCGAGAGAGAGAGAGAGAGAGAGAGAGAGAGAGAGAGAGAGAGAGAGAGAGAGAGAGAGAGAGAGAAAACGAATAGGTAAACATGACAGGAGGCTGGAGTTTTGGTGTTCCAAGGGGTGCTCTGCCCCATAATGTGAGCCATCAATCTGGGCTGGTTCCTCATGCTGGGTGACCACTTTTCATTACTGCTCATTACAAGTGGCCACCAGTTGGGAGCCAGCATGAGCATGGCGTCTTTCATGTTAATATTCACCCTCTCTTTGTTGCCACTCGTCACTGGCTAAGGCGAATGTTGCAGAGTTTTATCCGCGAGAGGCTGTTTCCCTGAAAAAGACCGAGAGGGCGTGTAAAGGCTTTGAAGGCCATATCGGCTAATGGCAGCCGTTTTTCTTCAAGCAACCTGCAGTGGCGCACACACACACACACACACACACACACACACACACACACACACACACACACACACACACACACACACACACACACACACACACAGTGGACTGGACTGAACCGCCTCCCACAACTATTCTCACAAAAGCGGAAATGTGTCAATTAGTGCCTTCAGATATTTTAAAACCTTGTGGATGAGTTTACTGTGTGCAGGGTGCTGGCACCTCGCACGGTCCAGAATAGGAACAACGTTGTTTCATATTCAAGAGAAACAAACCAAAACCCAGCCACAATTACATCTTAAAAGCTCTTTACCACGGCGGGGGAAAACAAACAATGTCTTTATGGGGCAGTAATGATGCATGGAGTGCTTTCATCTCCCCCTCATCATGAGTCTGTCTGAGTGTGTGCTGAAACGTGCCGGCGGTCGCACAGCGGCCCTATCTGACCAGATCTCGCCGCGGGGTGAGGGGAGACTTCATGGGTGGAGGGGCGGGGGCCAAACTGCTGCCCGGGGCGCATCATCTCCGTCCCATTGCTCTCAAACCCCAGACAACAGGCCCGGGCGAAATGACTGTGGGTGCCGCCAACTGTGAAATTAATTGAACTTGTGATCCGAAGGAGTAGGGACCAGTATCTGCCTGGAGGGGTCGTTTGTTTGTGTGTGTGTGTGTGTGTGTGTGTGTGAGAGAGAGAGAGTGTGTGTGTGTGTGTGTGTGTGTGTGTGTGTGTGAGAGAGAGAGAGAGTGTGTCTGTGTGTGTGTGTGTGTGTGTGTGTGTGTGTGTGTGTGTGTGTGTGTGTGTGTGTGACCGCGTTCAGTCTTACATTAGCCGATGACAAAGGGACAACCAAGGCCAGAGGCCCTGCTGCATGCTGCATGGCGGGTCAGTGTTCTCTCCGTCTTCGCAGACACAGGCTGTCCTGTGTCTCGGTTGACTGGTGCGGCCAGCTGCCGTCGCGTGCGTGATGAGTGTTTGGTGTGGCCAAGCGTTTACCTTGGACAGGCCGTGTTGCACACAGACTCCTCTTGTGAAAGTAGCCGGATCGATGTGCTTGTGCATAGGCCACTCAAGAGATTGCACAGCGATGCAAAATTGTATCAGGGCTATTTGAACGGATTATGAATCGGTGAATCGATTAACATATGCTTGGAATGGTATGGTTATGAACACCACTACTTTATCCATTCCCAGTGGTAATGCACTACACATTTATGTGATGTGGTTTTATGTGTGGAGATGCAGCAAATCAATTACCGTAAAGAGGGGGGGGGGGTTTGTTCCTGGGCACACTGATACATGTTCGCAGGGTGCGGTTACGTGAAACCGGGACATGTCGTTTTATTTGGCTGCCCACCAGCGGCATAGAAAACGGGGCGGAGGAGCAGCAGAGAGCGCGGAGAGGCGGGGCGCAGAGAGTAGGCCACCACCTCCAGTGCATCGCTCGGAGCACTTTGTGTCCCTCCGAAGGTTCCCAGTCATTCCGTCCCACGATGCAATCTGTGCTGCCCCACATTAGAGAAGCGCGACGCCCCCAACTCCCATCCAGGTCACACTGCACCACGCGACACAGCAGTGCCTCTACAGAGCCTCCCTGGACGTACAGGAGGCGTGTACACGCGGACAGGGAGGCTGGGCGACCACGGGGTCAAGGTCAGGCGACACCGTGTCACCGTGCCAACGCGGTGTGCGCTCGCGCCGTAGAACTGGAGTTTAAACCTGTCGATCCGCGAAGGCCAGTGGCTCGGTGGAAACTTTGACGTGTATAAAGGCAGGGCTTAAAACCACGGCGAGCTTGAGGAAACTTAATAGAAACGATCCAATAGGTTGACAAGGTTGTATTAGGCGGGCACAAGGACGCCATGTTCCAGTTTTCCTCCACAGAATGATAAAGTACCGCGAGGACCAAGATGAGCTTTCTGTGGGAAAAGAAACAGTCTGCAGATCATTTGTCAGGAGTATATTTTACCTCCCAAAATGGCTGGTGCATACATTAATTATGAATGTCTCTCCAGAAGAAGTTGGTATGGAAATTTTTCAAAAAGGCTAGTGGATGGATTGCTTTCCCCAGCATCTCACTATACATATGTCCTTGTCTTCAGGCGATATTGATAGGACACGAGAAAGATGCAGTGTGACGTGCCTTTACTTACAGCGAGTCAGGGCAGGGCTATATTTAATTAGGATGATTTAAGTGTAGCGTTTAAATATCATGACCTTCGAGACCACGACTCTTTGTGTGGCAAAAGGCTATTGCTGCCTGGCTTGTCTTAATCAATTACGAAACGTAATCTTATAAACTGCCTTCTTACAAATAGCAAAGCTGTGCATAATAACGACCTCATTACAGAGGGCTCGACAGGGCCTGTGGACATTGTGCTGGGAGAGATTGGCTACAGAACCTACTTTTATCATTGGGTAATCTATCCCTCAGAGCGCCCAGAAGGAAATGAAGAATCAAAGGGAGGAAGGCATATTGTATATGGCAGTCCGAGCGCGGGCCAGGCCTTTCTATATGAAACCAGTCTCTCCGGGCGGAATTGAAGCCAGGCTGAGTCATTCTGGGCACGCACGCGGCTCTAGCCATCTATGGCATTTGTGATACCGTGTCGTCCCATGGTCTATTCCAGGGTGCATGAAAAGACACTTTGTCAAGGACATAGGCTCCCACTACAAATAAAATGTATCAACTGCTACTCGTATTAAAGCGGCCAACAGCAGCCAAGTAAAAGGGAGAATGAGGGGGGGAAATCACTTTCAAAAGTGAATGGGTTCTGGATATGTCCTCTACCTACCTAGACTTTTTAGCCCTTATCACCAAAGATTTCTCTTTATTTTCAAGGTCGTGATGACGTTCGAGATTTTTGCCAAATAGTGGAGGGCATAGGCAACATAGAGAGTATACAGAGAGCTAAAAAACAGCCCCAAAATCAATTTTTGACTTGGACTTTCAAGAAAATAAATAAATTGCTGCCTAGATGCATTGACTTTAATAATACTTTTTTTTTTTTTTTAAATACAACTGGCATCCTCATTTTCCATTTAATTGATAATGCTATAATTCATAGCTGCATCTGGGGTTTTGCTCTGTATTACAAAGCAAGTCATTGATTATTATTTAGGCTGGTTCCCAAAGTATTCTTTGAGAGGATCCCAACAATATGATGAGTGATAGAGATGCAGATCCAGGCTTCAAGCCACACAAAGAAATCTGAGATTTTTATCAAGACAAGAGCAGCTATTATCCTTAATCTTAAGATATAAAGCTTGTTAAAGTTAAACCAAGTATAGGGGGAGATTATGACATACAACAGATTCTTCCATACCTGACCTGTTATCCTAATAAATCCGTGATGTGTGTTGTGCAGCCCACTTGTAACATTGGGAAAATAGAAATTATTCTGTTTTTCCCCACAAACTGTGGGCTCACATTGAATTCTGCTTTATCTTAAACTAATAAGCCTCCTAAGGAACATCTTATATTTTTTTCATGCCGTCCATGTTACAAAGAGTACCACATGGGAAGCTTCTTCTAAGCACAGAACTCTAGTTTGTTTGTAGTATGTAGAGTTGACCGTGGCGACCACTTCAAAGGCAGCTATATATGGGGCATAGCATGTTATATGTAATATGGTGTAAAAAAAAAAAAAAAGATGGGGGTTCAATCATGCCACGGCAACTTAGCTACCCCACCAGGGATGGCAGCATTTCCATTTGAACTCAGTCCTTTCTGGAAACTGATTCTCATTAGCGTTCCATTGACATGTGCAGCTTTTGATGTGGATTTGAATATTATAACCATTCATTGAGTTCACAAACATTGTTGTTAAATTTACGTCAGGAATTGGTCAAAGTTAAACATTATTGAAGCCAGCCTTGCCCCATTTAAAAACCCACACCCAGTTGGAGTGTTGATCTCCCATTATACTTTACCCACCGTGTATTCATAGATTCAGTCTGAGAAACAAACCACCTGCCAGCCCGAGTCAATGGAAAATCACTTAGAATACCAAAACTACTCTAACAATGGAATATTGTGCATGAATAATTCTTAAATTCATGAAAAAACATTTAAATAAATAAAAGGAGCATTGTGGACTATGGGGAGTTCCAAGTGATTTGAATTGGGTGCCTGACAGTTGAACCTTGCATGGAAGCAAACACAATTACTCGTACAGTGCATAGTCAGTAGTAATCCGAGAATCTTGAATCTTGTCTGAGCAAACAAACGCCTGTGCCTTTGATGAATTCTTTAGGCTTTCAGAGATTTCAAAGCAACGTATTGCAATGTTGGAGCAACAACCATGAATAACCAGACCTAAAAGGATAATACATACTTTTCTTCACCCTGAATTAGAATTATGAAGACAATTGCAGCACAACAGACTGCAATAGATTACTCTGATGGACAATAGTTGGCACAATGTCGCTCCTACATAATCCAATAAACCCTTATAAATAACTCCAGCAACATCTACACCTTACGGTAAGACTTTGTTGCATGATCAGCCTCCCTCGGGATTGAGTTGAGCATAGACGATTTGTCATATTCTTAGTTTGTGTGTGGTATTAAGACCCTGTGATGCGTCAAAATACCCCCAAAGTTGGCTGTCAGAGCGAACAGAATTCCATTAGCTACTGTTGCCTTTCCTCCTCTTCTGACAGTGGCTGATTCTGGGCACTGAGCTCATCGTTCTGCCGTGAGGATGAGCTTCTGCCCCCTTGAAGAGAAGCTGCCACTATAACAATGTTGGACTTTAGCGTTACTATTAAGCACGTTTTGCATGTACTGTTAATAATTATATTTAATACAATTGATTGATAAATGGGACCTGCAGTTAGTCACTGTTACATTATTTTAGTAGTTCTGGAACTCATGACATATATGCTTGGAATAATATAAAAGTGACTCTTGTACTACTTGTACACAATCACATGAATATCGTATTTAAAATGATTATGTCGTGATTGCATATGCATTAGCATCGTAATTGTCAATTATATAACTCAATAGAGTTGCTACTAGCGACGGGGCTGTTAAAGGGGTCACAGGGAAAAGGAAAGCTTAAGAGCGACGATTGTCCATATAGCGCACTGCAGGCAGTTGCGAACCAGATAACTTGATCAGGGAGAGTGTCACGCAGGCACGGCGCCAGTTTTTTTTTGTCTCTCCCGGGGCTAAAGGGGAGCTTGACCAGTACGTGGAGTGCTAAGAAAATAATGTTTAATAAAATAGCTATAAACAATACCGAAATGCTTGAGGGTGGCTTAACTGGGGCTGTGCACATTTGTGACGGGGCTATAGCTCCCACTAGCCCCGGTGTAGGGCCGTGCCTGGTGTTACGGGGGTTTTGTTTATCGCGCCAACTCATTAGCTTTCGTTAGTTTCAGCTGTTTTCGTCAGTGTCATTGTTAGCACCTGTATTTTTCTTTAATTTTTTCTGATTGGTTCTCATGGGTTTGTTCTTCAGTCTAGTCTTTTTAATTGCCCTTCGTCCAGCCATTGTTTAGTTCCGTGCTTTTGAGCCTTCCTGTGTTGATCGTGGTCCCGAGAATAAATTACAATTTCAAGATACCTGCGTTTGGGTCTTGCTCTCTCCCTTGGCTGATCCTGAAAGGAGAGGAAATGAAATTTGCCGAGTGCCGGCCTATTTAACACTTGACCCCATTATGCAGTTTGCAGAGAGGTGTGTTTCTGCGTTATTGTCCTCTGCATCCACTATGCTCATTGGAGGAAATTGTGTGATGTGCTACTTGGCCTAGTTTCGGGGCTGACATTCAACAAGACAGCTCAGATCAGCCCGAGAATTAATAGCTCACATATTACTAAAAAACTCACAACTCTCTTAGATTTATTCAAATGTGTGTTCAAATGTGTGGTTGTGTGTTCAAATGTGTGTACGCGTGTGTGAGAGAGTGGAGCCAAGTGCACATACACTGTTGCAGTAAAATATCGTTAACGAATGCAGACCTCATATATGGGTAACCATAGCAACCCATATGAGTACTGTAAATTCATCTTTACCCTTTGAATGACTCGAAATATTAAAGGCAAGTTTATTTTTCTAGCAAAGAAATACATTCATGAAAAATGATTACATTTATTACCTACTTCCTGGCAGATATCGATAAAGCGCCCTATGTCCTGTATTCAGCCTCTCAAAATCGTTGGAAGCCCGGCAGTCACTAACCAATCAGGACAGGTGTTGCAAGAAGGCGTGGCTACCTGCCTGTCAATCACCTCGCAACGCAGGGTCACTCAAGTCAGGGATGTGTAAACACCATTTGAAGTGACTGGCTTAGGAGAGGGATAGGAGAGATAGGAGATTCAGGTTGGCTTTTTGCACTCTTGAGATTCAAATTCTTGCTTATTTTTGCCCAATCTTCTAGACTTGCCTACTACACCTTTAAGCCACATGGGGTCAGCGGACCACAGCACCTTTAATATGAGACTTAGAGGGTTGGAACTTATCGGGGCATGTGCAGACTCTCTTCACTCCGCGTGATAACGTCCCTTGGCCCTTGGTTGTGTACTGAGACGCCCCAAGGCATCCTACTTCAAGCGCCAGTGTGTGTCTGTGGACCTGCGTCTTGTTCCGAGTGGCTGCTGGAGTGTAATAAAAGCTGAGGCTGCCGAGGCTAAATGAGTTGAAGGAATGATAAGGTTTCTCCTCCGCACTACCAGGGAAAAGACACGCTCTGTGGGCAACGGCTTGCGTGTGTGTGTGTCTGTGCCCGCAACAACGCTCTGAATCATTGAAGAGCGCGAGCAGGGAAAGTCAGGCTGGTTCAAATGTTTTTCTTGCGTGAAACATATTCTCATTAAAGAAGGCTTAATGGAGGATTGAATGAGCGTGATTGATGAGATTGAGTGTGCATGTTGATTGTTCCGTTGACTGAAAGGGGGTCGATTTCTTAAAAACCCATCAAGCATTCTGATTGGAAGAAATGAGTCCTTGTCAAGGCCAATCACAAGAGACAATGCTAGGATAAAGATTAGAATGCACAGCCAACTCCAGTTATCCATGCATAGCCTTAGCAAATAACATGTTTCAGTTTCAGTTGCAAATAATGACCTACCTAGACTGTCATTGTGATCATTTTCAACACACCTGAACCCACATGCTAGACTTACTAATTGGAAAAGTACATTTACTCTTCTCCAGTGCAGATCATATTGTGTGTGGGTATAGCCTACTTTACAATTGAGGCACACTGCATAGCATTGATAACGCTTGCGTTTTACAGACAGTTCCTATTGCTGGGTGTGGTTGCTGGATAAGTCAACAGAGGAATGTCTGCTGTGTGTGCAGGCCATTACCTGGGCTCCAGGGAGCGGCTGGGAATATCATGACTCCCATTAGATCCGACCAAGCCTCCTTCATTGTCCCCCGGAGGCGCATTCGTCTTGTGGCCGTCACCAAATATTGGCTAATGGTGACAAATGTGCCCAGCATAGTACAACACTTCACAATTTACAGTGTCCTCTCCTCGACGGCACCCACTTCATTACGGGCTTTCATTATGCAGCGGGGATGGACTGGCTGATATTGTGGGAATTGAAAGGCACCAATTTACCTCTTACAATAAGAAGGGCTCCCCTAATCCCTGGCTGCGGAGCTCATCAATGAAATTGATGGCTGTGAATGCGGGGCTCATGAATCTTTAAGTGACCCAGCCTCTATCGGGTTGTTTTAAAAGGCCTGATTACAGTGCTTGTTAAATTAGTAGCCGGGACAATACAAACTGGCCACTCTCTAAAGTAGTTTGGGCCTAACCGTGTGGAAACTCGCATAGAAACTGTATTCCCTCCCCCCGCCGTGTGGAAACGCTCGCACACAGCGCCTCCCTCACAATGTTTGGGGATGTCACGGTCATTTAACTGCGACCCTCTGTTTGTGGACAGGCTGGCAGTGTGATGTGGTCGGTGTCACGCCACGCCGTGCTTCCAAGCGGTTGGCCTACATAAAGGGATATTTTAAGACTTCCCATGCTGACTGGTTTGCCCTCTAATGACAGTCCGTCTCCTCCTCAAGTTCAGACTCTTCCTTCTGAAGAATATTTATCCTTCTGGATGAAGGATTAAATTCCTTTTTTTTTTTTTTTTTTTTTTGATACATCCTTTACACAGCACAGTGAAGAAACCTGCAGGAATTTGTGGTTTATCCAAGGAGAAAATTGCCTAGAACAGCGACAGCGTGCAGTATTACGATGACAAACATCAGATGCATCGTGTGTACTGTAGCCTGTGCTCCCATGATGCATTTGTTTACTCCTTGCTCTAGTCCAGCTGCATTTTGCTGCTCTTTGTGGATAATGAGGAAACCATTCATACCCCCTGCTAAAGGAAGAACAGGACTTGATCCAATCTTTTGTCCGGGCCTGCTGTTGATAAGCTGCTTCATCTGTTCCTCGTAGTACTCTGCTGTTGCCGAAATCCATAAAAGGCTGAATGCAGCTGCTCACAAATCATCATGACCTAGCAGTTGCTCTCCGCGGAATTGTTTCACTTAGCATCCTTTTATCGTTTTGATGTGTTTCAGATTAATATGGTTTCGATAACACCCCATTCGTATTGCGCTAGGTTTTAATAGCGTTTGCCAGACTTCTGGGGAATATTTAATTAGAATGACATTACGTGAAGTAGTATCTCCCACTGTGCCTTGTAATTTGTGCAACTTCATGCCCAGCGCTTCAAGAGTTCAGTGCGTTCTCCTTAGATTGCCTTTTTTGAGTGATGAGCCGCTTCTTGCGTTCAGTTCAACAAATACAAAAACAAACCGAAATGACTGATTGTTTAATCTTCCGAAGTGATAATGCACTTTTAATGGTCAGCACAGTGGAGGTGTCTGCGAAATATCACCCATTAGCTCACACACTCATTTGATCAACGTTTCTGCAAGTTGCTGGAGACTATTTTGGATTTAGTGTTCTATCTCAGACCGGTTAAAAAACCCGTGCAGCCCTTAATCAGTGAGGAGTCAGCTCTTGTCAGTGGATAGCGTTCGTAACAGGCCATGATCCAATAGGAGCCATTTTCATGCAAAACCAAATCCCTCCCTGCACTTGTTAGCCGATTTCTCCCGTGCATGTCCACGTGCCAGTGAAGTGACGTGCATGACGACTAAGGAAGTATTTTTTTATAAACCAGATGAGGCGTCCAAAAACAACTCCATATCGTCTCTCAAAAGTCAACAGGCAGAATAGGACATGGTGGCCTGGGGGGGGTAGAGGGGTATCGAAATTGGAGGGTTACCTTTTCAAAAAATGCTTTTAGGGCCACTCCAGGTTTCTGGGTCTCATCTTGAAAAGAAAAGAAGGTTGGGGGAGAGGGGGAGTCATTACGTTAATGCCATTACAGTGGGGGGCCTCACAGAACACAAAGGTGTTATCGATTCCCTGCCGCTTACAAAAGGGTGGCTTTTTGCAGGGGTTTTGCACATGCTGATTATTGATCATGCACATACAATGCTTAAGCAACCTTAAAAAATGGAAAGTAAAATCAAAGACAAGGCAATTTTCGTTGCAACGTTGTAGAATATGCATATACTGACTTATATATCAGTACATACTATGTGCATCATCCCTAGCACAAGTTATAGCAAACTAGTACATCTTAGCTTAATCTACATTTAGCAAGACTTAGCGTGGCCATGTCAGGCCAGCGACTGAACATGCTGAAAACAAATAGCAATACTATTTCATGGCTGCACGATGGGCCCTCATCTCTCAAAGCAACGCGTGATGAAATAACGTTAATTTGCATGATGGGGTGGAAAGGCTTAGAAAATCTCCGAGCTCTGAAACTCGGCCATCATGTTTGTCTGCGTGTTGTGTTTCCTCCTGATTCTCCTTCTTTCTTCTCCTTGTCCCCATGCTTACTGGAGAGCTTTGCTTACACCCTCAATTGATCCGTCCTCTGGCAATTTACTATCACTGGCCATCTTTGGTGTCTGGATATCACTTCACTCAGGAGCTGGGCTGGGCTGTCCGTCTTTGGTGCCTGGGTATCACTTCACTCGGGAGCTGGCCTGGGCTGTCCGTCTCCACCCAAATCTCCGTTTCCGATTGTTTTGGCTCGTTTGGCTCACAGCTACCTCTGGCCAATTGAACACAGCCTACCCCCTCGGTTTCTTTTTTCAACTTTTGAGTGAATGGCAGCGCCTTCACACCCCCCTGTGCTCCAGAGCCCTCCGACCGCTTCTCTTCTCTCACGCAGTGCCCTCTGGTCATGTTCAGCCTCTCAGCTCCTCAGCGGCCTCGATTCCCCGAGTCGCCTCGCAACTTCCAACGTTTGATAAAACCTCGCGCGTACACTCAAAGAGCTGCCACGGTGCCCTGGGAAGTCTAACTTTATCAGCCCTTTTTCCCCCACTCCATGGCCTCAAACTGAACAACTGTATGTGCCTTAAGACCCATTTTGTTCTCAGAATGACTGAGTTTGAGTGATTGGTTGTCTATAAATGTCCAGGCCTCACCCGAGTCATTTCCGATGGACCATGAACGTCCCTGGTTCTCCTCATTAGTCCAACACCTACCCAGGGATCATATCTACCCTCTTCACCATCTTCATATGATATCGAATGTGGACCCTTCATGTCTCGTCCCGAGCTGTCGTATTGTGCTAATCTGATGCATGTTTGTAGTGTGTCCAGTATAATTCAAACCAAGCAGTCTGTTTGATCAATAGCTACCGGCAGCGTTGTATGCCGATGCCTCTCCTCTCAATATCCCCCCCCCCCCCCCCATGCAGTTTCTAGCCCTTCAGAGTCGTCTGCGTCTGCCCTGCATCACTTCAGCATCGTATTTGAAGAAGGAGCCATTTCATCTTATTGCACACACGAGACAACCCGTGGAATTCAGGGATCTGTGACCTGACTGTTTGGGCTAGGGTTTATGTATCTAAGCTATTCTGCCGGCGTATAACTAGTTGTCACTCCGGGCGGGGGGTTGCCAGAGACATTCGCGAGGATGGTCAGATAGATGGCTGCCTCGAATAGGATGCGGCATTCCTCTTATTTACATTCCCCAGGGGTTGATGGAGCGTGGAGAAGTGGGGAGAGACCCTCGCCAGGGGTTGGGGTTACGAGACAACAGGCACCGTACGCCATCCCATCGCGCCATGGCAACCCCGGGTGTGAACAGTGCCAATTATTTCCAACAGTATGCTGATGAGAGGATGCCTGTGAAAACAAGAGTCCCCCCGCTAACCTGCCACTCGGCACCGTCTGTAATTAATGTGGGCATTACCACTGTGCCCCGGCCGCTCCCAGCCCCTGTTTGCGGGAGATACTTAGGGGGCTGCTCATCATTACGGGTGAAGGCCCAGGCAGCGACAGCCTAATCAATGAGGCCTGTGGCGCGGGGAGCGGCGTGCGGCACGGCTGCCTCTCAATCACTCCCCGCCTGCCATCGCGGAAGCCCCAACGCTAACGCTCTCACCCTTTGTGAGAGAATGGCACCCCATTAATCAGGGCCTCCTAATAAATGCTCTGAAAGAAGTGTCATTGAGTGCAGGCAGTTGCGCGTACCGCCTCGCGGTGGTGCGGCTATTAATTAGCATCCCCATCACCCCCCCATGTTTGTTTGTTGGGGAGCAATCGTTTAATTAGGCAACTTTAGATGAAGGGGATAAATATTGCCAACAGCGAGCGGCAGCAAACAGCTCCTGCGGAGGCTTAAGGTAGCTTATCCTTGTAGAGCAAGTATCAATCACATTTATCTGTGAATAGATACAATTAGCTTCTGTAATCTAGTGAGGGAGTGCATTCTACTTCTACACTGGCTGTGTACAGGCTGTCCCCGGCAGGTGGGGGTGGATGCTCGCTACCCAGAATTCTTGGAACGTGCCAGAGGTGCAAAGAGGACAGGAAGTGACTGATAAGCGCCTGTGGTAGGCAGCTTACTCACTCCTGCGCCCTGATAAGGCTGTTAGAAAAACACAAACATTCCACAAAGCTTCCTGAGTAATTGCTTTATGACTAGGCATTGATGGCACATCCCTTTACTCTTCAGGAGGGCCAAGATGAGACTGAGACAATTTTTACTCAGAGAACAAAACAAAACCAAAAAAAAAAAAAACTGTCCGTGACTCATTTAAGGCTAAACCAATGGTTCTAAAAAGAGAATCTGTGTTAGATAGGAGACCAATTTAGCACTGCTTTTAATTTGATCTCCCCATTGTGATCTTAAAGGCTTATTTTTGAATTCCCATTTGAGTTCTGATATCAAAGCAACCCCTCTGACCCCACTCTGCATGAATGTAAATTCTGCTCTGCCCTATTTTCAGTTATACACGTTTACCTCACTTTAAAAAAATAAAAAAAATCTTACCTCACTTTACCTCATTTTTCATATTTACTCCAAGGCTAAACTCCTTGCTTCTTGCCCCTGACTGTAGACTATTCTCTTTAAAACTCACAAGGTCGGCTTAAGGGGGAAACGCAAGTCTCTGTCTTGACTTGACGAGAAGCAGCCTGCTGCCAGCGTGTGATTCACCTAAGGCCAAGGAAAGTGTTGAGGCACTGGTACACACGATCCATGATCAATAGTGGCGCATTAAAGATCCTGTCCCCCAGGAGGAAGAACTTGCCTGAGGGGCCCTGCTTGGTTGCTCCCCCCCCCCGTGTCAACTCTCCCCCTTCCCCTTCCCCTCCCCAAAAACCGAGACGCAGATCTGTCAGTATAACAGATTGCTCCTACAGGTTAGAGCTACAGAGTTGTTTGGCTAGAATCTGAGGGCCAGTGGCTGGCTGTCACTCAAATGTTACAGTTCAGAGATCACTTGCCTTGTGAGCCTCCTCTCAGGTACTCCATACGTGCAGGCGAATGTTCGGAGGAAGCTGAAAAGCCATCATAGGAACGTATAATCCGCTTTTTGACATTTTGCGTGCCTGCTCATAGCAGAGCTCAATGGCAAGCAGATGCTACTGAGGTATAAACGTTTAAGCATCGCTTGTTGCACATTGATGATGAAATGCCAGCACACGGCCGACCTTGGCTCGTAATTGCAAGTTCATTAAGGGATCTTGGTTGTAATGTTCCAGCTTGTGGCGTTGTCACTAAGGCGGATATTTGTCCTGCATTAAACCGCGTTGTCTAGTACGCCATTAGCAATTTCATTATGCTGATCACAGTATACGATCACGGCAAGTAAACAAATAATTTAATTACAAAGAATACCAAGTTGATCAAAGTTTTTTAATTGCTCATTCATATTCTTTGAATGTTTGTTAGCATCTCCTTAACATTGGGAACAACTCAACTGTTTTAAAATGTCTGATGCTAGGTTTTATCTAGTTACTGTGAATGTAAATTCAATAAATTATAATATTGTCAAGCATTGCATTAAGTATTGTGTCAATTAGGGCTCATTAATAAGTGAATACATGTTTGCTTATATAGATTAGAAAATAAATTAAAAAAAGAGCTAAGGTTTTTGTGATAATTACCTAAAAAGAGGGAAAAAAACACATTTGGGACAATGTTTTGTTTGTGCTATAATGAAGTGTAGTTATGCTTCATATACAGTTGCAATCAATATTATTCAACCCCTATTGGAAATTAGGTTTATGAACAAAATCTCCAAACTTTCAGCTGTTTGCAAAAAAAAAACTATGAAACAAGAACAATTGAAATAGCTCAATACAACTAACAAGTTGTTTCTCCAAATTCAACACAAAATGTCACTTTCAATGACTACTGCCGTCTCGGAATTATTCAACCCCCTGAATAGAAGCCCTCATAGGAGCACACATTTGCAAATCAGATTGTCTCAAGGGCTTCATTAGTTGCATCAGGTGTACTTGAGATAAAACACATCAAATACCTGGCTAGGGCTTTGTTGACTGTGACGTTCGAATGCATGTTAGAAACATGTCAAGAGAGTGGTTCAAAAAGTTAGGAATAGAGATCATTGCCTTGCACAAACAAGGAAAAGGATACAAAAAAATAGCAAAGGGACTGAATGTTCTTAGAGATACAGTTGGAAGCATAGTTCGCAAATTTAAAGTTAAAGGAACCCTGGCTACACTGCCTGGACGTGGCAGAAAGAGGAAGCTATCAGCGGCTGCCACCAGATTCCTGAGGAGGCAGGTGGTCGAAAACCCTCGAGTAACTGCAAAAAACCTGCAGCAAGATTTGGTGACAGTAGGCACTGAGGTTTCAGTTTGCACAGTAAGGCGCATACTAAATGCTGAAGGTCCCCATGCCCGAACTCTAAAACGCACACCTCTGATGACTCAAAATCACAAGAAAGGTTGTCTCCAATATGTTCCAAACCATATAAATATGCCACAGAAGTTTTGTGGAGCGATGAAACTGGAACTTTTCGGCCCTATGGATCAGCGGTATGTCTGCAGGAGGAAAAATGAAGCATACGCTGAAAAGAACACCCTGCCTACTGTGAAATATGGCGGTGGCTCGGTGATGCTCTGGGGCTGCTTCGCTTTCTCTGGCACTGGAAACCTGCAGCGTGTGGAGGGCAAGATGGATTCAATTAAATATCAGGAAATCCTAGGAGAAAACGTCATGCCTTCTGTAAGTAAGCTGAACCTTGGGTGTCATTGGACCTTCAAACAGGACAATGATCCCAAGCATACCTTAAAGTCCACCAAGGCTTGGTTTCAGAAGAAGTCCTGAAAGATTCTGCAGTGACCGTCACAGTCGCCTGACTTGAACCCCATAGAATATCTTTGGTGGGATTTGAAGAAGGCGGTTGCAGGAATGGGCTAAGATTCCTCAGGAATGCTGCTAGAAGCTGGTGTCTGGCTATGCATCACGTTCGCAGCAGGTCATAACAGCAAAAGGGTGGTCTACTAAGTAATGAAGATGCTTGTCATGAAGGGGTTGAATAATTAATAATTCTGAGACTTCAGTTGTCATTAAAAGTGGCATTTTGTGTTGAATTTGGAGAAACCACTTGTTATATTAGTCGTGTTGAGCTATTTAAATTGTTCTTGTTTGATTGTTTTTTGCAAACAGCTGAAAGTTTGATGATTTGGCTAATAAACCTAACTTACAAAGGGGGTTGAATAATTTGGATTGCAACTGTACATACTATCCCTATTGTTACTTTAGCATTCAGTGGATAACACTGCGCAGGCCTGCGTAGATATAATATAATTTCAGCCCTTTAATGCTCTATGGAATGTGCACCCTTCACCCACCTATCCAGCTGGTCGCCACATCCCACAAAAAAAGACAGTGCTTTAAGGCAAGGATAAAGGCAGCTTTTTATGATGTTACTTCTTTGATACACAAGAAGACATCAGATAAATCTGTGCTTATCTTTGTTAGCAACTCGTTGACACCTGGAAGCAGCACTCTTCAAATCGTGATTGACGGAGGACCCCACGTGTTTCGGTAAGATTAAGGGGGGTTTACTATGTTTCTGTGTCATGGTTACTACACTGTATGGGTGCAGACAAATGCTAGAGCAATAATAACACAACATATGGTTGCTTTGTATTGCTGTACAAAATCGAGATTTGACAAAGATTATGAAGGGTGATTTTCATACTTCTCTGATTTTACAAATAGTCTGGTTTGGTGTTAGCAGTTGCCTAGCAGATGAACTCAATGACAAATGAGACCCGGCCCCCTGAAGATTTGTTAAAATAGGACAGATCCTGATCCAATTATAGACCAACATTAAGTTAATCCCATATATGGCAGTGCCTCTTTAAACAGCGGCGTGGCACCAATTCAAGCCGTATCCTTTCATTGTGAGACTACAACGCCCCGAAACATTTTATCGACCTTTCTCTCGGGAGAAGAGATCCCCTCCCCCATGCAAACACATGCCAATACAACTAACCCCACTTGGTATCTGGAGAGAGGAGGGGAGCCACCCTGCTGAGTCCACATGGAAGGTTGTTTCATTCTGGCTGCCAGATTGTTCCTTAGCGGGCGGTTGGTACATCCGGTTCCACCAGGAGAGACGGAGCCGGCCATGGATCTGGGTCACAGTGGGGTCCTCCCTGTATCTCTGCTGTCTGACTGTTTGTCTGTCCAGCCAGTGGAATGTGAAAAGATTTCATTCATTTTAGACCACACTGCTGGTATGTGTAGTCTTACATGCGCAGAGGTTTTGCACTGTGACTACGAAGAGTATGACTAACATATAGATTCCTAAAGGACACATCTCACTATGATGGATAATATTTGATTTGTATGTAGTGGACTATACGAATACATCACTTTACTAAAATAATATTCTACTTAGGTTGGTACTCATATAATGGGGTTTAATTTCCCCAGTGTTCGATGAAGAGCCTCAGTACAGCCGAGTACGGGACGTACGTTTGGGCCGACAGCGTCCGCTTAATGGCAGCCCTGATCTCCTGTTTTCCCATAACGGCCCCTCCACTATCACACAGGGCTCCACGGGCCTCCAGGTAGCCCGGCTGTTCACCACGGGCCACGCCTCACACGGCTCACACAGTCCTCCGACACTTGCTCAGTGTCGGATTCGAGCCTGTGTCCGTTTCCAAAGTGGCGGGTTAGATGAGGAGATTGCTGGGGCTTGATTACTCACAGCCCAGCCACCCCCTACAACAGGCACTTACAGGGGCGTCATCAGAGTGTACAGTAAGTGGAACCGGGGGGGGCGCATCACGAGAACCATCTTAAAGGCGATGCTTCTTTACTTCTCTGGCTTTTATGAAATAAGGTGCTGGATGACAATGACTCGACCAAAATAACACAACCCTTATGTTAAACCTGAGCAGTGAACGTAAAGAAATGTAGGGGACCCCACTAAAAACGATACTACTAACCCTTATGTTAAACCTGATCAGTGAACGTAAAGAAATGTAGGGACCCCACTAAAAACTATACTACTATCCCTTATGTTGAACCTGATCAGTGAATGCAAAGAAATGTAGGGACCCCACTAAAAACGATACGTCTAGGACATACTGGTGTCTTTTTCTTTTAGATCATGGTTACCGTTTCTTTTGTACTACTGTTTCCACAAACGGGAATGTATGTGTGTTATTTTGTAAGGTAAGCTGTTTTCCTTCCTGGCATAAAGTTGCTCCATTTAACCCAGTGCTCTAGGGATCACATAATTGGTCCCTTGATCAAACCAGTGTTATTAGTCCAAGGGAAATAAGCTGAGAAAATGTGCCTTGTTTTATGTCTGTAAAGGATATTGGATTTAGAATTTGAGTACATTGCAACATAAGACAATTTAATTGGACCAGTTCGTTTGTGGGTTTTATCAATGGGGCTTTTTACTGTGTTTTGAAACCAAGTTGTTAAGTTTGGCAGTTCAATTGAGTTTTAATGAAGAACCCGTACATTCTATTGATTCCATGTTATCTATGGCCCTCCCCAAAGGCGTGCCGTGTGCACAGTCCTTAGGTTTTTTGTACAATACATAAATATATGTGTGTGTGCGTGCGTGTGTGTGTGTGTGTGTGTGTGTGTGTGTGTGTGTGTGTGTGTGTGTGTGTGTGTGTGTGTGTGTGTGCGTGTCTGTGAGTGTGTGTGTGTGTGTGTGTGTGTGTGTGTGTGTGTGTTTCCACTCTGTTGGAGCTGTCATTTCCACCCATTAGGAAGTCACCATAATTGGATGAAAGCAACCTTTCTGCACAAAATAACAACATGCTCGACCTGTCAGACCAAATTAAGATGTTCCAAAATATTTGTTGTTCGGTCGACATTTGGTTCAAGGATCTATGTTTTGTTTTCCACCATGTTTTGAACTCTAAAATTATGATGAATTAACTTGTTTATGTGTTGTAAGGGCCAAATAAGAAAAGGTTATCAAATATGCATGTCATGCATCCTCTATTACCAGAGAAAATCGTTCCATTTTGACTAACCAGAGGTAATGGAATAAAGGCAATATTTCTACCTTTTTTTTTTCTTCTTTTTGTATTACTTCAATTCCTGTAGCTGTCTACTGTTGTACATGTTTCTTTGTTCCTTATAACACAGAGGAGAAGTCAATATTTGATGCAACTTGAACAAAATGTTTTTACAGGGGCCAAACCATAAAGGGGCTTCAATAGCATTTGCTATGACAAAGAGGCTGTGTCATACGTGGATAGAGGTGACCATTTGAGCAGGGCTCTCTGTCTGACCAGCTGTGATTTAAAGAACACACAGTCCCATAAATCACCTGGGTAATCTTTATTAAAACGTGTGACAGGTCAAATCAAAGTTGAGCAGTGCCATCTTTGGCATTTCAAAGGCTGGATTTAGTATTATGAAGGACAATTTATATAGAACTGTCTAACACACTATCTGTCTGGTATTGATTTGTGGTTAAATATATGTGGTGTTGCACAACTCCCAATGTTTGCTTTTTAGGTGAGGGCAAGATAATAGGCTATGAGACCTTGTGGCCCAACCATTTTTTATTTATTTATACATTTTTTTAAAACCCCGCCTTGTTCACTTTCCTCAAAGTGTTGTTTTGTCATTTTGCACTTTTCCAGCAAGGCAATGTTACTAGATTTAGAATGTTAATTGTGTCATTGTTCTCTCAATAGGTAACCACCAACATGATTATCAACATAGTCACCTGGATCTCACTGCTCTCACTCCTAAAATGGGTAAGCATTTAAGGTATAAGGTATAGATATAGTATACATGTACTGTAATTCCTGATTAGAATCTTATCACCAATGGCTGAGAATTAGTTTGAGATTTGTGTTTTGGTGTCCTGTTGTCAACCTACAACAGTTAGCCATCTTATGATTTTATCTTATCTTATGATTTCAAGTGTAAACTATTTCGCTGTTATATAATATGTCAGATACGGTTTTAAAAAATACAATATGTTTCCAGGTTACTTTCAGTATGAAAATTATATCTATTCCAAACTGAATAAGTTTTAATTTAAACATTTTATTAATTCTTGTTTTGCCAAGTCTAGCATTCCACAAGAACTGTCTCTTTATTGGTAATACGTCAGACGGGACTCTTTCTGATAGCGGGATGTAATTATTTTGAATCCCAGTGAGGACAGAACATTTTTTTCTTGGAGGGAAATGAACATCTTAGATTACAAATAAAATAGGGTTGGGGAGAATAAAGAACCAACATGTATAATAATATTACAATATCAAGTTATTGAAAAAGATTATTAACAGTTATGTTGCCATATCTGTTTCGTAAAATCGGATTTTCCATGTTTAGAGCTAGGCTTTTTTTTTTTGCCTACAGGGAGTGGTAGTTTCTTTAAACTAAAGTTATACACCAGCAGAAGAAAATAAAAAGCTTTATTGTGGGCTCCGTCCCCATCTTCCCAGTATAATTGGGAACATTCTAAGGCTGCTAGGTTACAAGCAAAGTGCTCCATACTGACTTTTTCAATATCGGCCGAGCGGTGAACTAAAGTTTAAACATGGTCTTACTCTCTTTTCATTTTGAAGAAGAGCTTATTTTTTGTGAAATATATTACATAATGTACTGGATCGTAACACATTGGTTCCTGTCTTGATTTTGTTTTGTTGCTCTATTTCTCTTTATTTTTCATTACGTCCTTTATAAACAGGGCACTGCTTCCAAAGAGACATAGTCTCAGTCACTCGACGCTGTATAAATAAATGATTCATAATAAATTCAAGTAGTCTGCACATTGGTGATTGGTTATTGATACTTTCTCTCTCACTTGGATTACTCAGCCCACAGACCCATGAGATGCGGTAAGTAATACACATATGCAATCGCTGTACATGTGTATATTTGTTTCTATCTTTATTATAATTTTTCATGTACATAGTGGTGTACGTGTGCGTTCAAACTCTGTTGTGGTGGTGCCTTTCTGTCAGCAGCTCTGTGGTCGTGGCAGGGTAGCTTGTCCTTTATGCCCAGACACCTAAACTCATTTCCTTGTCAACCCCTTTTCTTCTCCCTTTGTAGATTATTTGACTCGCTATTTGTAAAATCTCATCATGAACTGTGAATATTTCAGTTCTTGGCCTTTTTTAAAACTTAACCGCACACATATAAACTCCTTACTCTCCTTTTCCGATTCCTATCAACGACCGGGCTCCAATCATCATCTCTCTTTTTTCTCACTTTCTGTCTTTCTGTCTTTCTGTCTTTCTTTCTTTCGTTCTTTCGTTCTTTCGTTCTTTCGTTCTTTCTTTCTTTCTTTCTTTCTTTCCCTCATCTCCGTTCACTTGCTGAAATCTTCTCTTCCGTGCCCCATGCTCGTCGATGTTGTGCGTCCCTGTCCTCTCTGCTGCAGTAGTCACCCAACACTATTTATAAACCTGCCACCAGTGACCAGCCACTCCACAGGGTCCAGTCTGCCACTGCCCCGGCTTCCTGGCCGGCTGTCCTACATAGCGCCAGGGAGCGCCAGGCTTTGCAGCCATCCCTAAATGGTGCCACTGCCACCACTGGCAATCACGCGAGGACTTTAGTTACAGAGCTTATGTTTTAGAGAAGACTGTGATCGAGAAAAACCCCAGGTTTGAATGGCCGGTGGACTACAGTCAATAAAGCAGCACTCACCTCTGTCTTCCCCTCCTCCTCCAAACATTTCTCCATTCTCCCCCTCCCGCTCTCTTTCTGTACCTCCCCCTTGGCATCTCCCTCTCTCTTTCCCTCTTTTACTCTCACCAATCATCCCAACACATTTCCTCTCGCCCTCAAAATCCCTATCCCCCGTCTCCCTTGGCAACGACCCCCTGTTCTCCGAGTCCTCCTGATTGGCTAGCCGGGGTGCCTTGATTGCGATGTGACGATGTCCCCTCTCTGTCTCCCCTGCAGAGCGGCCGCAGCGCATGAACAACATCCTGACGTCGCAGACGGAGCCCTACGACCTGTCCCTCTCCCGGTCCTTCCAGAACCTCAGCCACCTGCCGCCCGCCTACGAGCTTACCCTCCAGGCCGAACTAAGTAAATACTCCTCTCTGCACAGATTAAGTAGGTGGCTCCGCCGCTGCGTCTCAGCCCGACCGCCTGCCGCCGGGACGCCGACAGTGCACAGCCAGAGGGGGGGGGCGCGAGGTTCACCTGCCTCGCCGTGCATGACCGACGGCGAAAGGGCATCCCTGTGTTGCCCGTCCGTGTGACAGGCCGAGGAATGCGCGGCGGCATCTTGCGGGCGCCTGATTGTTGGCGATCGTCGTCCTCCGCAGCTCCTCAGTCGCACGATCAGCCCCCCCCCCCCCCCCAAAACGGACTCATATCCATCCTCCCTGCCTGTCCGCCGGCCTGTTGACGGATAGCTAATTGGGCTCGTTTGCCCCATCTGGGGCCCGTGCTACGTGGCTAATGTCTCTTAATGACATATTAACAGCTATTCCTCTCCAGCGGAACGCTCCCCTTGTCAAAGAGATGGTGCTCTAATAAAGAGGCTATCTGGGTCAGCTCCATTCGCCTCATTATAGCCTCCGGCCATGCACCCTGAGCACTGTAACTGTCATCTTCCTCCCTCGCATGATCTTTGCTTCTATGCTGCCCTGTGATTGGTTGCTTCAGCAGGGGCTCCTAAAGTACGGTGTGCGTTAGCAACGAAGCAGGGCATCCTGTGGCGCCTGTGTTTTATTTTTTTATTTATTTTTTTGTTCTCAGCATGATCGCCGAAAATCGATACAACCTAAACTGAGATGGTGACAACATAGATCATTCTCAGCTGTCCATAATCCTAATTGGGCCATACTTCTTAACACTGCTATTCAATAGGAATAGTGCTCAGGTTATTAGGCCATAAATCAACAATATTAAAATTTGACTTTGACCAAGTGGTGTCTCGCACACTTTTGATTGAGCTAAAATGCTGGGGTCTCAATGGAACGCGTGCAAAAAACACAAGTTCCCTTCCATGTCTGCTATGTTCCTTTTGATTTTAGACGATTCTCTATCGAGTCGACCTGAGCTTTGCTCTTATCTCACTCCAGCCCTGTAAGCACACAGACAACTACAGAGATGAATGAAATTGAACTTGAAAGAAGCTCGCAGTTGGAGGTAGCACCCAGAAAGGCGCTAGTATTTGTCAGACTGGAAATCCCTTTTCAACCTGCGGCGTGTTCGTGCAGAGGTGTGACAGCTCCTGAGAGCAAAGCTGTTTCACTCCGCTGTACCTAATAGATGTACTACACCGAGGACCTTGCTTTGAGGCAAGTGTTCTGGAAAAGTGCCCAACGGTAATATAATTAGTTGCTTTTTTAGCGAAACCATCTGGAGAGATGGCGACTAAATCAAATTAGTATGGCTAATTTGCCAGTCTAAATGCACATAGTCTAGATTGGGCGTGCCAGAATGTGTGTGTGTGTGTGTGTGTGTGTGTGTGTGTGTGTGTGTGTGTGTGTGTGCATTCAAGAGTAGGTGAGAGTGAGAAGCCAGAGAGTGACTCTTCTTCTTGTCCTGCCCGACCTTGAGCAGCGGCTGGGAGGCCGTGAGACGGAGGACAAACTCTAAAATAACCTGCCCCCGCTCTTTGAAGAAGAAGAAGACGAAGTAGTCAGCTCCTTAATCGCCCTGAAATGGATTAGAGCACTCCTCCAAACAAGGGAGCTCCTTTGAATCCTCAGGCGTCGAAAGAGGCGGGAAGCCAAACGGTATTGCCCTGGCCCTTTCCGTCACACCTCTCCTTCAGCCCAACTCCTTGGTAATTGATGTTTCACCAGTTTCACCAGTGTACGGGCATCGTGTCATTACAGCCCCCCCCCCCCCCCCCCCCCCCCCCCCACACACACACACACACACACCCCCTCAAGGCCAGGCAGTGTGTTTGGGATCAATAGCCGACACAGATGAATATAGTGGCTGTATTGAATTCAATCTAGGAGAGTGGGAGCGGGGAGTTTAATTGGCTGCCATTAGCGAGGTCGGAGGGTTTGTGGTTTGCCCCCCCCCCCCCCACACACACACACTCGGGACCCCCCCACCCCTCCCCATCAAATCAACGGCGCAACGATGTATGGGCACGCAACGAGAATGGGGTCAGGCCAAACCTGTTCCCCTTCCTTCTCACAGATTGGGAAGGATCGTTACGTGGCGCTCACAGGCACCTCGCCACCCTACGTGTTTGGTCGGCCGTGATCAGAGATGATTCCCGTAGAGTCACGCCCTAAAGGGCTAAATCTATTATCCAGGGAGCTTGGCTGATAAAACACAGCCTCGTAGCAATGTGTCCTTTTATGCTTTCTTATACTTTATTTCCCATTGCTGCTTACTGACACGTGTTGTCCCCGCCCCCACCAATCCCGATCCCCTCAACTCTGCTCACAGTGAACGGACACTTAAGACTGACTTCAGAACTGTGCTCACAGTGAACGGACACTTAAGACTGACTTCAGAACTGTGCTCACAGTGAACGGACACTTAAGACTGACTTCATAACTCTGCTCACAGTGAACGGACACTTAAGACTGACTTCATAACTGTGCTCACAGTGAACGGACACTTAAGACTGACTTCATAACTCTGCTCACAGTGAACGGACACTTAAGACTGACTTCATAACTGTGCTCACAGTGAACGGACACTTAAGACTGACTTCATAACTCTGCTCACAGTGAACGGATACTTAAGACTGACTTCATAACTCTCCTCACAGTGAACGGACACTGAAGACTGACTTCAGAACTGTGCTCATAGTGAACGGACACTTAAGACTGACTTCAGAACTGTGCTTAGGGACTATGGCCAGCCCATTTCTGCCTCAAGTCCAGTTCCGTTTGACATTTCCCGACCCTAATCCCGCCATCGCCGCCGACCCCTGGAGACCCGACCCTTCAGCAGACCCCCCCCCCCCCCCCCACCCCCCCAGGCCTCTCAACAGAGTCCATTTCTGTTGCATAGATGATTATAAATAGGCTATATTAGCAGTATTACAAAGGATAAGGCCCCCATCGTTAGTTAGAGAACTAAACAGACCCTCGTGGACCCGCCAGAAGGTGACCTTCTCCATGCACACATCGCTTCCTTCCTGGGGAGATGCGCTAGCCCAATCTGCGGAGGGAACAACGACTGCTTGCCCTCCGCGTCCGAGGAACACGCAGCGAGGTGCTGGCATCGTCGTTCCACCCTCGGCGTTCTCGGGGGCCCTCTGAAATGAGCAGCTGTGGCAGCACCCACCCGGCGGCCATCACAGTCGCTTCAGCGGGCCATCACTCTCAGCTCGGTGCCGGTGCCGCTTGCAGCACCGTGGCGGTGTATTATATATATCATTTTTAGGGACATTTGGGAGAGGGGCCCGGGGCTTTTCCTCATGCAGGTGTAATGACTTTTCCGTCAGGAGCGTGTTGGCTCACAGTGAGAAGAGCTACCCACTGTTCTGGGCCGAGTTTGAAATGGCCAGCAGGTCCTAGCTGGTGAGCAGCTGAGGCTCGTTGCAGACTGCTAGTCCTTTCCGCGCTGGGGAAAGACAGCCATTATGCTGACGGGAGTCACTCTCTCGCTGGAGAACCGGAAATGAGCAGTCGATGGTGTTTCAAACCGCAGGCGTTGACTTGTCAAAATAAACCTATTATTATGAGCAGGAGTGGAAAGAGTGATTCAAATGGAACAGAGTGTAATGTGTCTCACTCCTCTGCTCCATCTGCATCAAAGTGCTCCTCTTTCTCCCTCTCACTCTGCTTCCCCTCTTTCCCCGCTCTCTCACCCTTCTCTCTATGTCTCTATATTATACTATAATATACTGTACTATACTATACTATACTATACTGTACTATACTATACTATACTATACTATACTATACCACACTATACTATACTATACTATAATATACTATACTATAATATACTATACTCTGATATGCTATATTGTACTATAATATACTATACTATATTATACTGTACTATACTATACTATGTTATACTATACTATTCTATAATATAATATACCATGCTATACTATACTATAATATGCTATACTATTCTATAATAAAATATATTATACTATACTATTCGATAATATACTATTCTATACTACAGATGTACTATATTATACTGTACTGTACTGTACTACACTATACTGTACTGTACTGTACTGTACTATACCATACTATACTATATTATGCTGTAGTGTACTGTACTATACTATATTATACTGTACTGTACTGTACTGTACTGTACTGTACTACACTATACTATACTATATTATGCTGTAGTGTACTGTACTATACCATGTTATACTGTACTGTACTGTACTGTACTGTACTACACTATACTGTACTGTACTGTACTGTACTATACAATGCTATACTATATTATGCTGTAGTGTACTCTACTATACCATACTATACTATATTATGCTGTAGTGTACTGTACTATACTATGTTATACTGTACTGTACTGTACTATACCATACTATACTATATTATGCTGTAGTGTACTGTACTATACTATGTTATACTGTACTGTACTGTACTATACCATACTATACTATATTATGCTGTAGTGTACTGTACTATACTATGTTATACTGTACTGTACTGTACTGTACTATACCATACTATACTATATTATGCTGTAGTGTACTGTACTATACTATGTTATACTGTACTGTACTGTACTATACCATACTATACTATATTATGCTGTAGTGTACTGTACTATACTATGTTATACTGTACTGTACTCTACTATACCATACTATACTATATTATGCTGTAGTGTACTGTACTATACTATGTTATACTGTACTGTACTGTACTATACCATACTATACTATATTATGCTGTAGTGTACTGTACTATACTATGTTATACTGTACTGTACTGTACTTTCTCTCCTCTCTCCACCCACTGTCCTCTACCTTCCTCTCTCCCCATGCAGGTGACAAGGACATGGATGAGTACTACATGAGGAAGCATCACCTGTCAGACTTTGGGGGCCGTGGTCCCACCCACATGGTGAAGCTCAACGTGGAGCCCCAGGCCCAGCAGCGGCAGCGTCCCCGCCGCGTCCAGAGGGCCATGTCCCAGGATCACGTGCTGTCCCCGGAGAGGACGCCGCGCCACGGCTACGGCCTGTCCTCCTACGGGGCCGGCGCCATGGCGTCCTACGGCAGCAGCCGCCACCTCTCCGAGGAGCAGCTGCTCTCCGCCGACCGCCTCCAGTCCCAGGACCCCCTGCTGTCGCCGGACAAGATGCTGTCGCTGCGGCGCTCCAACTTCCGGGAGAAGGCCATGGCGCGGGCCATGTCGCACGCGGACATGTTCATCCCCACCACGCCGGGCATGGACCGCCACAAGATGACCAAGATGCACTCGCACCCCAGTCCCTCCAGGGGGGGCGGCGACTCGTACAACACGCTGACAGTCAATCACAGCACCAACAAGAGGCAGGCGTTTGCCTCGCGACGGACACACACGGTGGACCACCTTCAGTTCCTCCCAGGCCCCGCCCATAACCACCACAGTCACCACAACTACCGCACTGCCAGTAAGAACGAGGTAACTGTTTAACCCAGCAATGGCTGGCAACAGAGGCCGGCAAACAGCGACGGACACAGCCGAAACTCCCCAGAAACAGCATATTTCTTAAGCAGAGGTGCACACAGCCTCCTCGATAAGTTTCCATCTTTTTTTAAGTAACCCCCCCCCCCCCTTCTTGCTTTCACCACAAGCTTCCCTTGTCAGATTTCCGATTTGGGTGATCATTAACTAGAATCAACAATCGCAAAGACGGGGGGACTTTCTTCTCTTAGAGCAGCAACATAAGGGCTTTGCACGTTGACACACACGGCATGCTTTATGTCAAAGGTTGACAGGTAGGAATATTTTTTAGAAACTGGACTTGGAACTGGAAAGGACATGAAGCATATTTATAAATATACACCTATATTTACTATTTGTATTTTCAGTCCTTGTTATAGCTTTAGAGATTCTTATTGAACTTGATTGCAGGTAAGCACTTCAAGGAGTGCCTCTCCAAGCTTTCCCATTTCAATGATGAATGGGGATTTGTGGGTTAAAAAGCACAATTAATAGATTGATTCCTTTTTTTTGTTTTTTTGATATTTTATTCTTCTTTGTTTGGTAAAGGCCAGAACATATCAGCTTAATAGTCAAAACAGAGGCCATTTCTGTTGCATAGATGATTGTAAATAGGCTATATTAGCAGTATTATAAAGGATAAGAACTGGCCCATTGAGTTTATGGTTTTTGCAGCTCTTTTCGCCTGTCTAGAATCTGCTGTGAAGTTATAATTGATTTGAAATTAGTCAAAGTTCCGGAACTTGTTCGACAAATGTGTACAATAATGTGTGTACGTATTTGTGTGTTTTTCTTTTTTTGACTGCGCTCGTAGAATGGTTGTGTATGGATTTTGCCAAGACAACTCCATATCAACACCTATTGGAAGCTGTAGACTACAAACATTCACAAGCTACCGTGTAAAATGTAACTTTTTTTTTTACCTGCTTATTTTATTTCACACTTTTTGTCATAGTAGTTGACTTCTGATTCATTTCATCCCGAAATAGAGGCTTTCTTTTCTTCATATACGTGACTGTATTGTTGCATATCTATGACGTCAGAGTCGAAGAGGAATAATTGTCATTCTGTGGTTACAATGAGTACATTGGTGCATCTTCATGTAACTGAAACAATCAGTAAAGAGGGTATCATCCTCATCATAATCACTAACTAGGCAAGGTTTAAAACTGTGAATTGTTTGTCCAGACCTTCTCATCAAAGCAATGCCTTATCGTGTGGAAGCCCATTCATCCTGTGAACAAACAGGCCTGTTTCACATGTGTTGTCTGTGGTCTTCTGTAAACACCTCTCTTCCGCCATTTTGATTGCACTTGATTTACCAGCAGAATCAGCTGCTAATGGCCCATCAGTTATATTTCTCTCATAGATTCCCTCACAATTACACTTCCTGTGCATGATGGGGCCTCTTAAAGAAATACAATTTTGTTTGAGGAGTACGTCCACAGAACAGAGCATTTGATTCCAAGGCTGAGACATTATTATTGCGGTATTTAACATCAGCGCAAAGGAGATTTTCCTTTGCCAAATCGAAATTACATCACCGATGCGGTATATCGTTTTCAAGTTGCATTCATCAAAATGCTTTGGGCTTCATGTGCTTTCGAACACTAGGTTCCCGCGTCCAATTTGCATTCAATGATGTCAGGCGGAGAACTTTTTTCTCCCTAATCAAGCTACCGTGTGTAGAAGAAAGAGGTTCGACGTCGGCCCCAAAGCACCGAGGCAAGGTAAACTCACACCGCAGGACCGGGTGCCGGGTGTCGCGCAAAGCTGGCAGCTTTGTCCAAGGCATGTCTTCACGCCCTGGCTCTGACACGGGGCGTCCATACGGAGGCTGCAGCCACCTTTGCTGGACTGCTGAAGGCAGGCCCATGTCCCCCTGTCTGACCCCGGTCATCTCATCTCATCACCGAAGCTTCTCACCCAAAGCAATGATGTCACCCCTTGACTCTATGTGCAATATCCCCCCCCCCCCCCCTCCATGCCGTTGAAAGCTTAACCATTCCTGTCCCGTTCACACAAGGTTGAGTGAATACTTTGTAGCCATAGTTAAACTCTGTTGTCTTTTCCAAGTGTATATCCTTCCTAGCGGTTTTTCTTAATTACAGCCTACATTAATGTGCTAAAAACGGTTCCAGTGCAATGTTTTTTTTGTTTACAAATGACCTATTAAAGCATATCGCGTGTATTTTGTATAAAACAATTTTGTCAGTTTAGGCCTTTAGTAGCACAGAAGTATTGGAGTAGAACATGAGATAGACCGCCGAATAGTAAAATAAGATGTAAATGTATTCAATTGTCTTACTTCCAGTAGCTTAGATACATACAAATATTAGGCACAGTACAGACGGATATTAGAGGATCTCTGGTCTCACAAAGGGCACTTGCTCTTAAACATCAATAAAAGTATAATGGTGAAACAACTCAAGTAAACAAAACATGCTCGGCAGCAGTGGGTATCCCTGAAATCAGGGATACCCAATCCACTGGTTAAATCTCTGGGAGAAAATAAATGGTCCCCCCCCCCATTCACTCTTGCCTAAAAGGTTTCTATCGACCATGTTTTACGTCCCAAAGAGGTGGGTGACTAAATCGAGCAAATAGTTTCAACAGAAAGCACAGGGCGAAGAGTGACCAATGACACCCATTTTAACATTCACCGTGACATGCAGGGCACATTTCAAAAATTGATTGAGTGCACAGGGGCATAGATGGGAAATGTAGTTCTCATCATATGAGAACAAAGTCTTGTGGCTAAAATTGTATGTGGACAAACGGTCAAATTGGAAATGGCTATGTTTTAGACTCTCATTAGGGCTGCTATTTACATTTAGATGGGAAGGGGAACCTTGTCATTTAAACCTATGCATCAAGAATGGGACTGCGCTGGTCAAATACATCCAACAAGTCAATTTAACCACCAACCTTACATTCATTGTTCAAACATCTACAAACATATAGATTCAATTTGAAAAAAAAAAGAAAATATTGGTCCAGATACTTCTATCTACCATGTAGTGGCTATGCCTCCAGGTGCAAATGGTTGTCCATTTCAACCAAATGTCACAGCAGACATTGTAACATTGCCATTTCCTCTGTCGTCAGACCATAGCTTTGAGGCGTGGAGTCTGATATGTTGACCTTTCTTTCTTGCACCCCCCCCCCCCCCCTCCCCTTCCCCTTCCCCACACCCTCCCCCTCCTCATACAAAAACAAGGTCGGCCTCCTTCTAGGGGCATCGCTTGAAAGCAAACGCCTTTACACACTATGGCCATCATTTTCCCTCCTGTTTTTCATTCTTTCGTATTCCTGCTGGCTTTTCTCTGGTTACGCTGGTTGACCTTCTGGATCACAACCTACCTCATCTGATCATGAGCCGCGGAGCCATGGAGAATTAGATCGGCTATGATGGATGAAGCTGAGGGATGAAGAAGGAGGAGGTGGATGAGCACAGTGCGGCTGACAGTAGCAGCGTGCTCCAAACCCACTGCAGTAAAAAAAAAAAAAAATGGGTGTCACCCTCACCTTTTCTGCCGTTACCTTGTAATACCATACCTAGAAATTGGACAATTTGGAGGCATGTGATTTATGGCCCAGCTCTGCTGTTCCTTGCCCCGCGGGAGCAATAAAACCAATGTGGGCAACATGTAAATGCTAGGAATAAATGGAAAAGGGAGCTCGGAGAGGCAGTGTGTGCACGGGGCGGGTAAACAACACCGCACATCCAACCGTGACCAGCCGACGGTGGGAGTCCAATGATGAATGCACCTCGAAGCACCAGGCGGTGGTCCCCGCACTGCATTCCTTAAACACACCGCCCACGCGGGCGGGCGATATCGATCCCTCTCTCTAGCGCTGCGCCTCGCCGCTGCTTAAATGAGAGCAGTCCATTGGGCGGGCCGGCTCCATAAGAGCCTTTGTGCGCCCAAGGCAGAACGAAGTGGCTGGCCCGAGGGAGGGAGCTAAGAGAAAGTGAGTGTAACTACATCGGGTGGGGGCTTGTGTTTTGTCGAGATGCGGGGTGGGGGGGCGTTGCGTTTAGGCTAAACTGTGAGCTGTAACGAATGACTCCTTCCGATTAGCCATCCCCTCAGCTCCTAAGCCTGATTGAACCTTTCCTAAATATGGCCTAAATAGCCGTGAGAAGAGCCTGCACCTGCACATAATGACCCGTAATACGGATACTATTAGCATCGTCCGGTAATGAGGCTTGGCGAGGACCTCTTTGGACCGCAGACAGACACTTATCCGTGCGCGCCCGTGTCAATAGGCCCGGTGCTCACCACCTTGACCGCTTTTACCCGCCAAAGTGACGTTCCAGGACCAGCGTAGCAGCCAGGCGCCAGGACGGAGGCATCTGCCCAGGAAACCATGATGATAATTGCGATAATAACCATCATTACAACAATCAGGGGAGCGGTTTTGAAAAGCACCTTTGTGAAAGGCTCCTCAGTGGAATATCTTTGTAATGGTACAGGGCTATGAAAGAGTCCTTTGAGGAAACATCACAGCTCATTAGCTAACAAACAAAACGTCATTGTGAATAATATATTACACACATGGGGAGAGGAGAGGGGTGGAGAAAAGCAGGAAATCTAGAAGTTCACAGAAAGCTAAAGAAACAAAGTGATTCAAGTGACAAAAGACCTATGGAGAAAATGATTTTGCAATTGTGTTTGTGGTGACATTTAAATGGTCTTAGGTCTTAAGGGATATGAACTTTGAAGTCCATTTTGCAACATCTAACATTACGTTTCATTTCCTTGATTTCTTCACTGGCATTTTCATTTACAGTCAGGGTTCCCTGCCAGACTGATAAATTAACAGGCTGTCTGCATTGTCTTACTGACAATCACTTCCATTAATCAGCAAACACACACACACATACAAGGCCATAATTCCCTCTCCATCTGCTTCTAAAAGATAGCAACTGCCGCCTGGCGTTCTCACTTACAACCGTTGAATTATTTTACCCTTTCCCTTCATAACTTTTTTTTTCTTAATCTTTCTAGTAATGACTCTTCTAATTGTCTTGTTTTGCTTCACATCAGGAGCTTTGGTACACATACAGACATTAAAACACCTGGGGCCATGAAACTGATCAATGCACCACAGCAGACTTCATATCCTATCCTCCCTAGAGACAGACGTGATTGACAGTCATGTCCATTTGCCAAATGTCAGTACAATCTCTGAAAGACAAGGCCCCTCTCACCTCACGATGCCAAGAACTTGGAGGAGGGGGTGGCGGGGGGAGAACGTGTGTGTGTGTGTGTGGGAGGGGGGGGGGGGGGGTCTAGGTAGGGGGACCACCTGCTGTCTTAGCTGAGCTGAAGGCATTGAATATTCGGAAACTAGGGCGCTCGCATCACCTCAGTCCCTGTCAGCACGACACCATTGATGTGTCTTTATCCCGCAGAGAACTGTCTGACAAAAGAAACCACCAACCGAGGTATGTGCTTGTTTGGGTGTGACTGAATGTTTGTTTGTGTGTGTGTGTGTGTGTGTTGTCTGTGAGCGGCGGTGTGTATGCGTTTGTGTGTGTTAGACAGAGAGTTAGACGCTGTCAGATTACGTCACGTCAGTTTTTTGGTGTAAACACACAAAACACAAACACAATACAAAAACAATATTTGTAGTTTTCAAAACATTTAACGAGCACCACCGAGTACTAAAATATGCACAGGTTCTTGGGGAGCCCCATTGTTGAAAACCTTCCTGGGGAAATCTGACAGGTCTCCTGGGAGAATGTTGTACTTCTTGAACACATACATCACAGGAAATTCTTTGTTTTCTACATTTCTCAGATCAAATGACCAAGAAGCTTCTAGCGGATTGACAGTTCAACAGTTCACATTGCCTAGTTATTCACCAACCATGCTGAGGTAAAGGGTGCAACATAGTCTGGCTGGTTTCCTCAGCCCACTAGGTTTGTTAAACACAGATGACCATCAGCATATTCTTATTTGCTCTTGAAGTTCAATGGCTGTTTAGGGGAAACGCTTTTCCACTAAACCAGTAATTGCCACCGTAACGTAATAATTCAACTCACTTCGACATATGCACAAACAACTCTAGCGTTCTCTGAGAGTCTGGTCTGAGGGGAACACAATGCACACACACACACACACACACACACACACACCTGTAAAACCAGAGCCTCCTGCAGATGATGGAGGAGCAGCATGTCTCAAGAGGAGAGACACTCCATGATGACCTTGATTCCTGCAGCAGGGAAATCCAGAGTAAAGCGCAGATCATTACGGAATTTGTAATAGTCTATATATGATTAGCAACGTATGGAGTATAGTTAAATGCTCAGTGATTTGTGTAGTGGACACATGCTCAGTCTCAGTGTTGGAACACAATAGTGAGTAGCCAATGATGTGGCTTATTTAATGGTAGACATTGAAAAGGCAGAGGCTAAAACCCAAGAATATCGAAGGAAATATATGTACAAGGAAGGTAATAGGTATATATATATATATATATGCTGACCTATTCAATGTTTTAATTAATAATGTTGATGTTTCGTTCAAATGTTGTCAATTGAATGTTTTCTTTTTAAATGTCAAAGAAAGATACCAGTGTTAAGGTCAACCCCCCCCCCCCCCCCCCCCCTTTCTAAAAGCTGAGTGGTCCGTTGGTTTCCAATGGCTTAGCATTGATTAAAATGCAGGCAGAGTGTTTGTTGCAGGCAAAAAGAGATGCAGGGGGAAAACGAACACACTCGTTAATTATGCAGCAAGCTAGTCTCTTAGCAAACATCCCTTTATAGTGAGCTGTAAGAAGAGGGAAATGAAAGTGTCCTATAATATGCTGACTGTTTCAGCTTGTTATTTAGCCACAATCAAAAAGTTTTTTCATGAAAAACAAACATATGTTTGGAGGGATCAGAGTAAATAAAAGCTGCAGAAAACCTGCCACTGTTTGAACCATCAGGGGTTTAGGGAATGGTTACAGGGAAACATCTCACTTGGAGTGTGGCATGAGAGCCCATATCCAAATAATTGCCAGTTGTATTTGGCAGTGAATCAAAGGAAAAGAGCTAAATTGATTCTTGTCTCAAAACAAAAAGGACGATAAAGAGACAAAATCGATGCTATTGATGTGATCCTGGGGGAAAAGGCGTTCTATCCACAGTGTTCTGGATGGCGTGCAATTGAGGTTCCTGTCGTACAGACAACACATTCAAACTGTGCTGCATATGGGAACCAAATCATCCTCTATGTAGGGATCAATTGTTTTGCTCATGAAGAGGGTTATAGGCCAACTAATCTGGCCATTATGACCAGTGGTATATTTAAAATCACTCCTATCGGAAAGAGTGGAAACAATGACATCTGAGCTACGTTTTGCTCTTTAAAATCTTAAAAAATGTGTGTATTAGCAGTAGAAAAAACTCAAGGAGATGCCATTGACAAAAATAATACAAAATATTTAAAACATCACGTAGAAGTGTGTTTTATTCATCCACAATCTTTGCACTATAAGTCAAATCATTGCTAACTTGTTATAGCTAAACAATGCAAATTGCATGGCCGGGGTTATTGGAACAATCTGAAGATACTTATTTTCTTCTTCTAGCAGTTTGGTTAAAAGCTGTCCATTCCAACCCAAAGATCTCCCCCACAATTCCTCAAAGAGAACTCTCCCACTCTCTGCACGGTTGCCATCTTGAATTTTCCGGTTTATCAAAATCGGTCTCATTTGTCTCTATTCAACATCTGTAGTGCATTAGCAATACGACTGTCACTTGTGTTTAGCCCTGATGATCCTCTGAACCCATGCACTTACGCACACCATATGTTGAGGCTATTGGACAAAGAGGAGGGGGACAGAAGCACTCCCCCAGCAGGCTGAGGGACCTTCTCCTTGGTGTTGATGGGCATCAATCCAAGGATCAATACCTTTGACTTGACCCTCTGCTAGGAGGCGTATTATTTTCAGATGCCGGCCACTTACATCTCTGATATTACTTCAGGTAGGGTAGTCTCAGTTCATCACAGAGCTTCACAACACTTAGACGCACAGCCCCACCCCCATGATCAATAGTCACAGCCTTTGAACTGCACACAAACACCCGGCCAGACCTTCAGTTCAAGATCCCTCCGCCAACTGTCCGTGACTTCTGGGACGACGCAGTGTTGGTTGCCAAGGTTCAGACGTATTCATGCACATGGAGAGGAGTGGGGCTTCACCTCTGTCATCCTTTTGACCCGGGCTAGATTGCTTCTATTTCCCATGGCTCAGGATTCCCAGACCTTTGATAGCATTAGCTCGCTCTCTCAATATCTTGAATTGGATGTCAGGTTCTCTCCTGTGAAGTACAATCATAACTTTCGGTATATTGCTGGGCTGGAAGTGGCCAGGCTGCCTCTATGAAGTCCGCTCTGCCACGGACATAAGTGGGGTTTTCATTGCCTTGAAAGGGATCACATAGAACAACGGCTTGCCCGCCACAGAAGTGTGTTGACTGCCGAAGGGCATGCGCTCACACTGAGGTTCTTTAAACTCAGACGCTTGTGGGGAACTTCAGAACGGACTGTGCATTTGTGCATGTAAGAGGCAGCCAGAGAGAGAGAGAAAGAGAGAGAGAGAGAGAGAGAGAGAGAGAGAGAGAGAGAGAGAGAGAGAGAGAGAAGATACAAATACAGAGAGCACATGGCTTGCACGTGCGAGTCTCTGCGTGTGTGAGGAAACGAAAGACGGATGTAATCCTCAAAAGTCGTTATTTACTGTTTGGCTTTTTCAGGCCCTTTTCACGCAAAGTTAAGACCGGCTTTGGGAAACAGTCTTCTCAGACATTTCAAGATTGAATTGACACCTGAGAAATATCACATTCAAAGGTTCTTCTCTGGTTGCTTTCTACTCTCCTTATGTGCTCAGTATCCACACATATTAAGCCCAGAATTCCCAGTGAGTGATGCCTATCCATTCATTATCCGATACAGGGAAAGTATGAGTCATTATCAAATCCTTTTTCAAACAACCATGTATAGTACATTACAAATAAGCATTGCATGCAAGAAAAAACAACTGAAGTTTTACGAGTTTCTCTCGGTGGCTGACAGAAACATACGTACAATTCAACCTCTGTCATCAAAGGCAGCCTCCTAGTCTCTCTGGATGATTGGATTTCTCCCTCCATGCCCTATGCAAACCTCATACAGAACAACGGTGACAGTGCTCAAAGCCAGCCTACAGGGCAAGTCACCTGCAAAAACTCTCTTAATCAAAAAGGCTATTTAAAATTCCAGCAGCACAAAATTGTTCCGTGTCCAGAATGTGAACCGATCCATTGTTCTAATAACAACTATTTCTTCCTGGATTATCATTCTTATCCACTCCCATTGATTTATGATACCGAAAGAACAGACCCAAACTCTCCGCTGTTCTGTCATGGCCACGGTGCAACCTCCCTGGGTCCGGACAACTTTCAAGTCAGATCAAAGAATAGAGCTCGGTAACTTATTAAGTAGCATAGCCTCTGTGACTGAGAGGGGGAAGTTCAAGGACCAATCCGAATGTACCTCCCGGGCCAACCAGTCCAGGCGATGATGCCCCAGTCAAAGAGCATCCACAATCCAAAGATGATGTAATAAAAGGAAATCTGTCCAAGCCAGATCCCTGCCTGAGATCCCACCAACACCTTAAGATTGCCTTACCAAAACCGCGGGTCCAGTCTTCTCCATTCAGTGTGTGAGCCCTAATTGAGAAGAACCAACAGCAAGCCAGACGTGTAACATAGGACTCAAACAAAGAGCCCACAGGCCCGACCCGGGGAGTGTGACGGAGACCATCCCTGCCAATTACCACACCGGGGAAACAAATCTGGAAGAAAGAAGACGGAGAGGAGCAATTGATCTGTTTATACACACCTTCCCCTCCGAATGCATTAGAGGACTGTCTATCTGGCTGTCTAGGACACCACAGCAGGGGTGAGCCAGGGCAGTCCATTGACGTCACCCTGGCAGAGGGACCAGGTACGAGTTCCATGAGGGAACCAGGCACGCAGTCTCTCTGATTGCTGTAAACAAGTGCAGAATTTCCCTTTGCCGCCTCACAGTAGCTTTAATGGGGTGGTCTTGGCACTTGCAACAAGATGAAGCGAATAGTTTTGTTTGTAGCCATGACAGAAAAGGAAACGGAAGGTTACTAAGAGGCTGCACAGTGAATGAGTTGTGGTTTGTATAAAACAACAAAAAGTGTGGAATCTTTAAAGTCCACACTCACCGGTCTGTCCCCTTGTTAAGGCTCATTTTGATCGGTGTACCTGGTGCTCCAGTTTAGTTACACCAAACTAATTCTGTGAGTTTTCCAGAGAATCATTTTTCAGACAGCATTCTTCAACATAGCGCTCTGCTTATTGTCATGCTGCTATCGTTCAGTCAGGACGGAAGTGGAATGTAGTGGATGCTCTTTCTTTGTCAGAGTGAAATGGAATTACCTGAAATATATTTCAATGGTAATTTTATTACAACCTGAGGCTCTGTCACGTCATGTCCAAAGGTATTGCTGTCTGATCCTCGATATAAACATGGTTTGTTAAGAAAGGGTCTTGGCACTGGCAGCTCTAAATTGTGCGTGCACAGCAACAACAAAGCCCACAATTCATTGCAATTTGAATTTATTGAAAGGATAGCCCCTCGAGATGTAGCACCTCATTTTGGAGGGGGTCCTAAAGACACAGATACAAAAATGTCAAAACACATAGAGGCCGAACAACATTACACAACCTACACTGCAAATACACAGATACATACAGCTCACACACTCACCTCCTCCCACCTCCCTAATTATTTTTAATGACCCAGATAATAAATCACTTACATCAAAAAGAGCAAGAGACAGCTAGCATGGAGCACAATAAACGGAAGATTTTAAAGTACACACAAATGAAAAGCATGAACAGGTTGTAAAGAGATGAGAAAGTAATGATGACCTGAAACAACGGAAAGAGGTAATGGATCTCAGCGAAAGAGGAAGACTATTCCAATCGGAAGGAGCTTTGTATTGGAATGACGCGTCTAACTATTTTGACCATTCTAGGGACAACGAAAAAGGGATATCGCATATGGTTGAGTGGATATGAGGATCTACATGGAACCAAAAACTGCTTCAAATAAGAGGGACAACTAAAGTAAACACATTTAAAGATGAACTGAACCCAGTGAAATTTCCTTTTTGAAGTAGGCTGCAACCAACAGAGTTCTATGTGGGCACCTCAGAACGAATCTACCCAGATAATTATATACTACATTAAGGGTAATCAGACAGTAAATAATTCTGGAATTGTTAGAAGTGTAAATAACAGTGTCATCAGCATAAACATGTACATGGCAATTTTAGCATTATTTGAGTCATTCATAAAAATAGAAAAACAAGTGGAACCAGAGTGGAACCTTGTGGAATACCCTTATCAACAATTACATATACAGATATTCATATTCAGAGAGCCTTCATAGAAAACACACTGACATCTATTATGAAGATAGGCATTAAACCATCAAAACGCATTTCAAGGTAGACCAATGGACTACAGCTTATCAAGGAGGAGGTAGTGGTCAACCATATCAAAATCCTTTGAAAGATCAATAAAAATTGCACCCCTGAGTTTGCCTTTTTCAGAATCAGAGAACACATCATTTGTGAATTTGAGAAGAGCCGTGGTAGTGGAAAAGTTAGGTCTAAAACCAAATTGAAATGGAGTTAAATACTAAACAGATGCATGTATCGTGATAACTGATTAAAGATTAGTATCACAAAAAAATTGGCAATAGTACAAATCATAGAAATTGGTCCATAATTATTCACATCAGATGGGTTTCCCCCTTTGAAAAGAGGGGTAATTGGCACATTTCCATATTAAACAAGTAGACAAAGACAAGTTAAATGAATAAGCAAGGGGACACATTATTAAGTATGACGTGCAGCAAGTTTAACAAATTTGGCTTCCAAACCATCTGGACTAGCTACTTACTTTTATCTCACGTATAGCATGAAAAACATCAGTATGCAATTATGTCTGCATACTCCTTTTTTCACCTCTCATACTGAAGAACGGTGATTGTTTTCACTGTCAAGCCTACACAGTGCAAGATCAGCAAAAATGTACATTCAAACATGATCAACTGTGTGAATACCCTTATTCAAATAAGCTCATGGCACAGCTAGATGAAATGAGTGGCCTGAACTATAATGAAAACAATCATCTCGGATAAAAGACCATTTTACACAAGGTTCAAGTGTCCAGATATGAATTGCATCTGTTGTACGAGGCAGTCAAGGTTTTCACTAAATAATGAACAAACTACAAAGTGTTCGCACCATACTCATACAGGATTAGCATTCAAGTATGATACAAAGCAAGGACGTGGCCTCAGCCTTAGTTATTCTCTCTGGCAAAGTACATTTACTAGCTTATTGCATTCGGCACTGTGCTGCTTGCTTGTAGTGTTGCCATTATTTGAAGTTTAGAGCTAAAAAGTTATTCGATTTTCTTTCTTCCCTTCACGAAATTCTTCATTGTAAGTTAAGCAAATGTAGGGGCTAATTCTCATTTATCAAGACGCAATTACACAAAACACATTGACTACCAATTAAAAATCAAATTGAACGATCATTCAAGAAGAATTAAACCCATCATAGCAGTCCCAGTGCATGTATTAGCCCATTCATTTCCCGCATGTAGCTGTACAAGGAGACTTTTAGCAGAAACATTGCCTTTATATAGACAATGAATAATGAGATTTCAGTCATCCATTTTTACACACTTGGAGGTTTAATTTGAAATTGATAAAAACATTTTTCTTCTAAACAATACAATATATTGAACAAGGCCCATGATGTCAAAGTGAAAACTTCTAGGATATGTTTTTGCAACTGTATTGTACATCTAAATCTTAAATATCTAATTGAATTATTCAGTCCTAATCAATTGAAGCAACCAGGACTGTTCCTGGAGCTGGCAGTTCAGCCAAACTCAGTAACGAGACAAGAACGTTCTGGTAACAAAGAACTCAATTGCCTCTATAACAGAGTTTCAGTTGGTCGGTAGGACAACCGTCATTGAAGTAGACCAACGTGATCAATCAGGTCTTTGTGGTACGTGAGGCAAGACATGGGCATGGCTGGGTAAAAGAAGGTTAATAACAGCCCTACTGGAGTTTGCAAAACAACACTTAAAACACTCTAAAAGCACAGGGTTAAAATGGCTCTCCTCTGATGAGACATAAATAAAGACAAATACACACACACATATATATATATATATATATATATATATATATATATATATATATATATATATATATATATATATATATATATATATATATATATATATATATATATACACACATACTTTTCCAGGTAAAATCGAAGGCACTAGGCACTGCTCATCACCTATAGCTAAAATCATCCCTATGGGGAAGCATGATGGAAGCAGCTTCATGCGAAAGATTTAAGTAAGGATTGATGCAGCCAGAGAGACGTAGTTACAGAAAAATGAATTCGCTTGAGCCAGCCAAACATACCCGAAAGAACACCTGTGAAACCAGCTGATATAACCAATAGCAGATGCAATTTGACAAAGATTGAGGAGAAATGGGAGGAATAGGATAAACTGCACATGTTCCACATATTTGATAACACATTCTGTATTATCAAAGCTTTTAGAGACTTACCAAGAAGTCTCAAAGCTACAATTTATTCTTTACATTTTTACTTTTACAAGTCCTGCAAATAGATTATTTGTAAACATCGATGACAAAAATATAACTTGTATTGTGATTCTAGAACACAACAAAGTATGCATAAAGTGAAGGGTCTGAATACTTACGATATGTTTGTCGTAGCATAACTTTTACAGTAAAGCTCAAATATGTTAGGGTAAATATTGATGAGCTGAACTTGTCGTACTGTGTAATAATAAAACCAACATTGCCCTCTGGTGGTTTTATTCACATATTACACTCAATCAATTTCCAAAGTCAATGTCCCACTTCAAATGACTAATCAAAAACCCATAATGATATGAGAATAATCATAAGTATCAACATCATATTCTCTTAAACATTACAAAATATTTAGCATTTGTCTAAAATCAGAATATTAGATTACAATAGGGGATACATAAAATGATGTGTAGGCTGCAGTAGCATAATATATCTCTCCAATTTTGGTTTCCAAAGAAAAATACATGGAAACAAATGTTTGGAGAGCAAACTTCAGAACAAAGTGACTTATCCAAATGCATGTATTATGTTTTTTAGAATTTTAAGGAACTCTATTACACTTTTTTGTACTGGAACTCACTGTAACGTTGTCAGTCTCAGAAAGAAACACAAAAATCTAATAACAGACTCATACAGACAAATAATACAATAGATAGAAGAGGAATTGCTTACTCAAACAATAAGCAGTTCTAATGAGGCACTTTCCCCCCTATTGAGCTCCTAGAAGGCCTTAATGATGTTGAACTGTAATATCATATTCCAATCAATAGTCTTTGTAAACTGTATTCCTTTCAAATGTACTTGTAAAGTTACACATAATTCCAGGACAGTTAGAGGAATATACTTTTGGAGAAGATGGAAATGTGTGTTTTCACACTGTCTATTTCTTTCAGTAGGCAGTAATGCGTACTCACAATAAATGTAGGCTTATGAAGCAGCAGAAGACGTTTAGTCAGAGGGGAACATAGAAACAGGGACACACATATTCTAAGATAGAGGTCCATCCATTTCCGGCATAACAATCCGTAGATTACATTGATCTCATGGTCACTGAACAATATAACCTTCAGATAATTGCTCCAGGGCATCTTAAAATCAATAACAACAGTATTGGGGGCAGCATTGGAAAGTCACTGTATGAGGGATTGCTGGCTACATCTCTCTAAAGCTGTGGGTTATTGTCTATGCACTGCCATGGTAAGCCCTCCACTTGTGTAGCCTTTCTGGACAGCTCTTCTGTCTCTTCGGACCAGCCCGCAGAGGCTCCAGGAGTTTAGCGGAAAAGGCAACACCCTGACTGCCAGCCAGCAAGAGGATTCCGACAGGGTCTCGAAGAACTGCGAGAACCAGACCGCCGGGTATGGGTTGAGGTCTGTGCTCACTACTGCGAAAGCTAGGAGAAGTCTCTAGAGACCGGAAGGCAAGCCCCTCGCACAGGAAGCATCATCCCTTCTAAACGATGGCCACTGCAGACGAGTGGGATGTTATGGGATCAGCGCGGAAGCACACTTTTGAGGAGATGGAACAGGCGTAGAATGGCTGGGTGTCGTTCAGAAGGAGCTTTCTGAGCTGAGAGCCTGTCAAACCAGACAACCTGTCTATCGACATTCAAGCGGTTTTACCTAAATTGCATCTGTGTTTGATGTTCAGGGGATTTATACCGGCTGTTGGTCCCGTGGAAAGACTGTAGTAACTTCCAACAAATTTAAGAGGTACAGTATTACTCCCTGTCAATTGTAGGGATTACCAGGACACTTGTAAGGAAATATTCTCAATGGGTCGTGCCTGTAAAAAAAAATTATAATAAGCATAAGCATAGCAACACTAACTTTTTGATTTTCTCTGATTTGTATGATGTGATAATTCCATGGGAGACTTAGGGTGTGTCAAAATAAGGAGTCGTTATAAATATCAAAGTATGTTTATGAACAAGTTAATGAACACATCTTATAAAAAGAAGAATATGTCTGTTATTTGCTTGTGGTGCACATCTTTCAGAGGCATGGTTTTGCAATACCTGTGGTAATAAGTGGTTGTGGGAAATTATCAAGTGAAGTACACACAGTCATTAAACCAGCATTTTATGCTGGTTGAATATCATGAATTAATTGGAGAAAATGATGTGTTACTTAAGTGTTAGGATTTATCCTTGATAACATGTTTTTAAACAATATGGATCATTCCTAGAATTATAGAGATACACACGCAAGGTATTGTCATAGTTTGTTTAGGTAGGGGTTAACTAGATGGATCTGGCTTTATTCATAAAAGATACGATACTATTATATTTGAATGGTATAATTCTAAAACTATAATTTTCTATCTTAGTAAGATAGGCCAAATCCAGCTGCTGCTGGTAACTGTTTACTTAAGCGTTTTCAAAGTACTTTTCTACAAAAGGAAACCTATTTTTGATTCGTACCCCAACTATTTGTTGCCAATTCCCATTTCATGTACCTCTACAAAGCAGAGACTCAGCCTCAGAGACTGAAGGCCATGCCAGGTGGCCCAGAGAACATCCCCCTGGGGAAGTGCACACTTTCCCAGTCCCGGGATCAGCTGACCCCCCCAAGCCGCACCGAGAGCACTGTCTTCAGCCTGTCCCGCAGCGAGTCTGTCTGGACCCAAGAGCTAGCCAAGAGGAAAACCAGTGAGGTCTACTGGTTCCCCATCCACCTGATGTCCACTGGGGGGAGCTTCCTGCTGTGCGGCATCATCATCAGTGGCCTGTACTTTGCGGGCCACTGCAGGAAGATCACCAACATCCTGGGCCCCGCCCTGTTGTCTATTGGGATGATGGTCTTTGTAGTGGGCGTGGTGCTGATCCCCATCACTAAAGAGAACAGGAAGCTGGCCACCGTGAAAAGGCCCCTCAGCTACTACAGGCCTCCACTCTTTAACCTGTAACATCATTGGACATCGTCATGTTGTCATCTCTTCTTTTTTTTCCTAAGCATCCTAAAAGCACATTGTCTGGGTCCAAGGAGAACGAGACACGTTCTCAAAAGGAAGTTGGATGAATATATCACGTTTTAGCATTGCTGATGAAGAGAGATGTTTGCTGCATGGACACTGCATATTTATGGTGCTATCTGATTGATAACATTCAACGAGAAACACAGGGAAGCAACACTTCCCCCCATTGTGCGTTCTGGTCTTTTCTCAATCAGGGCAAATTGTGCATGATATAAAACCACAAAATCACTTTTAAGAGATATAAAGAGTTACAAAGAAAAAGACGTCAAGGTTTCTGGTGCAGCAGGAGCACAAAGCAAATTGTAGCACCACATAGCAACAAGCCTATTGAGAAGACGAATTGATTGACTACTGACAAAAGGAATTGGGTATTGGCATAATGGTTTGTGGTTTCAATGGAAAAATGAATAATAAAAGACATAATGCTTACGTAACTGTCACTTCTGTATACTATCCAGAAATACCCATTAGGCTACTCCAAAGCAGAGTTCATTGATCAGTAATCGACACTGACTGACATACAAACAAAAGGTATTTAATCGAATCACTTTTCATTATCTAAAATGTGGTCCTTCATCATAGACATCTACATTATATGTCTACATTTCAATATTAAAGCCAGGTCATAAAGTTTGGAAAACTTGATTATGACTAAAGCTTCCAATATTAATCTAATTTGCTTTATTTTAACGTTTTAAGGTTTGGACAGCCACAATGTGTTTTGAAGGGGCCCTAAAATTAGTGTAGGCACAATAAATAGATATTCTTTTTGACTGAACAGGTTTACAACCTCCCTGCAAGGCCTAATTCAACTGTTAACACACAATTTAAAACCATTTAGGATTAAATGACTGAAGTTTAAGATTTGTATTTGAGAAGCATATGAATGCATATTTAAAAAAAACAACAACAACACTGTCAAGCTTTGCTCTGTTGGTGGAGAAAGCATTCTGGATTTTACTGCTTGAGAAAAAGTGGTTCACCTTTGCACATCATGTCCTGACCTGAAGTAACTCGGCCCACACAAAGAGTATAGAGAAAATGTGTGGGAAATTTGTTGGTGGGTTTTTGCAAATAAATAGCATCATTCTGAATTATACTGAAATGAAAAGTGAAGTCGTGTTCAGGAATATAATGAATTGGTTTATTGGCTGAAAACAGTAGAAAGGTTCTGTAAATTATTGTTTTCTTTTTAACTATGGACGTGTTGCTATCCATTACAACAGGTGCCTGCATAGGTGAAATGTATGGCACTGATGTCCAGGATGCAGTTTCCAGTAACACTTTTAAAAGTCTCATCAGTTCTTTTGACCAACATAATCCTAATGTCAAATGTGGATCAGCTTCAGCGGAAAAAAACGCTGAAGAAGCTGAATTTGGTAGGATAAATGTGAGTATTTTAGCTGATTGCACAATTTAACAGAGAGTAAAGAAGTGTATTTGAATGCAATATCTTAGTTTAAAGTCCATTAAACAGTGTATGGTAAGGACAATGTTTAAATGTTGGAAGGTACACCTGTTTTGAAGTGTCCTATATGGCTTGCCAAGGTGGAAGGTTGTTTGGCAGTCAAATTTCATGGAAAAATATTTGTGTCAGAGAGCTTACTATGTAGGTCTAGATCATTTGCATCAAGCAACAACACCAATGTAAATTGCCCGACAACAAGATCTTAAAATGCCTCTTTTATTAATACTAAGTCATGGCGATTTAAACTGGTGTTCAATATATAATGCTAGGAAAAACTATAGGAATGGTGTTGGATACGTATAAACACGTTTTTTAAATACTGAGCATACTTGAATATATTGTCTATAGATGCAGAAATATTGATCAGTCATTTTCATTCATTGATGCATTTAGTAACAGTATTTTGTAGAAGTCACAGTCATGTAAATGCACTATGTGCAACTGTCTCAAGTGTGACTAGATGTCTCAAATCTGATTAGACAACATAAAACTTACAAAAGTGGGGGTTTGTATTTAGTTACCATATGGTGACGTCACAGGGCGGCTCCCCTACTGTGCGTCCTGTCGATGTGCAGGTAAGGAAACCGCCTTAAGCATCCTCCGTTATTGAAGGTGTTCTTAAAGAATGGGGTTATCAGGTATCGGCAGGTGTTTGCCGCTATTTTTTCTGGCACTAACCTTTGATGCCGTTGGCCTGATTGTTCTATTTGTCGGCATATTTGCCAATGTGCAACTCAATGGCAGGTTTTACGGTGATTTCTTGATTTACAGTGGTTCCCTGATTATTTTCAGTAGTCTGGCTCTTTGGCTCATGTGGTTCATCGGCAACATTGAAGTCTCATCGGACGAGGATTTCTACAACTCAATAAAAAAGAAAAGTAGCTTTGCGAAGCTTGCCAGAAAGTTGTCAGAGCGGTTAAATAAAACAATGAAAAGCGACGATCTCCGCCCTAAATTTGCCGAAATCGAAGATCCTGCAGACCTGCAGGTGCAATTACCTGCTCACAAATCCACGAAAGTAACTTGGGGGAAATCCGACGGCTGTTTTAATGAAGGTTATGATGACAACCTAGACTCCCCTACTCATGAGAAGATAGAGAAAAGGCCCGAGATCCCAAACCCTGATCTGAACAACACCATTAGTGGTAAGATGGAGAGATTGTTATTACATTTGCATTTCAGGTTATACTACAATATTCCAAATATGTCATGCTGTGGCTTTTGTTGGTGGGTCATGTCTGTTATAGGGTGAGATTAGTATCTGTTACTTTTGAACATTTGTTAGATTGTCAAGGTTTCTAACTTTTAATCCGTAAAGGGATGTTTAACTCTCAGCATATTGTCCATGCTCAGGTACTGAAATTCTTATAATTGTGGGCAGTTTGCTCAGACATGGACCATGACAGCATTCCACCCTGCAGAGCATATGAACAACACTCACAAAGTGTTACAAATGCAACATTGTTATCATTAACTTTCCATGATGTGTATTGGTTGACATTCAAGGCGGTTTTTGTGTATTATTTAAGCTTGACATACACCGTTGGCTACTTAAGCTTAAAAATATATAAATATGTACTAACATATAGATTATTTTCTTTTTTATTTGTCATTAAGATTTTACATAGGACTGTGGATTCCTCAAGACTCAACACAGCCTACTAACCTCGTGAAAAACAGATGGGGACAAATGGGAATTCGGGAAAGACTGGCCAAAATCTGAAGCTTAGCCATAATGGGATTGTAGTTGGTATGACTGCTTAGTCTTTAATTATACAATTGCGCGTGCATTATGAGTAGAAGGGACAGCTTGAATTCAGTAAAGAAGCTTGAACTCACTTAGATTGTTGGCACAACAGAATGCTGCCCGTAACAAGTTTTCCTACACAACACACAACTCTGCATAGACAAACAAATTCACAAGCTGACTTTAACCATGTACATGATCTGGGATATTTTTTTAAACTATAATATTTATTAGTGAGTTGAATTTAAGATACATTCTACTACTCTCAACAAATGTAACAATGAACGTCATAACCTTAGGTACAAAAAAGTTAAAGAAAATGGTCGGTATGATCCTAAGGCCTTAAACAATCCTTTGTCTATAAAAGCACTGCCTAACCTCTTCATGAGGATTGATGAACTCAGTTACAGATCGTTTGCATAGATACCTACTGATCCTACAAGGCAATATTTAAGGAGCTTACTTTACAGTATGCATGTAGGTATGTCAACCACAGAGGCAACTCGACTGGTTTAACAAGGTATTCAGGGTGATGTAAGTTAATACATCATTCATTTATGTTGATTTGTCCTTCTTGCTTGTGCCCAGGTCTCGCTTGAATTTTTTTTTTTTATCTCAATGTGAATTCTCCTGGTATAAATAAAGGTTAAAATAATTGTTGTGACAATGGATCCACCATGAATCATAAATAATCTGCGAGTGTCTGCATGGAATGCATGCACTTCAATACAGTGAATAGAATCAGTAAAATCTTTGATCAAATTTAAAGATATAAGCACGATTTATCAGATTCCTAGTTGTAATATCATGGTAGATGGCAAACATAGATGATAATCTTGAGGTGTGTGTGTGTGTGTGTGTGTGTGTGTGTGTGTGTGTGTGTGTGTGCATGTGTGCCCGTGGATGCCTGCGCGTGTGTGTGTGTGTGTGTGATTCTACCAACAATAATAATACTTTTATTTGTATAGCACTTTTCTTAAGTGTTACATAGTTCTTTAACAACAACTAAGACATTTGTACAAACATAAATTAACTATAATTAACACAAATGACAGAACTGTAAGTATGTGCCAAAACAAATATATAAAGTCCATAATCACAACAAAAAACAGTAGCATTTCATAGAAAATAAAACAAGACAACATGTATCTTAATAATTGTGTGGCAATTCAGACCCAATGCAAAAGAAAGGAATTAAACCAATGAATGTTTACCACACAATTGAGTTTGACTTAAATGGTTTGCCTACATATGCCTTTCGACTGTTCTATGGTGTTTCCGGAGTAGCATAACCTGTTGTGTTTCAATACCTGTCTTGCCACTCACTACTTCTGGCTGTGAAAGTCATGCGAGGTGTGTTGAAAGCCAAAAGAATGTTCCAAAGTTTTAGAAAAGCCTCTGCATGAGAACACGTCTCATTCTATCCAGATTGCCAAGCAACCATTATCTGGCCATTATTTGTGCTGACGGTATGGCATGTTCAATGTCGGGCCGCTGCGCCCTCTTCCTGGCTTTGGCTTTGATTTTTGACGTGGTTGGAACGGTCCTCTTATTCCTGGGGATCTTTGCTCCGTTGAGTTTTTGGGACTTCTTTGTGCTGTCAGGACCCCTGCTCATCTTTATCAGTTTGATATTTTGGATATTCTGGTACCTGGGGAGCCTCACTGTCCCCTACGAGGAGCTGGTTCTGCCAAAGTGATTTTCGAGAGCAAGTGATGGTGACCCTAAAGAGACCCACCAAGCCGCCAGCTCCAGAAGAGACGGCACAGGAATAAAAATACTAAGGCAGGAATGTATGTGGACTTTCAAAAAAGGATACAAGACTATTTGATCTTGAAGTAAGACAATATATGGTGCGTTAATACGAAATCCAAACGAAACCAAAGGAATAACTAACAGCTCACCATCATTTGGTCACACATCACTGGTGTTATTTTCTCCATCTTTTGTTTTGTTTTGGCTGGTGATAATGCCCCCATGCTGTGCAATGGGGCAGACGCCCCTATGTGTTAGCACTTTATTGAAATCGTTTGTTTTTATTTTTTTTACAGAAATTTGATTTTATTTACATACAAAAAAAAAATCTATTTGCTGCCAAATGGTTTAAATGTCTGAATATTGTATGCATTATCTAGAAAGTCGTACACAAATTGTATTTCTATAGATTGAGATGTTAGACACAAGTGACGTCCACTTTGTTGTTACACGTTTAGAAACTAGTCAAACAGGTACTGTAGTTTTTTTTTCTCTCACCAGGATGCCACAGTAGGATTGACCTAACAAAAGGGCAAACAATGAAGGTAAACACCCACCCATATTTTTTCTTACAGAGGCGTTTGACTAAGGGTTTCACAATGGCATGTGTAACCGGTGTGAGTTTCACATAGGACTATCAAGCTAAAATACGGAATAATCTTTTGTTCTCTAATCTTATTTTCCTGTTAGTTTACTTGAGAGATCAAGTGAAACGAGTGCTGAGAGTGTAGCCAGGCAACTCGTCTACACCCTAGTCTTCCCATGCCTTAATCAGCACTAAGGGCACCATTAGCTCTAAAAAAAAAAAAAACATGGAGAGTGATTATTAATGTGTCCATTTGGCAATCACCCTTGAGACGGGAAATGGAGGGGAGGCATAATGTATTTCTGTAGTAACAGAGATGGAAACTGTGCTGCTCAACCTCTCGAGGGGACACTGAATTTCCTCCTGATGTTGAATTCCATGTTGTCATGGTGGCATTGTCACAGTCTGTAAACATGGCATATTATTACCTCGTGGGATAACTATACTGTGAGTCATTGAGTGTCATGTAAAGGTTTAAGATGAAGTAACAAATCTTCAAAGGTTCACCTGTTACTAAAATAGTCAGAGGCCACTCAACAAAGGCTTATCAGGTTTTAACTTTGCTAAATTGACATATCCCAAAGGGGACATTGAAGGGTGTGTGTACATAATTGGCAACCAATTTGTTCAAGATTCCTCAAATGCCAACATTTTCAACCCCTTTCTCAACCCCTGTATTTAATGTATGTGTTTGGATGTCTGTAGAAAGCATGGTTCAACAATAAGACTTGCCCGATTTCCAGTGGCAAGTAAAATGCCATGTCTGACTAGCAAATCTAGCAACTCACTTGCCCCATCGGCCAGTGGTAACAAATAAAATGTTCTTCTTTCTTTCGATAATCAATGTCGTATCATAAATTATTTTCTTTCTTTAGTCTTTGTTTTTATTTGATAACTGGTATGAATTAAACAATTTGTCCAGGGGGACGTGGAAATTGACTTTGGGCCAGTAGATTTCTGAAAAACATTCATGTTGAACCCTGTGTGGGTCTTACACTGTATCTCTGATATCTTTATTGTCGGTTTTGGTTTGCCGAAACAGTCAATTAATATAATGTGTCTTCTTGATTAGCTTCTCCATTTAAGTGTCCTGCACATTTACACATGCTATTTCTATACAAACAAATGTTCATCATAACATGCATGCACAACGAGTTGTGGTCAGCAAAGTTGCGTGCACTTATTTTGCCAGCCTCCACTGCACTTAACAACAGATGAAGTCACTTGAGGTAAGTGAACACATGCTAGCAAGACCCGGTAGGCCTTCATCTATTTCCAACATATCCAAATTAGGTGGTTTACTTGCAGTTCAATTCAAGTCTTGTCGTTTCTGTGCCTCAATTGAATTTAAATATCTGATCATTTATGTTAGGCTATCTACATGAAGAAGAAAATATGACACTACAGACTAAACTGGAGGTTCCAGGACTTCATCTAGGCTATATAAGTAAATAGAAATATTAAAAAAGACTCAGTCAGTGGTTAAAATTAAAGTCCTAGAAAATACTATTCATAAGTTTGGATGGAGTGCAAGATGATTTTACCTTTCTAGTTCTCCTTCCCTTTCCAGAATATAATAACATAGGCTAATAATTATCACGGTTCATGACTCCCCCTAGTGATTGTGGGAAATATCCGTCCCTTTCTGAAACTGTATAGATAGTGCAGTGCTCAAAAAAATTAAGACACAACTGGCGGAAAATATTACTTAGTTCAACACATTTTGCGTTCAAATATGACATTTTAATTTATGGATTATCGAATCTGAGGTGGCAGTACATATGCCTATAGACCTACTGTAGCCGTCTGCAAGTGAAGTCTGATGCTAACCACACGACTTTGAACGGTCTAAGAGATTGCTTGGTCCTTACACTATATACTTGAACGAGAGGTTTGTAAAACCTAATAAACATGTTGTTTGACCCAAGCACATACACCAACCCCTAACCTTCACTTTCAGGGCCTAAAACAAGGAGGGTAATTTTCAGTCGTGACGTCATCACAATGCACATGGCTTTATCATGTTGACCTGTTTCGATTTCTTTTATCAGTTCAGCTTGTGATAAAAATGCATGCCATCAACGGTTTTTGAAAATACTGGTTTAATACAGTGTGATACTTAATTGAACACGAATTGATGGACACATGTTCATTCTATGCCTTACATTTCTGATCTAGCTGCCACATATACTATCCCATATCTGCATATGGTGTAGTTCTAAAAACCGGACACAGCTTCTGTAGTGGAAGGTCTTGTTGATTACATTACATTTGCTATATGAAGGTGATACAAAATAAATTATGCCAAATCAGCAATTATTCTTGGTAAAACTAGTCGTTTGTTTAAAAAATATTTGACGTTGTCTCATTTCAGAAATAATACCATACTGTTACTTCGTACGTCTAAGTCCATTCCAGTTCTGAACTCCACGTGCTTTGTTTTTAATTTTACCAAGTGTATGCGCTGCAATTCAACCGAACACTTATTACTATATGCTTGTGTGCGATTGGGCCTCATAGCGTAGGTATATTCGCATGTCTATTTTTCATTGGTGTGTAGAATTGTCAATAAAGTTCAAATCCGCCCCCAACAAGTTCGGTTGGTTCTTTCCCCTACCCTTTCTCTCAGCGGTGGGTCGGAGCCTGTGTCCCTGGTTTGGCACGTTCCCCGTAAAATTCATGTTTTGATTTTGATGTCCCTCATTTAGATTCGGTCATATACGAGGCATTTAAAAAGCCCTAAGCTGGCGTCAACATAGCTGTGTGTAATAACCAAAGATTTAAAATTTAAACCCTTTAACCTGCAAAATGGCTATGATAAGCGGATCGTCTGGGCCGGTTGCCCGGCTTGAGGGCCGTGAATTCGAGTACATGATGAAAAAGCGCTCGGTGACAATCGGTAGGAACTCGTCCCAGGGCTCAGTGGATGTAAGCATGGGCCACTCCAGTTTCATATCTCGGAGGCATCTTGAGATATTCACCGTTAGTGATGATAGCAGTGGCCGTGGAGACTTCTATTTGCGTTGTCTTGGTAAAAATGGGGTGTTCGTGGACGGAGTGTTTCTCAGACGGGGCGCCCCTCCTTTGCAGCTACCACGAATGTAAGTTTGTAACGTTAGTTACGCTAGTTAGCAAACGCATGAAGTGAATGGTCAGCTAACCTTACCTTACACCAGCGAACGAATTGATTTTGTTTTGAAATTCTATTAAAAAAACGTTACCTTGGTGTCCCAGCCCAGAGCACGTGTTTGCATATTGCTGTAACGTTAGCTAGCTATTATTATGCAATTGATTTCGTTGTACTTTCACTGGTTTGTCAACTTGTGTTCTGCTAACGTTATTATTATATAGCTAGCTGGAGTCGGAGACTGCCATGTAGCTTGCTAACTAACGTTAGTTTCAGTAACTACCGATTATTATTCCAGATCGCGTAATGTATTACAGCACAGTTATTGCTCTCTAAACTTAATGGTTAACTAATACTACACACACAAAGCCTGAAACGTAACATAGTGCTTGCTTTATGAAGGTTATTAGTCATTTAAAACGAAACATCTGATCATGATATTACTTGGAAAATGGAATAACGTTAGCCCTGGCCCCTCGTGACCCCCAAATGTAAACAAAACAAACGTCTCCGCCCTCCCTGGGTACACATAACGTTAGCTGAACCGAGTGCATTATGTATCTGTTTGTTGTTAAATTGGTTAATTTTTGGATAGCTGGGCGGTATGACAGTAAATGTTTCGGGTTATTAGAGTGGACCAGGCAAAGTGTTACATTTATTATCTAAGGCCTTCACGGAAATAATCAATGTTTGTTTACTTAAGTTTATCCTTATATTTCGTATTCACTTATCATATGCCCTGAATTGGTTGCATGGTATGAACCTGCTTGAATGCATTAAGATTTAATTTGGAGAAAACTTGAATTGAATACGCTTTTATTTGCCCATACCTCAAACCAGATCATTCCAACATTCTGAAAAGTGTGTTATTGTAGGCACAACAGTGTGCCATGGTTTATGCATATTAACAATGCTATTGTGTTAAAAGTCCAGGATCTCCTGTGTCGTCAATAACATTCTTGTCTTGATTGTTGTGGCCTTAACCATGCCCTTCAGGTGGTCTCTGGTTGCCTGGCAAGTGGACTGCAAAACACTGGCATAGTCTATGCCTCCTTTGCTAAGGCCAAGGTATTTTATATCCACACCAGAGTTATGGCCTGAAGCCAATACCTTTGTGGACGCTGGCCCAGTTGAAGTATTGATAGTGTAATCTCCGATGGTTTTTGATGGAATTGATCTCATGTTACTTGCGGATTGCAAATTGGCTACACCCCTTACTTGCTTGCTAAATTGATGTGCAAGCCGACATAAAGGACTGGCAAGCAGTCCTGAAGCTACTGTGGTGCTCTAGAAACCTGTATTCATCTTTAAAGGGGGTTGGGATAACAGGAGTGCCTCCCTGCACCAGTCTTGGACTGGCAATGCTAATTTAGAGACTTGGGTGTCAGAGGGCCACAGTCCTCTCTGCATGGCAGCTCTTTTGAAGCTTGGCAACAAAGTGTTGTGCCTGGCACTCGGACCAAAGAGAGGCGGGTTCTTGGCAAAACAATCTGGGCCTCAAACTTTTAGGCCTGTACTCTGATTTCAGTGGAGTTTATTTTGTTAGCAATCATTATTGTGCTATTAGTACTTTACTCTTTAACTAAAAAAGAAGATAGACATGCTTATTGTTTTCTATGGAATTATTTGCCCTAGGGTCCAACAGTCTTTAGCGGTCTTACAGTATTCTGATAAGTTTGCAGAAGACTACCTCGTCCTTCATTTAGAAAGGCAAAAAAGCATGCATTAGCCATTGGTAGCTTGTTAGTAGCCCCGTTTGGGACTGCATCTCTGAGAAGTGTCACAAAGTCCATAGGAAAACATTAAGACTACAGTATATAAGACTACATTATGCAAATCTCAACGTGTTAACGGGTATCCCTGTATAATTATTTACAAAACCAAAGATGGTTACCAAGGCCTGATAAGCAAAGTTCACGGCTGCTTTCTTTACTTAAAAGAAAAATGTTACACTGACAATTACACCCCCAATTCCTATTAATTTGGGCAACATCTAATTTAGTAAAGGAATACACACACACACACACACACAGCTGGTTCAAAAATGTTTACATGGCTGAAAAGTGAGTGTTGTGCCTGTGTCTAGATATTACAACGCCTTTTTTTTAATCAAGATCGTCCAGTCCAGGTGTAGCTGAGTGGCTGCCTTGCTCTTATGTGCAATGGCCCACCTCCGACAGCAGCCCAGTGATAAGGAAGTTGAAAGGCAGAACAATATAGACAAGGTTAACAACACAAAACCTCTTTAGGCTAACTAAGTCTTAGTGTTCTCTCTCTTGACAACGAAGTTGATTCTACCTTTTGTTTTATTACTTTTTAGGTGCACTTTCAGGTTTCCCAGCACTGTCATCAAAATCACGTTTACAGCGCTCTCAAGTGGGAAGAAGGTGAAGCGCGATGCACCCGAGTCACCAGTGAAGCCAGTCCAGCCCCAGATCTCACCGCTCACCATCAACATTCCAGACAACATTGCCCATCTGATGAGCCCTCTGCCCTCGCCCACTGGAACGATCAGGTAACCCCACCTTGGAAGAACCAGTCCTCCGCAACCCCCTGCGCCCGTTCAGATCATCAGGAGCGCGGTCAACCTGGTGGCAAAGGCCAATCTCCTCCTGGATCTAATGCTAGAAGATCGAGTCACTGCACTAATGAAGAACCACAGACCCATAGTAGTGTGAGCTATGCGCTAACCTTGAGATGACCTTTAGCAGGGGATCAGCCTGGCTCCTGGAGCTTAGGCTTAGTTTACTGTATGCAGGACAATGTGGTTGGATGCGCTCTGCCATAAGCTCAGTTCTCCTCGCCCTCACAACCTTTCCAGATGGCTAGTGAGGTATCTGTACAGACAAACACTGCTTAGTCTCTCTGTTCTCATTCCTACTGTTTTCTGTTCCAAATCACCAACAACCAATGGGGTTTACTAATTAGGCATGAAAATTTGATTTCAACCACCAAAAAAAGAAGAAATCCGAAGCCATGGCAACGTGGTTTAGTAAATCACACCGTAATATTTTCCACTGAATTCAAATCATGAAGATCATTATCCAGTGCCCCAGTGGACGCTCGCTGCCTTAGTGGGACGGGATGGAACAGGAGGGTTCCTGGGTGATTGTAGCCGCTCTGCCTAGCCGTAGGGACCTTCTGAATGGTGGCCTCTGCAGCAGGACTACAGATGAGCTAATCCAGGCTGTTTTGCTGGCATGCCAAGCTGGCCTATATTAGTATTACTACTATTGCATTTTGATCAAATAAGTCAAAGACCACATATAAAATCTGAATGAGTTGACCTCCTCACCGATTATTAATATTATAAAAATTCTTTTTGCGTTTTAACTTTTTGTACCGACTCCTCCGTTACACGCCCCATTGCACGTGGTCAGAGAGGTATGCTCGGCGTCTGCTCGCTGTGGTAACCGAATAGTGCGACTAAAACATTGCGGTGGTCTGGCCCACAGTGCTGCTAACTCCTGCCCCTCCAGCCCCCGCGGAGCGGGCTACTCGGGCTACAGGATGGGCCGGGTGGTCAGCTCGGCAGAGCTCCAGCTCATAGCCGACAACTCCCAGTCCGAGAACGACAAGGAGGCCTCTGGAGAAGACAGCCCCAAGGTGAGAGGAGGTCCAATGGATCGGTCTTATTGGAACGTCAATGGACTCTGTAAAGGTGTTATATGCTATTAAGGGTCATTGGCAATTTGCGTCTTCAATGCACAAATCCTTAGATTCTTTAGGATGAATGATGGCGATATTGGCCAAAATATGAGCGGAAATCTGAATATTTGTATTTCTTCTTTTGCAGGATGATTCCAAACCACCGTACTCGTATGCACAATTGATAGTGCAAGCCATTACGCTGGCACAGGACAAGCAGCTTACGCTAAATGGAATATACACCCACATCACAAAGAACTACCCGTACTACAGGACTGCTGACAAGGGCTGGCAGGTAAGGCTTATCCCCAGCCTCCCCTCTCCATGCCCCCCCCCCCCCCCCCTTCCCGAGGTCGCGTTGACGTGACGCTGAACACATGGCGAGCGGTTCATTGTGTGGAATGTGGCCGTGCCACCGTCACAGAATGCCTCCAACGCAGCGTAGGTGTCATAGCGGAGAATGCGCTTTCTGAGAAGCAGGCAAACCCTGGCACTAGGCGGTGCTTCTAAAGAGCCGCTGCCCTAAGACGGATCGGAACGTGAATGTTAGATGTCCCCACGTCCCAACGCTGTAATAATGTCTCCTGCTCAAGTGGTGCTTATGCTTTTTTTATGATCCAAAAATTCAAATACTGTTGTGGTGTCATAAAAAGAGAACAGAATCTGAGCAGTAAAATCATAATGAGGTCGCATGGGTCAACAACAAGTCCTTAACACTGTGACGCGTAGGAAAAGGCAACCGGCGCCGCCGTAGGCTAACTCATGTCGGGGCCTCTCTCTCTCTCTCTCTCTCTCTCTCTCTCTCTCTCTCTCTCTCTCTCTCTCTCTCTCTCTCTCTCTCTCTCCGTCCAGAACTCGATCCGTCACAACCTGTCCCTGAACCGCTACTTCATCAAGGTGGCCCGCTCGCAGGAAGAGCCGGGCAAGGGCTCCTTCTGGAGGATAGACCCGTCCTCGGAGGGCAAGCTCATCGAGCAGTCGTTCAGGAAACGAAGGCCCCGGGGCGTGCCCTGTTTCCGGACCCCCCACGGGCCCCTGTCCTCAAGGTACCGCTCGCCCGTCACCCAGGCAACTCCACCCTGTCACACCGCCGCTCGTGCATTTATCTCACGGGAAGTGTCCCCGGGCAGGGACGGACGTCTCGTATTTTACTGAGCCGCCATTTTGTGCCCCGGTATGAACGTTTTCTTGTTGGGCGTGCCAAACCGCTCTCTACTTGCGTTTCTCTCCCAGGAGCGCTCCGGCTTCTCCCAGTCACTCGGGGGTGCTCTCTGCGCACTCCAGCGGGGTGCAGACCCCGGACAGTCTGTCGCGCGAAGGTTCCCCCATCCACATGGACCTGGAGCCCGCCCCCGTGCCGGCGCTGCCCGCGGTCTCAACGGTCCAGCCCAAACTAGCCGTGATCCAAGAGGCCCGCTTTGCACAGAACCCACCAGGTGAACCCCTTCTCCTCGGCAGGGGTCCGACCCGTCGATAGTTAAGCTACCCCCCCCCCGTGATTCCCCCTGACCCCCGATCTAAAGGGCTCTCTCTCTGACACTTTGTCTGTTCATAGGCTCTCCTCTCAGCCAGCCAGTACTAATAGCGGTGCAGCGGCAGGTGGCGCCCGGCGGGAAGCCGGTGACCTACACCATGGCCTCCCCGGTGACCACCAGCAGCTCCCACCAGGCGGTGGTGCAGGCCGTGTCCATCCTGCAGCAGGTCCCCGTCGGCACGCCCGGCGCCCAGCCCGGCCCCAAGACGCAGCCGCTGGAGAACGGCGAGCACCACAGCGGGGCCAAAGGTGAGTACGGTACTGTGGGCGCGCCGCCCAACACAGGGGGCCACGTTCAGTCTTTCTAGCGAGCTGATCGTTCTTTGTCGCGATCAACCCCACAAAGCATCACTGACGTCCCTGTTCCGGCCATCCCCCCCCCCCCCCTCCAGTGACGGTGGAGGTGGTCCCCACCATCGTCCAGGCCTCTATAGGCGTCCCCGGCCGTGTCATCCAGAGCATGCCCTCGGCCAGCCCCCCCGTCCAGACTGTTACCATAGTGCAGCAGCAGGTCCCAGTGGGCCAGCACCAGTTGCCCATCAAGACCATCCTCCAGAACGGCACCCACGGGATCACCACCGCTCTCCAGAGTCAGGCCAGCCCAGGTAGGTCGGACAGCAGGCTTGCTAAGTCTGTTTTCTAAATTGAGCTCGTATCAAAAATAAAAAAGGGGCAGTTTTTTTTATTATCTTGAAAACCGATATCGCAGCGGCATTCCGCTTCATTAATTGCATGTGCAGTCTTGCGAGACCACACCTTGCCTTCATCTTAAAGAGTTATCGATTTGGCAATTCCCCATGCGCTCTATCAGCGCCTGCTCTTGACAGAATGTGGACATACTAACAGCGGGGTAGCCAGGACACTGTCAGAAGAATTCAAGGCAGAAATCAGCACTGTATGCTCATGGCTCTCTTTGGCATTCCTTATGCGGCAGACTTTACGTAAATACAACACATCGTACACATCACATACGCAAAGGTGTAAACCTCCTCACGTTCCACAAGGGATGCACATGCACCAATGTGAAAATGTGAGGCCAATACTGATTGCAGATCTTTTTTTTTTTTATGTATCCCAAGCATACCGTTTATGTATTCCAGGTGAAGTCCAAGTGAATTAGATTACTGGTTGACCCGTACACCATTTGCAGGAAATATTTTGCTGCAGATCATGCTTTCTAATTCAGTGGTTCATCTCAAAGGGAGGAGTCACCAATTTAGTGTTTTGTGACCCGTTACACAACTGTTTAATTTAGGAAAGATTTCATAAAAGTGGAGTATAGTGACAAAAAAACAGAGGATGAAGAATTGCAGTTTTTCCAAGTGAGGAAGATGGTAGCCAGTTTTTCAGCCGATTGTTATTTTTTGGAACGTTTTTTGTCTTTATTTTTTTATTCCAGACTTGTATGACTTTCAGCCTCTGTGTTTTTCATTCTCTGTGATGTTTTAACTTCCGAAAAGGCCTCCAAAAATGTTGCCTAACTTTTGAAAGTACCTCATCTGCTCTGACGCCAAGCTATCTCCTCTCTCCCCCTCCTGTCGGCGGTGTGCAGCCACAGCGGTAGCCAGCCCCCTCCACCTGCTGGCAGTCCACGCCTCGGCCTCGGCCTCGCTGCCCACCAAGCGGCAGAACGGAGACCAGGCCGCCGGCGAGCAGCCCGACGCCAAGCGCCTCAAGTCCGACGAGGAGGCGGCGGTGCCCACCTCCGGCTCGGCCCCCGCGGCGGACACAGACTGGTCGGCAGCCAACGACCACAACTAGCCTCCAACCGGCACGCGCCATTTTGGTTTTCTCGTTTTCCATTTCCTTGTTTTCGCCCCCCCCCCCCCCCACCACGCCCCCGTCCACCATCGACTCTTGAGGTGCCAAAAGGAGAGGATTTTCAGTCCTACAACATCCGGAAGAGAAAAAAAAAAACGCCCCTTCAAAGACAGGGCAAATAGGTTGCGGATGAGAGAAGTCAAAATGGGACAATATAGACACTTAATTAGGAGGTATCGCCTGTGATGAGACATTACCACTGAATTGGGAGGAGGATTCAACTTGGACCACGGGAAGCCTTAACAACACTTAACCTTCAAACGAGCTGGTCTGTGACCTCCAGCTGTCAGCCAGGCTGAACAAGCAGCACCTCTCAGTCATCGAGCGTTACCTCAGATTTGGGCCACAACTACGGCCCCCTCACACCGGAGCCCTTGGGGACAGCCGTGGATAACAAAGTGACCAACTAGCTCCACAAGGTGCATCACACGGCATGTCAACAAACGAGTGCATTCAGCAAAAGGGATCAAAACACTCAGAGCCAATATTCCTGAACCTTTGGCAGCTAGCCTTTCATAATACCGACCTTCCTTTACTGCAGCTGTACGTAGGTCTGCACTATTTTGTCGTTCATATGTGGAGCATAGGGATCTGTTTTTGGATGTGTTTTCACTTCTATGGATAATTATTTAAGTAATTCAAAGAAGCATAAAAAAACAAAACAAAAAAAATCCGGTGAGGTCAGTGACATTTCAGAGCACTCCATCGAAATTTAGAAATCTCACATGTGGACGTTGTTATTTCCAGTGAAGCTAAATGTAGCTTCCTATTGCTACTATGGCAACAAAGTGTGACATTGTTATTTTTGGGTGTTTTGTTTTGTTTTCCATGTCCTCGTTTTGTCATATCCATATGAATTTGTTTTGTTATACCTACATATTTTAATACTTGCACAGATGACTGATATATTATAAAGATATGAATTTCCTTGTGTAGTTTCAGAGGTGTCTAAATTGACCTTGCATGTACCGGACAACCGATGCGTACCCAAGTGGCTAACTGTAAATTGAATTGAAGCAAAGACCTGCTTCCTACAACCCAGAACTGCACTTGACTTAATGTTTGCGTTATCTTTCCCTCCCGTGTTATTTTCTCCTACCTTTTGTCTTTTTACACCTCAAACTTGGCTGTGTTGACTTTGTGGTGTTGGCGGAACCGTTGCTTGATTATTTTATTCTGTTCTGGTAACCTTACGAGTCTGTCTGCAGATAGTACATGTTCCAAACACAATATAAAAGAATTGATCAATGTTGGTTCTGCTTCAGTGGATAAATGCTTTTTTTTTTTATTAAATAAATTAATTTAAAACATGGTAATATATATGTGTGAGTGTTAGTTTTTTTTTTGTCCAAGGAGAAAGAAAGTACAAAATGCTTGTCTCATTCCTACTAATTGAAACAATACAACAGGCAGTTTTAGAGTACCTTTCTTCTCCAGAGGGGGGCAGTATTGCAGTTTTTTAAATATTGTGTGTACAGTGCTACTTTTTAAAACATGACTCGAGTAAAACGGAGATCAGTTTTTGATCTCTAGTCTAAGCACACTTTACCGGGCTGCAGTAAAGACATATTTTACCTAAGGCTTTGTTTTATTGCAATAACCAGTTTGTTTATTAATAATAATAATAATAATTAATTAATTAATTTACTTCATGCTATTGCTGTTTTTTAAAGTGTGTTCTAATAGTATGGAGTACTTAAACTGAACAGAATTACTATTCCCCTTCCTCAAATAGACCTTTTAGACCTAGCATCTTGGTCACATAATTTTCATGACCAAAGACGGCATTCTCCCAAGTAAGATAAGCTACTACTTTCAGGCACAGACCGCTCAGGACTAGTAATTAAAAACACTCAACTATCTAAGGTGCTGTACCGAATTTAGAAAATTAATGCAGATTCATTTTGTCACCAGAGGTTTGTTGGTATTCATTTCATTGCAATATAATGTAAATATTAGGAGGGTTCATTTAATAACAAACATTTGTTCCAGTTCCCTGGTAGGCACTGTATAATTTAAATACCTCCTGTAACCCACCTGTTGGATTCGGAAGTATCTGATACATTTCAGCAGTGCCTTACCCTGCCACATGATGGCAGTGAAGAGCAACCCCTGCCAACCGATAATCTCTCTCTCTCTCTCTCTCTCTCTCTCTTTCACACACACACACACACACACACACACTCTTACTCTCTCACACACACTAACCTAAACAAACACACATACATACATACACATACATTCAAACATATGCCTCAACTAATGTATGTCTAAGTGCAGACTTTGTAACACGCAGCTTCAGTAGCAAAAACAGGAGTCTCAGCTCTGTGTCTGACATTAGTATTCAGTCTCTTCACTCGTCTCTCACCCACCCACATATCAGATGGTATTTATACAGCGGCCGTATCATCAAACAACATGGAGGATTGAACGGAGCAGAATGCCAGCGTCTGCGCGGGAGCGGAAAGGTGAAGGGGTTCAGGGATAACGTAGAGCAGAGGGAGCAAGACGGAGGCCGACGGAGAGGCGTGATTGGCTGCGGGCGATGCGGCCTGCGTGGGCGTGATGTGCCGGGAAGAGTGCCGCACGCGAGCGACGAGGCGCGCCGCCCCAACCTGGGCCCCGGTGCAAGCCTGCCGCCCTCCGTCGAGCTCCGGACCCACTCCCGAAAGCACCTCACGCTGCGTCGCATAGATCGGAGCTTAAAATACTCTGATGGAGTCTCGTGGGGCCCAAATGGGCATCCCTGTCGTGGTCCTAAATGGGTGTAGCCTGCGGTTCGTCCACCTGGTTCAGCAGGTTTAGTGAGTGGCAGACGTGATGGAGTGGCCGATGGTAGGCAACAGGTCTTCGCATCGCGTCGATCCCTGTGTTGTGGATTTTCGTGTTTACCACTGATTTTCTCTCTCTCGCTCTCTCCTTCTCTCTCTCTCTATCTCTTTTTCTCACTTCTAAACTAGCTGCGCACTCTTTTTGGAGGCTGATGGAGGTTGATGGATGCTGATGCTGGATTGCCTCTGGCTCTGAATTACATTATGCATTTTATAGGCATGCTCCCCTTTAGCCCATACCACTGGCCCTTTGGAATATGCAGTGTTCAGGAGTGCAGGAGTGTGGCATTTGTAAGGCATCTACCATTGTGCTTCATCCGTCTCACATCTTAGGGAAGCGTAGATGGTGAGATACTGGGAAACTTAACTGTGGTCCGGTGTGGCTTAAAGGGAAAAGCATGATGCTGACAATATGGATTCAAGTTCCACTCAAACCACCACCGCTAGAAATGGCAAATGGCAGTTGCAAATATTGCCTCTTAACTTAAAGAAACCCAGCACACCTAAATGTTTATTGAACTCCACCTTAAATGGTGTTGTTTTCTCTATGAAAAAATCCAAATCCAGATGACCAATAACCAGAATCTCTTGTCTCAGCCTATGTATCAGAAGTATATAGCCGTGTATAGAAACACATCAGAATCTCTATGGATACGACAAGCAACAAGCCATGTTTGGACTGAGACTGAATGAGTCTTCAGCTGTACGTTGTTTTGTTGACGTGACATCAGTCAGCCAGGCATTGGGATTTATAAATGATTGAAAACAGAATAGATAAAGAGGAAAGTTTTGCTGCAAAAGAAACAATGTTCAAAGGGAATACATGAAATTCCAAAACAACTGACTTGTATTGATTGGATCATTCATATTTGATTTCATCCTCTGTGCATTTCTGTTTAATATCAAGAAATGAATAGGCCCCTTTACAAATGGTTTTTTCTCCATTCTATTCACTATAATTTGGTCATAGCCAAGGACTTAACAAGTATACAATTCTCTGAAAGTTCAAAAGAATCACAAGAGAAATAACGAGTGCTGAAATGCTGACGCAATTAAGATATGTTTTCTCATCAAACATCTCATTAGGATACAAGTGTTGTGACACATCATTGCTAACAAAACATCACCTGAAAGTTGCTCAGTGCTGTATTAGTACAAGGATGAGTTGATATACTGTTATAATGTTGCACACACAAAATTAAAGGCAGCTAAAATATTTTCAATTTGTTCCCCTTCATGTTTATTTTTCACGCTCTTCATATAAGTGATTGAAAGGGCTCCTCAGAGAAAATTGCTTGCATCAGTTGAGTGGCACAGATCCCGAGCTGGCCCTGCATGTAATTGGCCTGTGGCATTGTCCCCCACCACTCAGCTCTAACTAGGCCTGGAGATGGAACGTCTCTCCTTAGTTCCCAAGGTAACCAAAAGATCACTCTGTACTCTCTCTCTCTCTCTTCAACTGCCTCACATGGCTAGTGTCAACTGGCATTTCCATTTGTTAGTTAGAACCAAAACCTTATTTTTTTTTTTGCAACTATGTTTTACAATTAGACACATGTCCTCAATCATGAATAAATAAACATAGTCATAGAACTGATGAACTGCACCTAAGAGTCATGCATTTCAATGGACACATCCTTTACAAGAAACTCTAGCATTTCCCATTTGCTTGAATCATGTCTTGGGACAGGTCTGATACGGATCATGCTCACATCATAATAATTGCTTGAAAGTGATGCATCGTGTTTCTTTGCCTACCTATCCTCTCAGGTATGCCTGTTCTTGACAGCAGTGCCTTGTCTCAAGGAAAACTGAGGGTAAATAAGTGAATTGGACACAAGAAGCATTGATAAAAAAAAACATATGATTGGATGGTGCACTGGTGCACTATCACCTGCTCAGACAGCATTTGAGCAGTAAGCACTTTCAGCATCAAATCCTTTCCCTCGGAGCCTCCTGTGACTAATTCTCCGTAGCGCAACGTCTGCGCTCGGTTCCAGTACACTCCCTAAGTAGCTAGTCCCCTCACCTTTTGATAAATAAGGTCAGAGCAAAGCCCTAACTGGATTATCCCGTTAAGTTCATGTTCACAAGCGTCCGTCTGGCAATAGGGAGGTATGTTTGAAACAATATAAAAAAAAATACATTGATTTACAGACCATCCAGTGAGATCTACCACAGCCAAGAGAAGACTTTGATCGACTAGTATTATATATGCAATCTCAGACTCCTGCATTTGTTCCACTGTGAGAGCTTATCTCTCCTTCAGTGGGAGGTACAAATAAATAAAGGCGATGGCGGGAACAAGCGGAAGGTGTTACTATGGCCACGAAAACAGTAGTGGCCAACGTGCTGGCCTGGACCATGACTGGTAAAGCTGATGTCAGTAGCAGAGAATGCACAAGCCTGTGTCTACAGCGATAGTCCCTGGCCTATATTTAACCTCTGTGTGGCCCGGGCCATAGTAGGGATCAGTGTTCCGCTGACATAACCTACACATCACTGATCATGGCTGCGCGTTTTAAAGAGATAGTTCAACGTTCTGGGAAATAAAAGCTGTTCCTGCTTAGCCCTCGTCTGACGAGATGAACGAAATCAATGTAACGATTGTACATCCAATAATTTGTTATTTAGCTAAGCAGGTGGGTACATGTAGCCTAGCTTAGCACAATGATTATAAGCCAGTAGCACAAACTAACATAGCTCCGTCAAAAGTGAACAGATACACGGTCAGACCGTTTGCTGCAAGACTGCCAAACTGACACAAAGTGGTGGAACTATGGTTCCGCCTCGCAAAATAGGTCTTACTGCTATTATGTTTCAATAATAACGAGGTCTCGCTTTTACATCTTTATTTCTACACCTGTGAAATACAGAAGATGCAACATATAAATGACACAGCTTTGGAGTTTTTCTAAGGTGTAGTTTGTCACTTTTGATAGAGCCACTCTAGCAGGTTCTACTGGTTTAGAGCTATTGTTGCTAAGCTAGGCTACATTTACCAAATTTACCAAACTTACCAAAAGAACAAATTATTGTACTTATGTGAAAACATAGCATTGATATCGATCAGCTCGTCAGACTAGGGATAAATAGGAATATATCTTACTTCCCAAAATGTTGAACTATCCCTTTAAACCGCACCTGTGGCTTCTTTCAGACGTATTATGCATCAATTATCATAGAAGAGGTGAGTTCTTAGGGGCAATGGGATACTTTAAATCTGTGAGGAAACATATCTCACAACATTTACATAATTTAGCAGACACCATTATCCGAAGCAACTTACCATGAGATTACAGGAACAGTCCCCCTGGAGCAACTCAAGGTTAAGTGCCTTGCTGAAGGGCACAGTAGTGGTGGTTTTCCCAGGTGGGTGAACTCATTACCTTGTTGTCAACAGGAAGTGGTCCTACCCGCTTGGCCACCACAATACCCGCACTGTCACAGTATTGCCCTCCTATCTCCTTTAAAAGCACTCGGGATTCATAAATAGCGCCAGTCGTTGTCTCTGCCCGCAGATGATCTCTTGACTGACCTATGTGCAGTTAATTATGGATCAACAACAAATAGTCAATAGCAATTTCACATCTTTGGATGTCTGATATGAAGGTGTTCAAAAACTCTAAAAACTTTTAATTAGCCTCTGTTGTTTAGTCTTACAATAGGTCATGGTTCATTAAAACCTGTGGTATATGGCTTTCATTAATGAAGCTTAATAATAGAGTTAATAAGCTCCTGGTGAATTGCTTGCTGCCAGGTTATGTACTGTAATGATTCCACAGGACAGCAACGACTGTAAACTAAATAGGCTTAGTAAAGGCACAATATAGCTGTCTACCTCTTGATAACCCATTTCTTTTAGGGAATTACTTTCAGTGACATATTTGACAAGAGTGTTAATGAGTTTGGTCACAGTTTGTGTGTATGCATTTATAGACACCTGTAAGCCTATACTTGTTTGATTTGGTAGCAAACCCCGGCAACAAGTGAGAAATAAAAGCCCTGGCATCAAAACTAGACCAGAAGAAACATATGCAGAAGAGGAATTTAATAAAAATACAGAATGTTAGCAGTGGGTAGGAACGAGTTCATAGCCCATATTGATGCTTTAACACGTGAGGCCCCCTGTCTCTGCACTGCATTCTTTTTACGTGCACGCCTCCAAGATAGGGGCTCGCCGTATTCTTGTGCCTGCCTGTTTAATCACGTTACAGTAAATAAGAAGCTATGGTCGGGCATACCATTTCCTTCTGGAGTCGGAGCCTGTGTTTTTCAGTGATCGTTCGGGGGTTTACTCCCCTATTGCCCTCGAGTTAACCATGTCAGCCATTCACCTACACACACTGCCCAAAACACACAAATACTGTACCAATAGCAAAATAGGTCTTTCAGCACCGCCCCTCTGGTTCACCGCACAGATCTCCACCACACATTCAACCCAGCTCCCATGTTGACTCCGCTCCGTGGTTTTCTATTATCATGTTCCCGGATTCAGAAAGTAGGTCACTGTTTGCTTTGTATTATTCAGCGACTGCAATGATTGTGTGCGCTATGTTCTGACTGTGATCTGGCAGTCTGCACGGAGCAGGGTGCAGGGTTGCCAGACAGCAACAGATCACGAAGTTCAGTCGGATGTCGTGCCGTGTTTTCCAATCTCTGTCATTAAGTGTTTCCAACTTTAAGTAAAAAAACAAAAATAACCCAATATAACAGCATATTGGACGACTCACTGTGATTTATCTTGTGGTTGTGCCTAAACCTAAACTCTTGCCTCCTAACTCCCTCCCTCCCTACTTTGTCCTGCGAGGTAATTACTTGCTGTGCCTCTATTCTTCGGACATGGTGCAAAACAAGCCTCTGTTGATGTCGGCACAAATAGGAAGCGAGGCTTAGGGAGCTAAACACAAATGTAGTTGTTGTGGGTCTAAAACATATACGCAAAACTGACGGGAAACCCATCAACTGGGTTTTTGTTGATGGTTTATTACTTCGTTGCCAGAGAGAGAGAGAGAGAGAGAGAGAGAGAGAGAGAGAGAGAGAGAGAGAGAGAGAGAGAGAGAGAGAGAGAGAGAGAGAGAGAGAGAGAGAGAGAGAGAGAGAGAGAGAGAGAGAGAGAGAGAGAGAGAGAGAGAGAGAGAGAGAGAGAGAGAGAGAGAGAGAGAGAGAGAGAGAGAGAGAGAGAGAGAGAGAGAGAGAGAGAGAGAGAGAGAGAGAGAGAGGGGGGGGGGGGGACCCCCTGGTGCATGGCTGCTATCACTGGGAGGGGATCATAGGAGGAAGCTGATCGGAACGGTCAAGCACCCCATGCATTCTAGTTCAAAGTGAAGGTCAGATGTCGCTTTAAGTTAAGATCCACCACACCTCAGCCAGGTCTAAGCCAGTATGTTTTGGTCGAGTCCATTTTACCATCTAGACCCACGCTTGAGAAAAGACGTGTTCTATACATTCGCTTCTACATCAGTTGGTTACTAGTTTCCCACCGATCTTCAACTGTCATTAAGCTAACCTTATGTTACCATTCAGTATTGTTTTGGATCAGGTCCAAGTAAAGGAATGATTTTATATCATTTGTATCGTAAAATAACTATGTATTCTGCTCATAATTGGTGTGCATCAGTTGGTTGAATACATTTCAGACTGAATGTAGGATAGGATAAGAGACAGTTTTCTTGTAGAGCCGTCGCCCAGAACGTTGACCATACGCAGAAGGAAATGATTCTCCTGTTCCTGTTACCTTTCTGATAACATTTTGTTCCCTTCCTCATCTCAGTGGAAATATTAAAACAGTTCCCCTAACGGAGACGTGCTGCGGTCCTAACAACGTTATTATCACCACCAATCAAATAGACTGCCTGATACAGCTGTCACACTGACTTTGGTTATCACATTTTTTTTCTCTCCAAGGTAATCGGAAAACCTGAGGGATATACACACATGGTTTCCTGGAACAGAGAACAGGAATAACAACATTTAAAAAAAATCTAGGTTCCACAACTGTTGAGGCAGTCGCTTCACCTACTTTATTAGTTTGTCTCTACGGCAACCACGGTTCACTTAGAAATGTAACTATATATATGTATATATGTATATGTATACACAGTATGTATATATATATATATATATATATATACAGTATATACAACTATATAAAATATATATTATATTATATATTGTAATATATTAATATACAGCACAAACCAAGCCTGAAGCGAAGATGATCCACGCAGGCTTCAACAACGTGCACTGCTGCTCTAATACGATTAGTTGTCTTGTTAATCATTGATTACCTTTGATGTGCACTATAAATACATTTAAAGCACAGTGACCTTATCACATCAATCCACAATATATCATGTTTTAAGCAGGTCTTGGTGTCATTCCAACCGTATTCCTCATTAACATTAAAACTGAAGTTGTCAGCTAGAAATTCGGATTCAAAAGATCTGTGTGAATACTCTCAGGAGTATCCAACCCACTCAACCCCTCTTCACTTTTGTGAGGGCTCATCCTCCGCTGCCTGGCCCTGGAGACGGTTTATCTACGTATAGACACCGCTACTTCTTCCAAAGGGAAACAGCCTCTGCTTCCTGCGATGTGGGAGGCCCATGTCATTGTTGGCTAGAGAACAAGCCAGCCGCATTCTCTCCGTGTATACATTGCCTACTTGGAGCGTTATTGTTTCTACCCAGCCAATCAGTGAGATTCACATAAAGTCGAGTATCTGCTATTTTGATGGAATGTTTTGGCAATATTTGTATAAAATAATAGGAGTATGAGGAGGAACGCTTTTTAAAAATATCGTATTCTAATGCCATGTGTTGTACTGTTTTGTCAAATGTCCTACAATGTTAGCGTACCCCACTAGGCTCCGGACCACAACCGTAAAATAGACCATAAGAGTTACATAGGCTACATTGTCATGTGTACTTTTTACCTCTGTGCCTCAGTGCTGAATCTAAAGGTTTTGAAACAGAGTCGCAATCAGGGATGCTTCTAGTTGCAGTTCAATAATAGGGATCAATAATATTTAACATGGTGAGCAAACTGCAACTAGAAGCATGCTGGTGCTTTGAGATTGAGCAGCTTTCCTCACTTTCACTTTGTTCTACCACAGTATCTTAGTCTTTGTGATTCAGACATGCTGCCCACCAGTATCCTCAGGTCCTTGGACATTTTCAAATTTCCGACAAAGACTACAGTGGGTTTAATTTGAAGCCATGCGCCGGCTGGATTTGTTGCTGTGGTTCATGTTGCTTGCAAAAGAGATGTGGGAGCAGTGATGCCAGAGAGACCACCTATCGAGAGACCCCAGGAAAGGAGCACGTCTCCGACTGAGGTGATTCACTGCGAGGTGTGCGTCGCAGAAACGAGGTCATACCCGCCATCATCCACTGCTTTCCCTAGCATCTCTCCCTGATCGGACTGGAAGATGTTGCCTGGTTACGGAGCGGCGTCTCGTTACTTGGTTACTTGAGGCTGTGTGTTCTGCTGTGACTCAAGGCTCTTTTCATTTGGGTGGCCCGGCATCCTCCGGGCCTAACGGACGATTCCCCGCTGTTAAATGGATAACCTGCTGTTTGTGTAAAAGATATTTACTTCATGCTCCGTCACCCATACGACGGGGGTCCGGGCTATACATGTCACGTGGACTTACTCTTGGGTATGCATTATATGAACGCAACATAAGCCCGTATGTTAAATGTTAACCATAGCTACCTGTGTAAGGTCTGTTATAAGTCCCATGATAGAACTCCAGCAGTTGAGCCTCTGCCCTGTCCTCATCCCAGCGCCAGATTAGGTTATCAATAACTTGCTGTTAGGCGACCCAAACTTACCAAGTGATTTAAGAGGCCCATTCATGTTCTCAGAACATGCAGCGATTCGCTGTGCTTGTTAGTGGGCAAGTAGGGGTCCGCTGTTCCTGCACCCGTCCTGTGCGGGTTTGGCGCGATCTGGGCAATTTAGAAGGGACATCCAAGGCTGGGTCAGTGAGACAGACACATCCATGACGAAGGATCGCTACCTCAAACGACCCCGGTCTTAAAACGGCCCGTGAAGAACCCCCCTCGGGTGAACCAGCGGCCCTGTTGGGAGAGCAGTTGTCGTTGGTTGTCCTGTTCCATTACACAGGAAACAACAGGCAGGGGGAACAATGTGAGGACTGCGCATGCACACCTTCTCGGACAACAAACAACGGCGGGCAGCTCACAAACGGCGTGGTGCAACAGAGAACACGGAAAGCGGCGCAAAGCCGAGACGCGCCCGTTTTGTTTTTGACAGCATGCACGTTTTACGCTCGTCTAGACAGGAATAGGAAGAGGTTTCACCTGCATTTCATTCCAAACCCCGACACAGTTCTCTCTACCGCCTCTCAGAGTTGAAGACCATTATTTTCCTCTTTTATTTTCAATTTGCACACTCATGCACATGTCAGTGATTAGACTAGTGAGCCTAAACCCTAAAGTGAAAACCCGTCGCTCAAAAGTGCTGAATCGATTGCACACTGCTGTATGTGCAGCCCTAATTACCCTGCCCAATGTTCCCCTCGAGATGATATCACCTGCTGCTTTTGAGCACTCATTCATCCAAGGCTGCAATGCTACCTGCAACGCGCCAAGAACATCTGAGAAATCTTTGATTCCGGGGAAGCCTAAAAGCTAAGCAAGTGTGAGAAGTGGCTCCACTTGGCCACCGGCCAGCACAACTCAGCCATTTACATAGCCACGCATGTTTGCCCAACACTGATAACCTGAATGAACTGGGCATGTGAGCATTGAGTGAGTGCCCTGTCACTGGGTGTTGTGTCGGAGGCAGATTGTGGATGTTCTGTGTCGTGGTGAGGGAAGAGGGCAGGGTGAATGGGTCGTTGCACTACTGTGTGGTGGTCACCCCTCGGTCTTGGGAGACCCTCCGTTCATGACTCACTGGAGGCTCTGAGACGTGTCTCTCCGACGCAGACACATGGCGCACACACGCGCCCACGCGCACACACACACACACACACACACACACACACACACACACACACACACACACACACACACACACACATCTGTTTAACATAATGCAGCCACAACAGATGGACAGATTAGCTTTGGGCTGGGTCGAGCGTGTGCTGTGCATGTGAGTGAAAGGAAATATGAAGAAAAAAGATAGAGGAAAGAGTGGGGGAGCTAAGTTTACAGCGAGGTCATATCGGGAGAAATGGCCATGAGACTCGGAAACAGAATGCGTGGTGGGATATGGTGGCATGGATAAACAGAGAGGAGAAGACAGCTGGAGGGATAAGGGGAGGCAGGAGAAACATATGCTCACAAAGGTGTCTATTCCCAGGCTGATGGTGTGTGACGCTGTGCCACTCGGTGAGCAGAGAGGTTGCAGAAAATGGGAGTGTTTGGTGTGATTGGGCTTGTGAGTGCGTTTTGTGGATTGGTTTCGGGAGTTTATGTTCAGGCCGTTTGCTTTCCTCAACCAGGATGATAATCATAATATTCATAATAATAATAGTATTAATGATAATAATCATACATTTTGTTTGAGGGCGCCTTTCAAGACACTCAAGGTCACCTTAGAGTAAACAGATCTGTGTGGATGGAAATAAAATAGGAGTATTTCAGCAGCACAATAACAGTACAACAAGGGTGTAGGGTAGGGAACCACAGAGGAACATCACTGAAAACCAGGGGAGACAGCAGAACCCACAGTGCAAGGGAGCAGTACAGTACGAGTCAGTAGGCCAGTTTGAACAAATTCATTTTAAGGCGTGATTTGAAGGGTGACAAAGTGTCCGACGGTCGAATGAGTGGAGGGAGAGAGTTCAGTTCCAGAGCCTGGGTGCGGAGCAGCTGAAAGCCCTAGCACCCATATGGTGATGGTGGTGGTGGTGGTGGGGGGCGGGGGGGGGGGGGCTGGTTTGGGAGATCTTCAAAAGGCCAGATGATGAGGAGTGCAGAGAACAAGAGGGGGTATAGTTCTGAAGCCGGTCCGAGATTTGGGGGCCAGGTTATAGAGGGCTTTGAAGGTGAGCAGGGGAGTTTTAAAAGGAATGCAGGATTGTACAGGGAGCCAGCATGGTTGGAGGAGAGTGGAGGGTGATGTGGTCGGTGGACTTGGTGGGGGGGTGGATACAAGCAGCCGAATGACGGATAGTATGATGAGTGCTTTGCTTTTTCCGTCTCTCACCAGAAGCCAAGAAAGTGGCATTTCGCGCCCAGGGGGATTGGCAGAAGGACTGGCAGAGACTGGACATCTAAGGACAGCAAGGTAGCAAAGTGATACGGTACACCATCCGGGCATGGTCGCTAGATAGCACTAAGCAGAACAAACTAACTTAAAGTCAGAGGACAGGGTTAAAAAGTTGCGGGATAGTGGTTGTTTCTTACCCTTGTAATATATAAAGATATTAGTTGTCCTTGTTTGTTATTTGCATTAACGATTATATTGATCACAATTATGATTAAGCAAAAAGCCAATAAAGGCACCTATAGATTTCCATAAATCCAGAAAATACAAATAGTTTTGCATCATGTGGCCTTCTGATTGATATGGAACTGTATCAGGCAAATTTGTATATTGATCGTTTTTACAGATTTGTATCAAATGATATCAGAGTCTACCATCAAGAAGAAACACTACTGTACCTGAAGATGATTATGACCACAAAAATGAATTGCAAATACTCACTTTAAGGTTAAACAAAATAGATTTTACAAAGCCGTTAAGCCTCAGCAAGCTCACAAATCGAAGGCACATTGTACACTTAAAATAGAAAACAAAAATAAATATGCATAAGCAATATATGCAGTTAAATGGAGTTTAAAAGTTTAAATCGTCATGGGGTGTGGTCACTTATCAATAGATTTTCTGTCTTTCATAGCGCATACACCGTCGGCCCTCCATTTTGTTAAAAGTGCATGAGCTTAAAGTCTAATAATCCTTATGTCAACTTATAGTACACAAGGTAACATATTGCTCACTCCAGCAATCCATAAGATTAATCTTGCAACTGCGCACCCAGGAGGCTTAACCCGCACTATTTTTGTTGTGTGTTGGCTAGGGGGTATTTAGGGCTTGGGTGCATCTGTAATGCAGTGTGTGGGATGTTTAGATGGCCCTCTACCTCAATGATATCTCACATCAGCGGTGAGTGGAGAGGTACGGAACAGACAAAAGAGAAGATCAGAGTCAACACTAGCATTGAGGTAAAGTATACATGTGCATTTACAGCAGAGACCAAAATTGGCATCATGGTCTTCCTGTTACTGTTGACATTTCAATGGAACATGCAATTTGCTGGCTTGGTTTGGCTTGAGACATAAACAAGGAAGCAGGAAACTTATTTCGCAAAGAAAGATTTCGGCGTTCTGTCTGCTCTTTGAAACTTCAAAGCAAACATTGTGGTCTGTGTCGGTCCGGACTCCGATCGACCTACTACCACATGGTGGGACACTCTTCATATTGTGTTCCATGTACTGTAAGAAGACGACAGCAACGTGAAAAGAGACTGCTCAAATGAAGTCGACTACTCAGGCAGTTACCAGGGGAACCATAAACTTGACACTTTGCCCCCATACACATCACCCATCTGTTGAGTCAAAGGTTTTACTGAGACTAAGTAGTCAATGAAATTCAATCGGGTTAGAGTATACCCAATAGCATAGCTTGCTTTTCTTCAAAAGCTCTTTGTTTCAGCTTTCCTGGGATACGGACACTTCTAGTGTGGCCCGCAAATGTTTGCGGACTACATTAGATTATGAATGGAGCGTTTACCAGAGCAAGACATTTCTGTGACGACACACAATCCGATCATAGTACTGTTTGGGGCCATATGGCATCTGACACAGTGTATTTAATCAGCATCACATTGGAGTAAAAGGAACTGGGTCCCCAGGTGGTCCAAAGATCTCAATAAGGCTACCCTGTACCTATCATACACCCATGGGCATCTCAAAAAGACACAGCGTTTCACACTTCCAGCTAGCTTTCTTGACGTTTGAATGTATCAACACAATCCAACAGCTGAGCACGTGTAAAGCCAGTCTTTGAACAGATGCCTTTGTGGAGACAACTGTCCCATCATCTTTCTTTGGCATAAATGAGGAAAAATAGATATTGATTCTGTAATTCCAGGGCCAGCATACAGAGAGAGAGAGGCCTTAAGCCTGCTGCAGTAAAGGAATAAGGATGCTCAAGCTCTTTTGAACTTGAAAGTGTGAGAGTTATAAGAACACCACAGAGATTCAGACGGTTAACCCAGCTTCTAGAACAGCAACAGTCGGATAACTCTAGTTTTCTTCTAAAATATGGAAATTGTATGCATCTGAAGGGTCTCGAGGCAGCTTGATTGTAAACAGTGGTGGTGGGAGTCGTACAATTGTCAAAGGGCTGAGTGCCTTTGTTCAGCTCTGAAATCCAATGACAGATGTCCTCATACAAGGACCAAGAGTCTTTGATTGCTGAATTCATTTTTCACGTTTTCGAGTCAATGTTTGTTTGTTTGTTTACACAATTGTAATAATAATCCTTGAAGCAAGGAAGTCCTATATTTTGTTTCATCATAGTCACTGAGCTGTAAAGAGCATAATTATGTATACCCCGCTGTTTTTCAAGGATTTTAAAGTTTTTTTAAGTAGAAAATGGATGCATTTTCCATGTATGTGAATAAAATGAATTGGCCTATATCCATACCTTAGTTGACAAATTAAAAATACATTTCACACTATCTACATTGATCCCATCCCCCAGAGGATCAACTTAACACAGGCATAAATATTGTATTAACAAGAAGAATTAGTAAACAAAGTAAAATAAAAAGTATAGTGGTATTACGTAGCCCTTTTTATTATGGCTACTTTCCTGTCAGGGACTTATAGCGATAGTATTAAGGTTTAAGGTCATATTATTCTTTTCCTGAGACCAAATCATCAGGAAACTCACACCCAAACGTGAAAGGTACGCCAAGAGAAAAGAAGAACCGTACAGAAGCCCCCACGATTTGTGCACACAATGTAAGATCCAACAATGTACAGAAGATACACAAACAAACACCCAGACACACACACACACACACACACACACACACACACACACACACACACACACAAACACACACACACACACACACACACACACTGAAAGGCCAAATTTTGTATAGCAATACAGAGAGACTTGTGACTTGAGTTTTTTTTAAAGTTTTAATAACTCTCACTCAGTTGACTGCTACAAGTCTGCATTTTTATGATATTATATATGAGGATGAGCTTCCACGTCATTTCTGATTATCATATTTGTTTTTAGTTTTCCCCCTCATATAACAGTTTTGTTAACCGAACAAGTGGCAAATATTTTACATTCAGTTCGTCATTTTGCAGTGAATTCCGCAGCCTATGTTACAAATAAACATAACCCTTGCAAGAAAACGTCTCATACGATTTGTAACCAAGCATCAACCAGAATGTGAGATTAGGCCTACGTGACAAGGCATTTGGTAAAAGTAGGTCATCTCAAATATTTTCACATGACCGCCCCCCACTGTTGAATCTTTTTGGCTTGAAATCAAGCTTATTTGGAAAACAATAAGATGAAAATGAAAACATGTAGAAGTCCACTGCAGAGCATGTGTTTTTTCCCCAGTTTAGAGCAATTGAAATAATACAAAACTGTCAAATGTAAGCCTCTATAGACTTGTATATTTACCTTCTACAATTATCCTGGACGAGTTCAGGTTAGGTTAGGTGATTTTGTCAAACAGGTTAAATACTTCTGGCCTAATTGTAACGTTGCCTAGGCGTCTAGGCCTAGCACAGAGCACGCCCCCTCCTGCATCCTCTAAATTGTTTGACGTCACGAATTTCGCCGCACATGGAATTGTGAACAATCCAACAACCTCAGACTGGTGCTAGACTAGTCCCTCCGCACCGTTCCTTCAGAGGAAGATATAAATTGCTCATATATTACTGTGGTCGGGCCAAGGTTCTTAAGGACTTGACAAGTTGATAACAAATCGCGTCTTGGAGATACTCTTACGCTTAATCTCATTTGCTCTCCAGATTTATGGAGAAAATGGCCAGACCTATTTCTATTAATCCAACTTTCCTACCACCAACCCACGGCGTATTGAAATCCCTTTTGGAGAACCCGCTTAAGCTGCCATTCCATCATGATGAAGGTAAATCATAATACATTTTACATTATACACTTTCATTATAATGTCAATTGCTCCAGCGCCTGCAGTCTTAGATATTTGTTTAATAAGATCTCGATGAAAATACGTATATGTTCCTAGGCTACACGCTGTTAAGTTTTATTTTCTATTTCAAACCAATTAAGAAAAACTTTAAATAAGAAAGTGTTTAAATGCAGTCCGTATATTGTGTGACGGTATGACTGCACCGTAGGGGGCGCATTTTAGCAGGACCTTGTATCGTTTGGATTGTTGTAAAATGATCGTTCATAATAAAAATAAATTATGTTATTTACAAATATCTTACCACTTAGCTATCTTTAAAACTAGTCTTTTTTCGCCTGTTTTCCCAGTTTTATACTCTGTACTCATCCATAGTTGTGGCTATTAAAATGTAAAAATAAAAAAAAGTGATAATAGTTGCTTACTTTGACAGGTTTGGGAAAAGACAAGGAAAAGGAGAAAGAGAAAAAATTGGACGATGAAAACTGCATGGCTAACCCTCCACAATCAGCCTTCCTGGGTCCTACCCTGTGGGACAAAACCTTGCCCTATGATGGGGACAACTTTCAGCTCGAGTACATGGACCTGGAGGAGTTTCTGTCCGAGAACGGCATCCCGGGGAGCAACGTGCACAGCGAGCCGACCCAGCATTCACAGGCCCCCCCTGGAACCCCCACGCCCTTAGTGGTTGACCTGAGCAGCCGTGCCACCACCTCAGTTCTGACAGGGGTGCCAACGCAGCCTTGTATGCCCAGCCCCAGCAAAGCAGGTACTACACACACACACACACACTCCTCCGGGCATAATTGTGCATGGCACATAAAGGTAGGCCTAAGGCGGACACAGTCTTCAGGATATGTGCGCAAGGACAGGCACGATATATTGTATTTGTACATGACAGACTCAACAGTGTGTTTTCAACATCTCCACCGTGAACTCAAAATGGAGTTCTGATTTGTGTAAATAGCAGAACGACTACGTTGAAGTTGTTGCAGCCTCTTTGTATTATCAACACCGTCTTGCCCCTTTACTGTAGGTGTTATCTGTGATGACTCACCCTTGGACTTTTGTCCGTCCTGCAGTTATACATTCTCCTCTTTGTCGTTTTCAAAGCTGATAGCCTCTCATGAAAAAAGAATTGTCCACATTAGGTCTCAAAGGTTCATTTGTTATTCATTTGATGTAGACCTTAAAGTTATAAGGCTTGTGGGTTGTCTCATTCCCGATTTGGTTGCCTAGGGTGAATGTCGGTGTCTTTGGGCCCAAAAGCTCTATTGCTTGCTTAGGGCAACAACACATTCACAGCATGCGCTTTGATGAAACAGATGAAAGATGATATTAAGGTGTGAAGCCTATGTACTGGGGTGTGGGAAAAAGAACACACCATATCTCAAACTATGTGTTCAGTCAACACTTCTTCACCGTTTAATTTCTAGGAGATAGGTAGACCAAGGAGTGCTTGTAAATAGCCTTTAGAGCTTATAAAGTTTAACATTGGTTTAATGAATTGGCTACTACTGGCACCTTAAGGTTATATTGAGATGATAATTAACCATGGTGTTCTTGGACGTGAGATAACCTATGACACTTTATTGTCATAGATTTGACTGGGCGATAGCTTTCTTAAAGCACGCATCTACTTCTCAATGTGGCCTTGAATCGTTGAACTCTGACAATACAACTGATAGCTGATACTTAGTGATTGGTCCGGCTGTGGCTTTAGAGAAACTTTCTTCAAAAATAAATGTGGACTTTTATCTTCGCACAATCCTTTGACTTATCAGAATGTTTCAGTTCCTTGGAACAAGCAAATATCACCCTGTGTGATTTTGGATGGGAATTTGTATGTTAACAGTCATTTGCCTCATCTATTTGAATAGTTCTGAAATCAGCTAGCTCTGTGTCAGACTACCATCATAATCTAATAGAAAACTAAAAACATGCAAAAAAAAGAACGATCTTCTGGCCAGGCTTGTTTACTGACTACACAATAGTGCGTGACAAAATGACTTTACAACTGAGTAAGTGTCCTATAGTCTTCATTGACACAGACAGTCACCTTAGTGTGATTCGCGATGCAATGTGGTCTGCCCAATGCAGATGACAGAGAGCATATCAGTGTGCCTGTGTGTGTGCATATTTGACCCTGTGCGAGGGTTTGGTCTGGTGGACGCCTCCTCTCCCGCCCTCTCCTGCTTTCACATTACCTCTCATGTGAGAGTTGCTGGCCGGGGCTTCCTACTCAGCGCGCAACCATGTGACACACACATGCAAGCGCCGTGTGCCGCCCTGACCTGCAAAATGGAGCTTGTCACAGCATGAGCCTCTCCTCTGTGCCTTACTCAGTCTCCCTCCCTCCCTCCCTCCCTCCCTCCCTCCCTCCCTCCCTCCCTCCCTCCCTCCCTCCCTCCCTCCCTCCTCCTCCCAATCTCCCTCCCTCTCTCTCTCTCCCTTTAGCTCTCTCTAGCTGGATCTCTCTCTCTCTCTCTCTCTCTCTCTCTGTCTCTCAAGCCTGCTCCTCTGCTTTGCCAGAGCCTGGAGTTACCAGAGTCTTAGTGGAGGCACAGGCTGTACTCTGGTGCGATCACATGGCCTGGGCTTTGCTTCTGTCACGTGTAGTACAGACAGACTGCTGTTGCAGTCAACTTAGCCTAACCCCCCTCCTCCCCCTCCTCCCACAACATTGCCACTAAATACAAGGCCACAAATCGAAGCCTATAGTCCCCCTGATAGCACAATTCAATACAGGAGCTAAATAGCGTTGTTATCTTGATGAAGAATCTGGCTTTGCTAGTCATAGAAATTGTCATTTTGTGGGGCTGCATGTGCCTATACTGGTTCAAAAGGTGGAATGGGAGGATTTGTTGGCAGGTACAAAGGGGAAGTTGAGTCAAGGGAAGGTCAAGGGAGGCGTAATGCTGCTTTAGTAGAGAAATCCATCAAACATCTTAAATAACTCATACGTATTGGAAAGGCTTGTGTCAACTATATCTTTTTTAGAACAACATTTCTCTGCTGGTGCTGTTTTTTTTGCACACACACAAAAAAAGTAGGTTACCCCAACAAGGATTGTGTAGCCAAAGTATACGCGTAACATTTTATTTAAAGGGTAGTCTTCTGCTGCAGTATTGTTATGACTGTCAAGATGGATTCCTGCTCTGAGATGGCAATGTGTTCTGGCTGGTATTGGCTGAATAACCCACAGGCGGTTGTCATGTGTCTTATGGGAAGGATGACTTTGTTCTGCCTCAGTGGTTCTGTGGAACTGATTGCATCCCAATTTAGCCCCCCCCCCCCCCTTTTGATTACAGTTAAAACATAATAGCAAGGGCCACGGTTTCGCGTTTGTCTGTGAGTTAAATTGCCCTAAAGCGTCACTTGTTCACGTTCTAATCTGTTGCTGCTCTCTCTGCCACATGAAGTCAGCCTCCTCAGAGGACTGCCTCGTCAGGGGGGGTACGTCAACTCTTTAGGCCAAGCATGTCAGTATCATACAAGTTCATATATATGTTGTCTTTGGCACACATGACATCCTCTCTCGCCAAACTAATCATTGCTTTGAGTCAGGCAACCGAAGCAAGGGAAACGGCATTGGCATGAAACCAAGTTAAAGAGGTCCAGGGGTGAACCCAAGGGCAACAAAAATCCATTGGCTAGCGCTCTCACCTACCGGAGTGGTGTTGGCCTCTGTCAACACACACAATGCGAAGTCCACTCAAAATAAACACAAATATTTGTTTTTCACTTTACATCGTCCGATGGAAGTAAATCAGATGCATATGTAGATCAAGGTCATTCGATACTGGTGAATCAATTCCTGTCCCACTTTGTGACTATAGGGGCCACGGCCTTTCATTGATATGTGTCTGTCTATACAAGACAGGAGGGTGCCGGTGACCATCATGCTCACCCTGCATCATCCGTTTTGCTCGTCAGCCTTTGATCTGACAGACAGTTCAACAGATTTTGTCCCGTGGATCTGTTTGTTGGTTAGTTTGCGGGCCTCCATAACCGGTGAGATCACTAGTCTTGAACTGGCACTTGACCTCAGACCAGGATCTGTTTGTTGGTTAGTTTGCGGGCCTCCATAACCGCGGATCACCGTATTTTTACCTCCGTAATCAGGAGATTATGGTGAATGACTGAACGGATTAGGCGAGGGCAACTATTTTCAGAGGGAAAGTTTGGTTTGGGCCACCTTGCGCATGAACTAGGCAGAGCCACCAACAGGTGTGATACACTCTCAACAGGTCGTCCAGTAAGCAGGTTGATGGTCTTGTTTACAAGCGGAGTCACATTCAAAAAATATCCCTGGTTAGCCTGTCTTCGATAACTGCGATGGGTCACATGATGAAATGGAGAGAACAATTGCATTATGGGGCATTGAATGGGACTCCTCTGATCTAGCTCTGTCGCTGCGTCCCAAATCGAATACTACTACTTTTTCCGTATAGTACGTACTTAAGCTGCCCTTACAAAGTACGTACTGCTGCATGCAGTATGCATGCAAATTGGCACGCTCTACTACTCCTTCATAACATCACACCTTGAACTTTGACCCTCTTGCTTACACCTCCGCTCCGTCACAGTCCGTGGTGCAAATTTGGAAATGGTCGGTGCTGCATTTCTTACCTTGGAGGGTCAAGAAAACACCTCTCGCAGAGCTGGCAACAGCCCACCGTCAGAGGTCAACCTGGAGGGCTCGGCTGTTCTTTATGTCTGCGCTCCCTGGGGGCTGTTCAGTTGATGTGCCATTGCTTCGCGCTTCGCGGAGGATTGTGGGTCAGAATAGCTAGAAAAACATGCTGGCTTGCATACCACAAAATGCAACCAGATGCAGTAGGACGTCCTGGTATTTTTGGCATACTGCATTTGACATATTAGCGCCGCGTCTCAAATCGCATACTACTACTTTTTGCTAAGAGTTCGTACTGCAGTTGCCCTAACAAATGACATACTGTTGCCTGCAGAAAGACAATTGGGACATACTAAATGTTTCTTCTGGCATACTAAATAGGATGGTAGTGTGGGTATTGAGACACCCATGTATTAGGACCATCTACATTTTTGTCTTGCATACTAAATAATATGGTAGTATGGTTTATTGGGACACACCCTGTGTTGAATAGAGGCAGCCATTTTTAGTCGCTGTGGCGAAATGGTAGCTGGAAATGAAAATGTAGCTACTTTGTTGATGTACTGACAGCACGCGAGGGCAGTGGTGATGATGGTCGCTTTGTGTTAGAATTCAGCTCTGTTGTTTTGTTAGTTCAATCTTATCGGTGTTGTCATCAAGGTTACCTTTTGAGCTCCAGTTAACCAGTTAAGATTCTTGTATAAGGTGGGGCCCCAGGTGTATGGGAGACAATGGGTTTAGACAGTTTTGTATCAGTAATAATTAATTTAGTCCGATTCATCAAATTGTGGGCCATCACTGGAGTTTAATTTGTTGTCCTGCTATACGATCACCAACAAAAGAAGAAGCAAACTCCACCCCAGTTCAATGCTTCCTTCTGCAAGCAGTTGTTCTCTGGATGGTGTAACATACAATTCATAGTTGACTCTTTTGGTGTCAGTGTCGTCAGTGCTGATGATGGTATGATGTCTATTTTAACATCGCACCGATATGCCCTGAGTCATTTCCTAGGCATGTACATCAGGGACATCTTGCCGCCTTGTTTCAGATTTGGCTTGATCTGAGAGTCAGACTATCATTATGGGTCCAAATGAAAAGGCCTGGGTGATGGACCCGTGACCACGAGTTTCAACAGGATGGCCCGAAGTCAGAGAGTTGCCTCCATTTTAAATCTCAAACCAGAGTTGACCTATCGCCCAAAATTATGCTGATTAAAGTGAATCCACATTGACTGATAATCCCTGCGTAGTACACAACATTGACCACTAACAATGACATAGTTCACTGCAGTTTAGCTGCTTTTTATATTCAATCTTTCCCTCACTGTATTCAATTACATTGCAATGTGATTATTGATTATCTGTGGAAACCAGTATTGAGATTTGGAATCTTGTATCTGCTCTGCAAACAGGGGAATTCGCAGTAAATAGAGGGCTTAAATTTCCAATTACTGTTGATTTGATGAACGCTCCAGTAATCTCCCCAGTTTACCAAGCTAATCCACTCCCAGTGAAGGGCATAAAGTGAATCAGTGCACCCAGTTGAAATCAATTTGGCCTCAGTGGTTGCGCAACAATTACCGCTATTGGAAGGGCACATGCTCAGGCACGAGTAGGTTGCCCCAAGTCAATTTAGACACAACATATTTGTGTGTGTCCCAGCTTAGCTTCCACTAAGCAGACAACAGTTTTTTTCCTAAATGGGAAATGCCTGTTCATCTGTTGTTTTCCCCTGTCCCGGCCATTGGGTACTTTGAGTATAGTGGCACCATCTGCTGGCCAGTGGGCCCAACTTCAGTTATTTAACCAGCCTTGTTTGTAAACACGGTCCAACTTCTATTTTTACTCTCATAAGGGGCTTTCAGTCGGATTATAACCTATTTTAACCCCCTACGTGTCTTCTCAATGTCTCTCACATTGGGTTCTTACTGACTCTGGCCTTCTACGTGTTCTGTTCAAAGCTGTAGTAAGTTGGGCTGCTGTTGACTTGTACTGTCATCCTGCCCTTTGTAACTAATTACATGAGTAAGCAAATTGAAGAGGAAAACACTTACCGTTTGAGCTTCAGAGACATGTTTTAACATACTTTCATTCTCTCTCTCTCTCTCTCTCTCTCTCTCTCTCTCTCTATATATATATATATATATATATATATATATATATATATATATATATATATATATATATATATATATATATATATTCTAAGGTGTATTTTCTACTCCTGCCTTAGTTTGCATAGGTTCCTCCTGCTTTTATTCTTACTGCCATTGACTGAAAATGTTTTTTCATACCTGCCCTGTGAACTCCTAATTGAAATACTGAAATCCTCATATCGGTTAGAAATATACAGGCCTGGAAAGATGGTCCTTTCTGAAGACCAGAGAGTTACCATCTAACAGCCCACGCCATGGCCAGTGGCTCTTTCTAGGCTAACCTCTGTTCCTCTGTCCTCCACCTAGCGTCACTGCCCACGGCACGGAACTCCCCCAGCCCCATCGACCCCGAGTCAATCCAGGTGGCCACAGGCTACGAGCCGGACCCAGCCGACCTGGCCCTGTCCAGCGTGCCAGGCCAGGAGACCTTTGACCCCCGGAAACGCAAGTTCTCATTGGAGGAGCTGAAACCCCAGCCCATGATTAAAAAGGCCCGCAAGATCTTCATCCCAGAGGACCTCAAGGTAATCCTAGAAACAAGTCTGGTTTTCTAGCAGTGTGTCATGCAAGCAGTCGATTGAGTTATTTAGCCCGAAGAACAAGACTCATTTGAATCCGCATTTTATTGAATCAAACAAGGGCACAAACCCAAGGGAAAAATGTGTTGGACAATAAAATTACAAATAGATCATATAAAAAGCAATAGGGAATGAGCCATTCATTAGGCAATGTGGCAGCATCGTTTTTAGAAATAAATTCAAATGAATCAAGCAACTAATCCATAAATGTAGTGCTAAGCCTTGGTGGGAAAACACACACAGAACAATGGAGCAGTTTGAAGAGGTTCACAAATACTGACATTTGTACGACCTCTCTGCAAAAAAAAACTACAACAATTGTGTAAGTCACTATGCGTGACGGTCCGTATCTGTTTCTTCTACTGTCTTTTCTGTACACTCTGGGTTAGTAAATTTGACCCTGCCCCCTAGTGAAACCTCAGAGGCATGTAGGTACATTACTGTGCGCACTTCAGTGAACGAGGCACGGAAATGTTCGCTGATCCGCGAACACAGAAGCATAAATCCGGCTTAAGACAACGCCAAAGACCATCTAAACATTTGTAAACCTGAGCTGAGCAGGTTTAATCAATGTTTAATCGGTTAAACATATGTGTAATCACTGTTCATTTACCATCCACTGTTGCTGTTGCTGATATACTAAGAAGATTTGCATATACTCATTTGAAATCCCAAATCCTTTCTCTTGCCTTCTTGTTTGGTGTGTGTGTGCGTGTGTGTGTGTGTGTGTGTGTGTGTGTGTGTGTGTGTGTGTGTGTGTGTGTGTGTGTGTGTGTGTGTGTGTGTGTGTGTGTGAACAGGACGACAGGTACTGGGCCCGGCGCAGAAAGAACAACGTGGCTGCCAAGCGCTCCCGGGACGCTCGGCGACTCAAGGAGAACCAGATCGCCATCCGGGCCGGCTTTCTGGAGAAGGAGAACGCAGCGCTGCGCGTTGAGGTGGCAGACTTGAGGAAGGAACTGGGAAGGGCCAAGAACATTGTGGCCAAATATGAGTCCAGACACGGGCCTCTGTGAACGTCCCCCCCCCCCCCCCTCCTCCTCCCCCCTCCCCTGCTGGAAACATCCATCCTTCTTCGAATCCTCTCACCCACGACCCCCAAGAGTTTTGAAGGACAGTACGTCTGGCACTGACCCGCCGTAGTCCAACACACACCTCATTCCCCCTCCTCAGAGATCCTGTATCATCCCTGTATTCTAATTGTCATGTTGGACTTTTACATGTGGCATTGGCATCTGTTTGGTCTTGTTTGCTCCCAGTTTTTCCTCACACTTCAGTCATGTATATTCACGGAATACGGGTTTCGGTGTACTTGTTCACACACACACACACACACACACACACACACACACACGCACACGCACACGCACACGCACACACATGCACGCACACACAGACACTAAGATACACACTTCACTTCTTCAACCTATACCGTACAAGGCAATGCAAGTGTTGACAACACAACCCTACCAGCCCAGCCCCTACCTGCCCGCTCAACTCCTATTATTGATTTAGGAAATGATGCCATGCTATTGGTTGCTTTCCTTCTTATCCAATTTTATACTTATATGATCAGAAATGAGAATAGTTGGACCTTGAACCCCTCTCTCTCTCTCTCTCTCTCTCTCTCTCTCTCTCTCTCTCTCTCTCTGTCTCTCTATTATACACTTGTGCATTGGCTTAGCGTGATTAACAGTTCATCCCAGCTAGCTACCCTTTCCCTGTCAAATGTTAGCATGTTGGGTGTTTCTTTTCCATCATTTTGTTTAGCCTCTTCTCTCAGACAGAGGGATGCAATGTTTGTCGGGTTGGGTTATTATTTGATATGCACATCAATTTAATTGGTCCTTGATTGATTCATGGATTTGTATTGACTTTATAGCTCGCAGTTTTGTTCCTTTTCCTCTCCTCATCTCAATGCAACATCATAGCTCTCATGTTTTCTCTGCATATGCTGTGACCTTTATCCTCGTCGACAGTTAGGCAAGCACTTCTGTCTCTCAACAACGACAAAGATTTGTATGGGGTTCCTCTGTAAAAACCAGCCGATCTTTGCTACCACTCTGACACTTCGCAATAAGTCTGTCCGTATAACCTAGATTTATTCTGACTACCTAAATGTTTCTCATCCCTCCCCACTTGTTATGTGACCATGCTGAGCACAATGCTGCTCCAGCATGGAGTGAGGCTCTCCATTCTAGGTGTCTTTGCCGTAGTCCCTTTCAGGCCACCCTGAGCAGACCCCCTGGTTTCCTCAGCTGTCCCTTCTGTGCACTAACACGTGTTTAACAATCTGGCCCGGTTAAAGCTTTCCGCCACCTCACTCAAGTCCACTCTGCCTGATATTTATCAACCTTTTTATGTCTCAGATGGATTTGTTTTGGAAAGATTCGATTGTGATTATATTGCTATTAATATTATTGTTATTATTACTACTACTCTTACTGTTGTCTGTGTTTTCAATTGTCATCCTTCTTATTAATTGAACCTTTCTGCATGGTTTCTTTTGGACACCAGCCGCAAGGTATTAGCAAATCAGTTCGCAAATTAATTTTATTGTCTCCATTTTTTTTTTGCATGATTAACAAGTGTGACTATTTACAATCAAACAACAAATATATGTAGTTTCTTTTTGTAGTTATGTGTTAGCCTTCTTTTCGGATGGCTGTCTGAATGTAAAAGATGATGAAAAAAGTTGGATGGTGTTGTCCAATACTGTGATTAACCCAATCAATTTGTTAACTACAGACCAAACGATTCAGTACAGAGATGATATATTGGTTATTAGAGATATGTTTATATAAAGCTATTCTATACGTTGTTATTTTGTACAGTATTTTCCTATACATTACTGGCTATGTATTTTAAAGGCACAAGAGATCCAGAAAGTTATTAAAGAATATCATATATTATTCAAAGAAAGAAAAAATAACATAGTGGTGTTTTGATATATAAAGACATACAAGTGGTAGTTCTACATTGAGGAATCACTTGGCCTGCAGCACCTCATTCTCTTGGGCTTTATTGAAGACATTCTTCGAAAATAATTCTCGTTGGATTGTCATCATGACATGGAATCACAGGTCCTTCCACCTAAATCGCAACAGCATTGAATACAAATAAAGATCCGAGGAAATGTTTGTAAGGCTAGTTGACCAAGCAGCCTGCTATATACAGCAACTAAAGTCACCGAAGAGCCCAAGATCTGACTTCAGCTTCATATGTAAAGTTATGGTCCCTGTCCGTAAGAGTAACCAGAGATTAGGAACTGAGAACTTTCTAAAGAGGTCCATATCCTCTGAAGTACAGTATATGCAGTGCAGTGGTCATTGTAACCCCCAACCAGTGCTTGTTAATCGAGTCAATGCTTTTGCTTTGAATGTTTGGAGAAAGTTACTATGAAGGAGGGGGGAATTTTATAGCTGCTTACTACACCTGCTTTTCGGTCGGATCCATTTGAATGGACCCCTTGCAGCTGTGGTGTTCCCCATGCCTGAGTTTTTGACACTGAGTAGCTGGCTTACTGTGCAATCTCCCCAAAGGAGTGTTTTGTGGTAGAGGACCATGGGTGCTATAGGTTCCTGTAGATTCCTGCTAATTGCAGTTCCAAGAGGTTATCCAATCCAAAGGTTTCTCTATTGGTAACATGTTCAAGGAATAATACCGTTGTTCCACTACACTTACATAGCTTGTCCGCACCAATACATTTCAATATGGACAGGGTTTGTTCATATTATACTCAGCAGCATGGCGCGTGTATGAACAGTGTGTGGCATATGAAAGCATAGGATAAAGCCAATATTAACCCCGTCATGACCTCCCTGTAGAGTGATGTTACTACCTCACCGATTAATGGAAAGACTGAACCATCATTCTGAGTCTATTCCAGTGCCTTGAATACACAGACTGTCTCGCAGTCTCTCACCAGTGTAACGTCTCACTCTTACACCGCGGCGATAGGTTCAGATCTGCACTGAAGGGCTGCTTAGTTCAAAGGTATATACATCAGAATATAACTATATATATATATATAGACGATTCTATTTTTATTTCTTATTTTGGACACTGCTGTGGACCATTGTATTCATGGCAACACCAACAGACGGTTTCAGAGAGCGTGCAAAACATACTAAGGAAAGAAGTACTATGTCTCTTGTATTTGTCATGGAACAGATGCATAACAATTATGTATTCTGTTCAGCCCGACCTTGCCCTTTCTCTCTGTAATTTTTAGTGTCTAATAATAAAGTCTTTATTGTTTCTTTTCTTGATTGCCCCTCATTTTCTTTTTACTGATTTTGGCTGTGCCCACCACTCACAAACCATTCATGTAATAAAGTATTTAAATGATTGAGCAGGGCAAGAGTACAATTAAATACCTCAAACCAATAGATGTCTTTTACACTATACACTTCCTAGAATTTGAGTTTATACCAAAAAAAGCTATTCTTCTCAAATGTTTTTTTTTTTTTTTTACCATCTTTGTTCTTTTTCCTTTTTATTATTTCAAACGATCCAGGTCAGCTATCTCCGGTCTTTGTTCGTTAAGCAGGAGACAGAAAGGATGTTTTAATAGAGCAGTTTATGTCACTGCCAGTGAATACAGCCCACTGTGTCTGGACAACTTTAGGAGATGGTGGAAATTATTTTATTGTCACAGAAAGAAAATATTCAGTGTGTGGTGAAGGAATTTTCATGTATACACAGCACCATAACAGCCAGTGGAATGAACTATGGACTAGTCCCTAAAAAGGCCAGTACAGTCTTATTTTCTGAAAAACAGAATATATACAAACATTACACAACAGTGTGGTTACAAGATTAATAATACATTTCAGAATAACCATGATTCTTCAAACAAATCAGACCCAGGTTCTGCTTCATACAGATGGTAAGGGAGAGGTAGCAGGAGCACTGTGCTGTCTTCATCCGTCATCTGTGTATCAATACATCAACAAGACCATCATTATGAGTCAGAGTTGTCTCGTCACTCTCACATGACAGACGGGTTCTTTCCAGTGGCACAATTCATGTGGTGAGGGATAGGGGGGGGGGGGGGGGTACAAGTGCAAATCTGAACCACAGAGAGCGACGGTGCCCACTCCTCTCCAATCGAGAACGACAGTATTTTTTTCCCGGGCTCGTTGATTGTCCGTGCATGCTCTATGGGAATCCTCATCCTTCATTCTGTGCTGTGGTTCGTCTCAAATTGAGACGAGGGACTCTGGCACCAGTCCCAAGAACGGAAGAGAACACTACATCAAAGGCCCCACTGACAGAAGCTCCACCCACACAGACACCCTGAAATGCAAGTCACCTCTCAAATGCGGCTCTCGCACGCGCACACGCACAGGCCCGCGCACACACACACACACAATTTATTCTGTCAAACTTCTTTGCATACCAAAGGGCCCCAGAAATAGTACGAAGCATTTCAATACTGATCAGAAATAGATTCTTTTCCATTGAACAAAATGTGTCAGAATCTGTACTAGATGGACACAGTGCAAATTGACTATAAAATTCCAGGGTGACAGACAAAATCACTACAAATGACATACAAGAGCAATTATGGAATGTCACAGATTTCCAAGTGATACAAAATACCAATATCAAATGCTGCACATATATTCATCAACGTGCAATGGAAAATAGCAATTGCTAAACAAGAAGTACAAAGTGTTTTCTTTTAAACAATTTTTGGGGTTCCAATTGAACATACGTTTTACAAAACAGCATCCCAAGCGGCCTTTGCTTGAAGTATGTACGTCGTCCTGTAAATATTAAACGGTTCCCCACCTCGTTAGAAAACAGTAAACAATACATGGTCATTACTGTAAACGCTTTGGCGGCTGTTTTTTGCAGCCTGGGTGGGCAGTAGAGAGATTCAGGTGTGCAGGTGCCTCTGTATGAGAGGCACAGGGGCGGGGTTGGGGGGGGGAGCACCGACCCGGTGGGGGATTCTCCTACAGCTCAGGCATCGCGAAGGATCTCTGCGCCGGAGCTCTTATAGAGGTATTTCCAGATGGCGTAGTAGTGCACAGCTGCAGCCAGCGCCACAAAAACGTGCCAGATGGCGTGCGCGAACGGGATGACGCCGTCGGACTTGAAGAAAAACACGCCCAAACAGTAGAGGAACCCTCCGCACGCCAGTTCATAAAGGCCCTCTGTGTTGCTCTGCAGAACGGAAACAGGAAGTGTTGAGACACAGCCGCGCTGCTACAGACATAATGTGTCCCGAGTTAGACAAAGTCTGTGCAACATGACACCCAAACCACAAGAGGGCGTAGTAGTCTAGTTTTGAGGGATTTAGGAATATGGTCGAATAGGAGGACGCAAGTACATGCTCAGAAATATGCAGTTTTTCCTGCTAGTCATAGGGAAAAGCATTCACGGCAAGACAACCAATACAGGTTGAAGCGATTGAGCAATACGATGAGAAGCTACACAATGAGAGAGATTCAAGAGATTACGGTAAATATTCCAGATCTTAAATGCCAAAATTACCATTGACGTCACAACTAACGCAGGGGAAAAGCCCATTGTTAAATAGAAGGCCAGCTCAACAAGTTTATACCTGCAACAAAGAAAAGAAAGTTGAACCATGATTTAAGCATAGAGAATGCCAAGTAATTGTATTCTAGTGTGCCGTGCCTTAACATTATTACATTTAGGGAAAGAAAATAAATATCTATCTATCTATATCTAGACATATAAAAACTTACTTTTCATGATATTTGAAAACGTATATTGTCCCGGCACCAGCCATTATCCATATAAACCAGCGCATGTGTGCTGCCATAGGACCGAGCTCACGCAGATTCAACCTGACAAGACAGAAAACTCGTTTAGCCCTCGGCCCATTGAAATGTATATGACTGTAATTACAAATAAGCTGAATGTATGTATTATTTAATATTACTTAATGACCATTACTTGTTTTGGTTGATTAATGCAAGGAGGTTTTGAGAAGTGGTTGGTACAATTAGTCATGACTTCAGCCTACCTCTTTTCGGTTATTGTCTGCCAAATTGTGCATTTATACATTTTTTATCAAGCACTGTTATTATTCCAAACAATAACCGAAATAAAATATACAACTGCTACTACTACTATTACTAAACGACCCGAAGAAAAACAAATCCCAAAGCACACGTCGTGTCTGACTTACCATGGTGTGTAGGAGGCGGCAATGAAGATGTAGATGACCACTCTATCACACATATGGAAGCAGTGCTCCATGGACCTGAAAGGGACACAGACAATTGTTAAGGGGGAAGTCACATAGGGCATTCTTGTTGGCCATAAACTGGGCTATTCTTTTCCCATTGTGCACCATGAGATTTAATTTGAACGGTTGCTGTTCACAACAGTCTGTACTTGTTGAATCGGCCCTGGTCTGTACAGCGGCATTGGTAGGTAAGAGTGCATCAGTGTGTGGCATAGGGTGCATATAAAAACTATGCTGCCAAAACTAAGCTCAGAACCATAAAGCAGAAGTAACAAATGTAGAGAAACAGGAACCTAGTCGCTTGCAAGAGCAGAAAGTATTTCCAAATGAGCCGCCAATCACCCTTTGGAGGAGTTGACTTTATTGACACTTCTTCAAACCATCAGTCAGCATGAAATGGGACTGGTCCTATTCATTCAGGATTAATGTTAAAAGAGCCGTTCACTGTTTGATATTTGGTACACCATTTCCCCAACGAAACAACACAGGTTCCGGTAAGCAAACGGAATACAAGGGGGAAAACCAGTCACAAAATTCAGAGACAGAGCCTTATTTTGACAGTTTCAACAAAAACTTTTTCACTGCAGTTTACGCAAAGGCCTGTTCACCATCTCGGTTCCCGGGGGTGGAGAGTGTGGATCTCAGAGCCCCTCCCTCCTCACCTCATGTGGCTCTTCTTCCAGGTGATGACATGGAACACAGTAGAAACCAGGAAGAGGGCACACAGGCCTATTCCGTACACCAGGGCTGTGATCTTCTCCCAACGGTCATCCGACAGCCGGTGGAGCAGCGCCATGCCCACAAAGGCTGGCACGATGAGGAACTACATGCAGAGCGAGAGGGGGAGATAAATAGTTAGAAACAATCTCATGAGAGAGAGAGAGAGAGAGAGAGAGAGAGAGGGAGAGGGGGAGAGAGGGGGGGAGAGGGAGAGGGGGAGAGAGGGGGGGGGGGGGCGGGAGAGGGAGAGGTCTTAATCCTTACAGCATGAGTGTAGCAGTTTGCAGCATGTTCGTAGCAAGTGGGCTGATAGCGGCAGTTGGCAGAGGCCCGTCTGTTCATGTACCTGCAACACAGAAACAGATCGACAAGGCCTGCTTAGTGTTTTTCTACAACGAATTATCAAGTTACACTACTGCTGGCATTCTCCACATCCTTTTTGCACCAGCCAACAACAGTGTTACATCTGCATGTCACAACCTCTGTGGCTTCAGAAGGTAAAATGATCCTGCTAACAGCAACAGTTAACAAACACAACGTTCTGATATTTATTTTGTTAAAGCAGCCTAAGGCGGAGGCATTGGACATAATACAGATGCATACTATGTTTTGGTGCCAATCAGAATGTTGGTTGAACAAAGACAGTTTCATTTATTTTTAACAAAGATTGAAGTTAAATAGTTAAAAAAGGTTTTAGATATTTAAATTAAATTTGGTCCACACTACTCAAATAAACATTTAATTTGTTTTCCAAAGATTTCATATTTAAGAATAATAGGCTATTATTTAATGTAAATCTGAGAAGCTTAAATCTAACAAATAATGCACTCTAACTTTAGTTTAAACTTGGCGCCCCATAAAAACTAAGCGTTGAAAAGCGTTCATCACTGTAAGGAGACACATTAGTGATGTTTTCAGCTGGTACAATAAATAACACATTAACCTCCCCTTTGAGCCAAATAACATGAACTGACAGCCAGGTTTTGCCTACCTTTGGAAGCTGTTGACCCTCTTCATCTCAATGCTTTCAACAACAAACTACCGTCAAATGTAGACCACTAATATTATCAACAATTGGAAATGAATACAACTGCAAGCAGCAATGTAAGGCCTAAAACAATATTTGATGAAAAGCATCTACCGAATGACTGTAGCCTAGCTATCTCGAGTCGCGAAGTCACTCGGCTACCAGCCAAACCCCTATCTCAGGGCCACTACTTGAGTCTTTTTCTTAATGTCATTCTGCAGCAAATACTTTCTCGGTTTTGTCAATTATAGCCATACGCGACAGTGGCTTAGTTTGTGAGTTTCCACTTCATGCCAGCAGGCAAGCAAGCAAGCAAGCAGACCGGCTCGTCCGTTCACACTGTATTTCACCGACTAAGAATGCTGGGACTGCCTCTACTCTTCTTCTTAACATTTCCGGCAGACTAGACGCATCACAGTCTTTTTTTTCTTATCACTTGAATGCTCCCAATTTGAATCATAATAATAATGAAAAATAATAATATTATTACATTTGACTGCCAATTTTGAGCAATTCAGTTATTGAAAGTAGTAAGTATGTGTGATTATTTATTCTGATATTGTGTGTTAAAGTATCCACATAAACTTGCTTGTGCAGATTCAAAATTTCGGGAATACTTCTTCCTTATTCGTATATGGGTCTTTCAGATGGAGCTTTCACGTATCAGTATGAATACATCTTGTACTTGTAAATAAAACAAATAATAATATTTAAAATATTCAATAATTTGTTTAACATGCTATTTTGAAGTATTTAGTAGTTTGATTTATTTCTGCACCCATTGTTAGGCTACATTAATTTGTCCAATGTGTTATCAGTTGTAGGCCTACATGCAGTTACAGTCTTACGAAAAAACGACAAAACCATTGTCGACTTAATTGTTTAATGCTTAGGGCAAAGCTGCTGTACCCAGTAATACATTGTCATGCATGAACAGGCCCATCCAGATTTTGTTGTGTGAGCACGTTGAATGCCATATAGGATATGATGAGCTTTGTTAAATGCCGAGTTACATAATAGCAGCTTAGTTTTGCTTGACTGTTCATGTTAGATAA